>JACEFZ010013531.1:287500-346127 GCA_014155875.1 Cepaea nemoralis
CCAAAAGCAACACTAACTTTCTCTGATTACACTTCACTAGTACAGGACGTTTTCAGTAAATGGTTATCGTCAGCAAAGATTGATAACAATTTTGATAGGTTGAAAGATCTGATATTAAGAGATAAAATCATATCGTCTCTACCACCACCTTTTTCAAAATGTTTGCAAGAATGTGAATGTGAGAGTGTCCAACAGATAGAGAAACGTGGATCGGCTTATTTTACAGCCAATAAAGATTGTTTTGTAAATGTTTTCAAAGACACAGAGTTTGTAGCAGCCGCTACATATGAAAAATTCAAACCATCAGGTTACAACAGACAGAAACCATTTAGACCATCTAACACCTACCGTTGTAAATATTGTAGCTATAATCATGGTGAAAGTGAAATGTGTGATAAACATCCAGGTTACCTTACTTACTTACAAAACCACATAGAGAAGCAAGAGAGGGAAAGAAAGAACTATAAAAGACTAACTAAATGTTATCTTTGCAAAGCGTACGGCCACTGGCGTCATGCTTGTAAAGGAAAGCAAATGACAAGGAAAGCCAACGCGGCGATGTTCGATAGTTCATCCTCTGAGGAAGAACAAGAGGAAAATCAACATCCTGCCAATGCTGCCGAAACTATTGATGTATTCCAACTAGAGAAATGCACTACCTGCAACCGCTTCCATGAAGATGGCGTTTTAACATGCGGCCACTCGATACCAATAGCGAATGAGGAAGCCAATCTAGTAATAGATTCAAAAGGGAAGTTAAACATCCATCAGGGCTATGTAAATGGCAAAGTAGCCAGTGTTTTGAGAGATAGTGGAAGTACCCTTATTGGTTTAAGGAAAGACTTTATACAACCTGCAGATTATACAGGTAAACATGTAACATGCAGAACTTTCTCAGGAAATATTGAGAAATACCCACTTGCATGGGCATACATTCAAACACCATTTTTGACAGGCAAGGTAAAATGCGCAGCATTGTTTAATCCATGTTGTGACATAATTATTGGAAACCTGCCTGAAGTTAATGATATGCCACATGACCTTGTAACATCTTGCTGTGAAAATATTTTATCAGAAGTACAATCTCAGAGAAATCAAACTGAGACATTAGAGCTACCAAATTCTGTTATAACACCTCTCCCAGATATGAGAGAAAACCTCATAAAGGCACAAAAAGATTTGAAGCCTGCAGACCAAAAGCCAAAACAGAGCCAAGAAACAGCGAAAGTAAACAGCACGATACAATTAACACAACGCAGACAGCAACCAAAACCAAACAAATCGAATCAAAAGACTGTAATGTTTGCCCTAATACTTCTGTACTGTTTAAGTACAATATCATTATCATGCCTTACTGCATATTCATTGTTTTATTGTAATTGTATACCCACCTATCGAGAAGTACCTCACTCTAGCACTGGGTTTTCACCTTTCGAGTTAGTATATGGAGCTAGACCACGTGGCCCATTAGCAATTTATAAGAGTTTGTTAACTGAATTGAATGATGAACAAAAACCATTGTCACCATACCAGCATGTTACAACATTGCGTGACAGAATCATGAAATCATGCATATTAGCCAAAGAATCACTAAGACAATCTGGTGCCATCTACAGGGAGTATGCCGACAGGAAAAACAGAACAATAACATTGACACCAGGACAGGACGTACTACTTCTCTTACCCAGCGACAGAAATCTCCTAGCAGACTCTTGGCAAGGACCTTTTAAAATTCTAAGACAAATTTCAGCAGTAGACTACGAAGTGGCAATAAAGAACAAAAACAAAATATTCCACATTAACATGTTGAAACCCTACTACAACAGAGACGAAGACCAAGACGAGACAGCAGCAAACACAACCGTAGTGGACCACACAGACTTTGAAGATACAGACGAAATACCAGTCCCATCACTTAACACGACAGACACACTGCAAGACATTAAACTATCTCCTAATCTCTCTCAGACTGAGACAGACAACTGAAGACAACTGTTACAAGACTATAGAACCATTTTCTCCAACCATCCAGGACAGACAGATCTAGTAGAACACCAAATCATACTGACGACTCACGTACCAATCAAGTGCAGACCGTATTCGATACCTATACATTACAAAGACAAATTACACCAAGAAATCTTAGACCTGGAGAAGAACCAAATCATTAGAAGATCACAATCACAATATTGTTCTCCTATCGTGATTGTAAAGAAAAAGGACAATTCAATACGTCTATGCGTTGATTATCGAAAACTCAACGCAATAACGCAGTTAGATTCAGAACCGATGGCAAACTGCGAGGACATACTGACAGAGATGACAGATGCCAAATACTTTACAAAACTTGACATGACAAAAGGATACTGGCAAATACCCATGACCGAAGACGCTATACACCTGACAGTATGTGCAACACCTTGGGGACTATACGAATGGTGTAAACTACCATTTGGGCTAGTCAATGCCCCAGCGACATTTGTAAGAATGACAAGACTGTTACTGGCAGACATACCCAACATTCTCTCATACATGGACGACATCTGTGTACACACCAAGACAATGACAGAACACCTAGTGACGCTACGACAAACTTTTGAACGCATCAGGCAACATGGCCTGACAGTAAAGCCAACAAAAGTAGAAATTGCCTACCAGGAAATTACTTTTTTAGGCTACAAAATTTGTAACGGATATATTACCACTGATGACAATATTGTTTCTCGAATTCTAAAACTGTCACTTCCTACAACCAAAAAGGAAGTAAGAAGCATGTTAGGATTGTTAAATTATTACAGAAGATTCATACCGAACTTCTCAAGTTTGACAGAAAGGTTTACAAATCTGTTAACAAAAAACCAACCTAATAAAATTGTAAACAGAGAAGGCCTGAGACCTGCCTTTACAAAAGTATTGTCATATTTCTCTTCCAATCCTATACTAAAATTGCCAAATCTATCCATTCCTTTCAGATTGAGAACTGACGCGAGCACCATAGGTATCGCGGGCGTTTTGTTGCAATCATATGATGACATCTTACATCCAGTCTGTTATGTAAGTCGAAAGTTATCACCAAGAGAACGCAGATGGTCTACACCAGAGTTGGAAGGTCTTGCGTTAATTTATGCGATTTCTAAGTTATCTAAATATGTGCTAGGTAAACATTTCATTGTGGAGACAGACAACAATCCATTAACTGTGATTACTAGAGGGACACCAACGAACCACAGGATAGCTAGGTGGGCTTTGTTACTCCAGAATTACATCTTCGACATAAGACACATCAACGGAACAGAAAATACAATTGCCGACCTGCTCTCCAGATGTCCTCTTCGAGACGTCGAACGACAGTTTAACTACGCCTGAGCGCAAAGACTGAGGTGGTGACCTATGGCGCTCAGACAACTATCACAGTCCAGCGAAATTATCTATTTAAACAAAGAACGCTGTGAATAGTTACTTCTGTGATAAGGACTGAGTCCTGCAATTTATTTCAAATACATTTTTAACTAGTGACTGTGATGAACAAATGAACGATCGAAATGTGTAAGGATATTACTTTTAAACCTTTAGTATCATTCCTGCGAACAGTGTTACAAAAACAGTACTACACTACTGTATAGACTTACCGTATTCCAGTTATCGGTAACATCCAGTAGTACCAAAGCTTATGTATAACAGTGATATAAGCACAGGAATCTGTTCGAATATTTTAACTGTATAACTGTGTTAAATGGACGACAGTAGAGGAATTCAACTAATCCAGAACATTATAATCCAATCGTGTACAAGAACAGTATTTGTTATTCCAACGTGTCAACACAATAGTGTGTACTTCCGCTTCCTATTCTAAATATTTTCTAAATTTATCAAACATAGCAGAATATATCACAAATAGTCATGAATGAAAGACAGAGTGAATGATTTTGGTAACACTAATATTTGCATATGATAAATGGTATGAAAGGATTTATATATTTGTGATCTAAGAATCATTGATTGATTAATTTTTTCTCAATGGTGCCAAGTATGCCACTATTGAAAAGAAAGATCAAACTATGACGCTTAGAATAAAAGTAACAAATGTACTTTTTTTTTTTCTTTGAAAGAATTTCGAAATTACCTCCCATAACGTTTCACCATTACACCTAAGGGGAAACAATTTGACAAATGGAAAATGTAAGCATGCATATATTATCTTTGTCATGGTAGCCAAAATGACTACACATCACCAGGTGACGTCAACTATGCGTGGAGTATAGTTACCAAGGTTGGGGGACCAGTATTGGATTATCCTACCATATCGGTGGGTTTCTAACTCTGAAGTCATATTATAAGGAAGATGATTTAGGGCCTGACAGGTTCTTTTTATGATTTTTTTTTCTTTTGTCGTGAGGTAGTGCGTTGCTTGAAAGATAGCGTTAGTCGCTGATAACTACCGGACTGGCTAAGTCCATTAGCAACCAAAGTACTGATACAACTAGGGGACAATACTGATGAAAGTAGCCTCAGGACAACACTGAGTAAAATATATATCATGCATTATTACCAAGTCAATGTCAATCCAGAAATATATCAGAGAGTCACCTAACAAGATAAACAGTTAGTCGATTCTGACTTAGAAAGATATTATTAACTTGTACCAAGTATAAACACCCAGAATGAAAGGATATTCCTTTC
Source organism: Cepaea nemoralis (assembly GCA_014155875.1). Classification (NCBI taxonomy): domain Eukaryota; kingdom Metazoa; phylum Mollusca; class Gastropoda; order Stylommatophora; family Helicidae; genus Cepaea; species Cepaea nemoralis. The sequence continues at coordinate 292,181 of JACEFZ010013531.1, forward strand.
ATAAGAGGGGGCGGTGGAGAATGTCAAAATCTCCCTCGCCATAGCCTGGCGACGAACTAGGACGACCGTGGACTCAACTAGCAGCTACTACGCAGTGTATGGCAAGTGGTCAGCGTGCCGCACGAAGCGCACGAGAACTAAAAGCAGGGCCAACAAGAAACCATCGCTGGTAGCTCAGACTGCCGACGACTTCGAGACTGGACGGACATGGAAGAAAGTGGTGCATGTATGTGATGTATTATTCAATGCTTGATGTACGAAAGCTTGTATGCTCTGTAGAGACTGAGTGAGTGTACTATTCTATGCATTGATGAACTGGTATGTTGTAGATATGCATCTGATAAATGACATTGTGAGCGCTGCATGATATGAAGAGTGCGATTAAAATGTTTTCAGTTATGTTACCGTGTGTTTCGTACCATCATTCGTAGTGTATGATTGTTTTCACTCCCTGACAGAAAACACGAGCCATTGTCAGCAATAAGTAAGACCTGACACACGTCTAAGACATTTATATTTAAAAGCTTTTATTCGCTGTTCAGCTTGTTTAGTAAGTGTCCAGGTCTCACAGGCGTATGTTGCAATGGGAAAATGCATGCTCTTAAATATCTAATTTTTGTAATTCTATCTGTCCAACTCCATAATTTATTCAGTTGGTTTAATCTTTGAAGAGCAATTCATAGTCGTCGTTTAAATTCTTTCATTGTGTCACCATTGTTGGTAATCAATGACCCAAGATATTCAAAATTTTCCACCATCTCCAATCTTTCCTCATTAACATATATTTCTTTCTCCATAGTAGTTTTATCTGTAGGCATTGTCTTTGTTTTTGCTATGTTAAGATATAAGTTGTGATTTTCACAATTTATTTGCGTTGAGGTTATTAAGTTTTTCAATACCAGTCTGTGATGTGCATAATAATACTGTATCATCAGCATATCGAATCTCTGATATTTCATGACCACCGATATTTAGGACAACATATTGTTCCCTGGTTATTTTATCTCTGACATTTCTCACTATATTTTTGGCGTACAAGTTAAACAAATAGGGTGACAGCATACAGCCCTGAGGGACTCCTTGCTTTATGTCGAATCTCTGATATTTCATGACCACCGATATTTAGGACAACATATTGCTCCCTGGTTATTTTATCTCACTATATATTTGGCGTACAAATCACTATATTGAGTTTACATCTAATTTCTCAAATCACTAATCTTGGCGACTTAAAGGACTGACTCAGGATAATGCTCGCACGGATGATGTGATTATATACACAGATGGTTCGGTGTTGAGAGGCATGAGAAGTGCCTGGGTGTTCTTAGCAAAAGCTAATGGTCGACTTGAGCAGGAGAGCCTGGCATATGATACAACATCTAGCTTAAGAATGGAGGTGGAGGCAGTCAGTGCAGGTTTCCGCTGCACGGAGGATACGATACACACACACACACACACACACACACACACACACACACACACACACACACACACACACATCGTGATTGTAACTGACTTAGAAAGCATGCTGAGTAGGGTGAGGACAGGCAAGCTTCGTGCAGAGTAGCTTGCTTCGTTTCGGAGGTCACGGGTAGCAAGCATCGCCTGGATCTTTTCTCCGGGGCATGCTGGTGTGCTGGGGAATGAACATTCGGACAGATTGGATGGCTCTGCAAAACTTGGTGGAGTATTGATGCATGACAAGGCAGATGTGGTTGCGGCCTTGTGGGAGCACGAGCACACCTCGGAGGAGCAAATGGATCACCATGGTCTGGCAAAAATGCGACAGCGAGGGGTGATAAGGGGATCTGGCCGACGAGCGACGCTCAGAGGAAAGGCGAGACGGACATATAATCAGATTGCTACTGGTACTATTAATGTTGGAACTCTTCGCTGGCTGCTGAGGATGGGGACGGAGCGCTTATGGGAATGCCCCGAATGCTGTGATGTCGGTTCCTAAATCAATCAATCAATCAAAACTGCTCCATTAGCTTTGAGTCCTTTCATGGTATTCTTTATATTTTCCTTGGAAAGCACATTTCTGCTGTCAATGTATGGTTCTCTGCATGTTTGTTTACTGTTTGCGTTTCACGGCCACACAATAGTATGACTGTAATAGTTTGTTTATTTTCACTATTTTTATCCTAGAAATTCGTTACTTTCAATACCCAGCGTCTGGTTCAAATTGGTTGGGGGAAAAACTGTCTGATAGTTAACAAGATGTAATTAAACATGCTGTCTATGGAAATACACGAAAACCAACATCACTGCTTCAATGATTACACACAGTCGCCATACAAATGTATTCCTTTGAGACGTGAACAACAAGCAAACAAGCAGAGAGCCGTGTACTGGCAGCAGAAATGAAGAAAATTCAAAGAATACCACGATAGCACAGACAATGAACGAGGCAGTCAATTAAGACAACGCGGCCATTGAGAACAAATGCATCCATACTTCAAGAGCTAAATATTGAAGATGGCTTGCTATTAAAGACGATAAAACAAGGATTCGCAAGGTATTCTAGCGTTCAAGATATTCGCAAGTTATTCACAACTTTGTCTCAGAAACCATAATCTCTGCAGCATCCAATCTCTTCCTAATTGGTATTGTCACATACCAAAATCCAGTCATACACAGGGTTTCCTGTGCTTAAGAAGCGTGACTCGCGCTCCGAAAGTTGTGGGTTCGATTCCAGAGTCTGTCCATGGGTTCACGAGTGTAATTTTTTCGGAAAATCCCGAGGGTCGTCGGTAGAGCTACGGAGTTCGTGCTTTGTGAGACGCTTTCGGCAGGCCTCACTGCGGACAGAGACCGAACTGTATGCTACGTATAAAACCTACGTTAATGGAGTCGCCTTTAAACTACCCTTGAAACGTTTTAAACAGCAGAATAGGTTCCACATCACATTTTAGTTCTCTTTTCCTGAAGTAAGTGAAATTGATTACCTGTATATAATACTTCACATCGTCTGAAATGGCAGTTTTTGCCTGGCATATTCTGTGATTTTTACAGAAGAGTTAGACAAATAGTCTGGATAGTGTGGCAAATGCGCCTTGAGGCGTACTGAGTTCACTGTGCTAACCCTTATGTTTAATAAACTATCGGCACTTGATTGGTGACGTTATCAATATCATACCGTCCGCTTTTACTTCGCAAAATATTTGCGAATGTCCATGTTAGGCAGAATCCACCAGGAAGCCAAGACCAATGAAAATAAGCGTCGTCTCGAAGGAAACTCGAACACAATCACCGGACCAGCCGATCAGTGTGTTAGTGCGCCTCCGAGGCTGCCAGATAGACAGTGCTGGCCCAAACTTGATGAGAGTACAGATTTCGGTAGGAGATTGTGTTTTTGTTGTCACTCTCTGTAAACAAGTGTAACCCCGAAAGCACTGGCGGCTAAAGATCAATATTACGGTATGATCTCAATGGGGAATTTGCTGTCTAATTATAGCGACAGTGTCCCATGAACGCCTGACACAATCATCTCTCAACGGTTGCTCTTGGTAGCTGCCAACATGTAGCAAGGGGCCATAATCTTACAACCGGCTGGACATGAGCGGATAAATCAAGTGAGAGTGGTAGAAGGTTTAATAAATGCCAAACTGTACAGAACTTGTTTAACTTTGTTGTTTGGCTGGTGGATTGGTGGATTGGCTGGCTGATTGGTTGGTGGATTGATTGGCTGGTTGGTTGATTGGTTATTAGACTGGTTAGTTAGTTGATTGTTTGGTTGATTGTTTGGTTGGTTGGTTCGTGGATTGGTTGGTTGGTTGATTGGTTGATTGGTTAGCAGGCTGGGAGGTTGATGGGTTTGTTGCTTGATTGGTTGGTTGATTGATTGATGGATTATTGGATTGCTTAGTGGATTTGTGGTTGGCTGGTTGGATGGTTGGTTGGTTAGTTAGTGATTGGTTGGGTGGTTGGCTTGGTTGGTTGGAGGTTAGTTGGTTGAGTGGTGGATTGGTTGGTTTGTTGATTGGTTCGTTAGCTGGCTGCTCGGTTGGTTGGTTGGTAGGTTGCTTGGTTGGTGGATTGTTTGGTTGATTGGTTAGTTGGTTGGTTAGTTGGTTGGTGCAATTGGTTGATTGGTTGGTTAGTTAGTTGGTTGGCTAGTTAGTTGATTGGTTGGTGGATTGTTTGGTTGGTTGGTTGATTGATTGGAGGATTGGTTGGTGAATCCTCTGGAAGACTGGCTCTTAGCAATCATTTCTTTTAGGTTCAAATCATGTCACTCCTGAACACTCTATCGGAGTGGAGGTTGGTGTAGAGACTTGTCTAAACACTCTATCGGAGTGAAGTATGTGTAGTGATTTGTCTGAACACACTATCGTAGTGAGGTTGGTGTAGAGACTTGTCTGAACACTCTATCGAGGTGGGGTTCGTATAGAGACTTGTCTGAACACTCTATCGGAATGGAGATTGGTGTAGAGACTTGTCTGAACACTCTATAGGAGTGAAGTTGGTTTAGAGACTTGTCTGATCATTCTATCGGAGTGAGGTTGGTGTAGAGACTTGTCTGAACACTCTATCGGAGTGAGGTTGGTGTAGAGACTTGTCTGAACACTCTATCGGAGTGACGCTGGTGTAGATACTTTACTGAACACTCTATCGTAGTGAGGTTGGTGAAGAGACTTGTATGAAGTCTATCGGAGTGGGGGTTGGTTTAGAGACTTGTCTGAACACTCTATCAGAGTGAGGTTGGTGTAGAGACTTGTCTTCGGTAACCAAGTACCATTTGTACCGGAATTATGTTGCAGAAATCTCTTTCTCCCGCCACTCCAAGCTGAGAAACTAGGAGTTGCGCAAAGCCGGACCTGGATTTTCGTATCTACGAAGAGGAATATTACAATGTAACCAGATGAAGACAGCACCGCAATAGAGACTAGCAGAGATTAGATCCATCCCTTGTCCACTGGTGTCAGGAATTTCATTTCCAAAAGACAGCAGCGCAATGCTCAGAGGAGGGCTTGTCTACATAAGCATGTAAATATTGGGATCAGCAGACTGCGTATCGGATTCACTAGTTGCTCAACAGACACAAAGATGGCTTATTGCAAAGTACTGTAAGCACACAGAGCACAGCAAGACACAGGCCATCGCGTTGAGGTATAATGTATCCAATTGCTACTCCAACAGTCTCACTCATACCTTGACCAATGAGCATACAAACATATCATTGCACGATTTATTACCAGGCGTATTTAGGTGCATCCTGTCAGGCACATATTGCTGAATTCATACAAAATAAACTTACACACCGGAAATTTCCTACGTGATTCATAGGAGACCATATTTTTAAGCCGATCAAGCGATTTATAAGAATAATGTTTTTCGTGTGTTCTTTAACAAATGAAAAGCTGGCCGAGGTAACTGCCATTCATTTACAATAGCCACCTTTGTGCAAACAAAACGACATGATAGTCAGTTTAAAATTACCATGGTAGACAATTCAAATCAATGTGTGAATATGTGTGTTGTATATTTCCTCTTGAAGAATGTTTCTGTTTGTTGTAGTTTGTTTTCTTAATTCTGCAGTATGTACCTGAAGTGATGCAGCGATATATGCCAGGCAATAAGTCCTGCAATCTATTGTTTTGCGTCCTCATTGTTCAAAGTCATTATGGAAAAACATTTATTCAATCATATCTTGTCCCTGGATTGCATGGAGTCAGAACTGGAGTGTGAGGCTGTGAAACTTTCTGGACGGCCGACGTTCGACATTGCGAAAGTCAACGCAAAGCGGTCTGTTCCCAGATCGCCTGTGGTTGGCGTTGAGACCCGATACCAATAGAAAGCTACAAATGTATAAAAAGGGCACGCTGAGATTCTGTATTTACTGAATGTGTCTGTATTTTGCCTGCTCCACGCCCAGTTTCAGACCTCATGTTTCCCACAACTTGCTCACGACTGTGTATCGATCTCTGTGTTGCCAACGCTGCAAACAGCTATGTCTGTGGGTTGTAACAGCTCTGGGGTCATCTTCGGCACACCTGCGTCTTTCTTCTCATAATTAGTTCCCATTTGTGTGCCCTCTCCACACATCTTGTGTCCCAGATTGGGTATTTGTGAATCTTTCATTTCTTCAGGATCATTGCTGTCTACCGCATACACTGTTTTTCTTTCTTTCTTTCTTTCTTTCTTTCTTTCTTTCTTTCTTTCTTTCTTTTTTTTTTTCTATCGATCCATCTGTAAATCTATCAATCCATCTGTAAATGCGTCTATCGTATGTCAATCAATCTATGATCCCGAAATAAATCCCCCATAAATTCATCTATCCATCTATCCATTCATCCATCTATCTATCCATCAATCCATCAATCCATTAATTCATCCATCCATCCGTATCCGTCCGCCCGTCTGCCTGTCTGTCTATCGTTCATCCGCCAATACCTGTGTTCCTGCGTCCCCGTCTGTTTGTCTGTCTGTTCTGTCTATCTGTCCATCTGTCTGTCTATCTGTCTATCTGTCGGTCTGTTTGTCTATCCGTCTATCTGTCTGCTGTCTGCCTGTCTGTTTATCTGTCTATCTCATATATTGCCTATTGCACTACACGACACGAATTCTAAATAAAAGATATGTCAAGAACTTGAAAGCTGTAGAGAGGTAATCACTGGATGAAATGAATATGTTGAATAAAAACAGAATCAAATAAACACATTTTTTTAAAGGCTATGAGAAAATCTGCAACTATTTAACGTTATGCAAACATAAAATTTCTTAGCTTAATAGCAATATGTGACATGGTAATCTGCTAGTGGAAATAACAGTGGGCAAGATCCAGGGGATGAGAAAGAGAGAACATTCTAGGAAAAACTACATGCAAGCTGGCGAGGACGTGGGACACAGATTTTTACTGGACTCAAGATAGTTGATGAGAATATGAGACCGTGGGGAAACATGATCGGTCGACTTTAACACCAGTATTCGTACTGACTGACCTAGTGCATGATTGAATGGTATGAGTAATTTAACATATACTTTCGTGTATATTAACATATGCGTGTATGGTTACTTTCTTGTCAGATTGTTCTCTGTGTATTGCTTTAATTTTCCTACACGCGATGCTCTACAGACATTAGTGTGTGTTAAGTAAGAAAAAGTCACCTTCTGAAGCTATAAGATTAATAGGGTACTTGTTGCTAGTCCTATATTTAGGACCTATCGGCACCTCATGGGAGATAAATTCAATATCTCGCGAGCAGCGATCACTTTCCAGGAGATTCCTCCTCCCCATTCTCGGCTGAGTCGGACCTGGAAGCCGGGTCACTTCAAACAATTCCTACATCGAAGTGGAATTCAAAACGTGATCACCGGACATGCATGTGAGCTGGACACCGAGCCTCCGCGGCTCCCGGGGAACAATTGACCCTCACAGAATGAAGTTCACACTGTAACCTATACTGTGAATGACCTAGGAACTATTGACTCCAGTAGAACTTAATGAGCCGGTCTCCGTGGCTAAGGACTTGCGAAGGGATTCGTAAGCCCGCTTACCTGCGTTCGAAACACGCTGCGACCGATTTGGCAGGAGACCGCGTCGCGCTGGGTTTAAATGTGTTGGTATGGAAGCCGGCCCTTCAGAAAGCAATGGCAAACTACTGAACATAACTTACCAAGACATCAACAACAGCAGTAATACTGCTAATGGTGACAGCGATGTCCTGTAAATAGGATATGCAACAACAACAACAAAAGAACTTAATGAATGATGTTCACCCTATAACATATACTGTGAATGACCTAGGAACTATTGACTCTAGTAGAACTCAACGAATGAAGATAAACCAATAACCTATACTGTACGAAGTTCACCCTATAACATATACTGTAAATGGTCCAGGAACAATTTACTCTAATAGAACTTAATGGGCCTAGAGGTTAGCAACTTTTCTCCGTAATCTCGTATACTCTCGTGGGTAACGTGACGACGGTGAGAATCAGCAGTGGTTCGAATCGCGTTGGTAACTTAGGGGTATGTGAGCCGGCCGCTCAGAAAGCAATGGCAAACTACTGAGCGTAATCTTGCCAAGTGTTCAACAATCAGCTGAAAGATGCTGATGTTGACAGCGATGTCCTATAAAGGATATGCAAAAAAAAAAAAAAAAAAGAACTCAATGATTAAATCTTTCTCTTTAGTGTGTGCATGCTCTTGTGCGTGTGCGCGTGTGCTGCGTGCGCGCTTGTGCGTGCGCGTGTGTGTGCGTGCGCGCATGTGTGTGTGTGTGTTTGACTTGTCCTTTGCATAACGTTACGACCACCCCCAACCCCAGCCGGTCTTCGTGACCAAAGGCTTGCGAACGCTGTTCGTGAGCCGCTTTCCGGGCGTTCGAAACGCAGCTGCGACCGATTTGTGCAGCAGACAGTGTCGCGTTGTGTTTTAACGTCTTGGTATGGGAGCCGGTAGTTCAGAAAGCAATGGCAAACTACTGAACGTAAAATATTTGCCTAGTACATCAACAGCAGCTGAAAAATGCTGGTGTTGACTGCAACGTCCTGCAAGGAATATGCAACAGTTATAAAAAAAAACAACAAAAAAAAAAAAAAAACAACCAACCCCAGATTGCTTTCTGAGCCAGTTTTACATTGAGTAGTTTGCCACTGCTTTCTAAAAAACAAAAAAAATCAATGTTTAGTCCAACTGACGGGTGTTGGGAATGAACCCCATTACATCGCCGTCACCGCACCAGTTTAAGCGGGCGAGTACTAAACCCCATGGCCATGCAGACGCCATTGTATAATATTTGAATAGGTCATCAAGAATGTCCCTACTTTGATAGTCCAAGCCCTATAGCGTGGTAGGGCGAAGGTAAACTTTTGCTAGATGGAAAGCATACTGACCAATAAAAAGATGCCAACTGCAACGAGGAAAAGAGTTTTAAAGTGCTACATAGAACCTGTACTTGTGTATGGATGTGAAACGAGACAATGAGCAAACTGAAAAACACATAATGGCCTTGGAGATGTGGATTCTGAGGAGAATGCAAAGAATACCACGTACAGACAGAAAACCCAATGAGCAAGTCCTACAAGAAGCAGATCAGATCCGTAAACTGATTAGAGAAATTGGACGCAGACAGTCAAACTTTATTGGACATTTTATGAGAAGAAATAAACTAGAGAACTTAGTGACAACTGGTAATTCTGAGGGAAATAGAACAAGGGGAAGGCAAATAAGTAAATATCTTGGTGGCCTGGTCACGTAGCAGTATCGAGACAAGAACACGGAGCTGATCCGCGACTCTGATGATCGTATAAGGTGGCGAAACATGAACGCCTATGCTTATCAGCACAGCACATGATGATGATCAAGCGTGGTGATCATGTCTGTAGACATCTCTTCTGTCTCGTGTACTGCCATCCATTTCATAAAGAGATGTTCCTCCATGCCATGATGTGAAACTATCCAGCATCTTCTCTCTTAATCTTCTTCTGCCTTTCTTCCCCTCCAGCTTCCCCGTTGCGACGACATACACCAGCTCTCCCGTTCTCATAACATGCCCAAAGACAACGGACTGTCTTCTTTCGATACGAGTAACCTTTTCTCATCCTGAGTAAACTTATTTCAAGGTATCTTCATTACTTCATCAGTCTTTTAAAAACCCATACATCCATTAGCACCATGGTGACAATTAACTCACAATGATCTGTCCCCAAATCGCTTTGGCTGACTTCGAAACCGATATGCTGGTATTGTGAACAGACTCGAATCCCTCATGTAACTTAATGATGACGTGATGTTACCAGTTCCATTTCTCGCCGACTTCATCGATGCTGCAGAAATAAACAGTACACATTTGAAGAGAGTACGGGCTCGAATCCACATCGGGTGGATTTTATTTAACTGACCAGGGGTTGCATTTTAGACCAGCGTTAAATAGGCCAAGATAGTGTCTCCAGAAGTAAAGGCGACCGATGTGATAGTGAGTACATCACCCAACGAGTGGTCTATATCAATAAAGGTCAGGCAACACATTCCCAACGAGTGGTCTATATCAATATAGGCAAGGCAACACATTCCCAACGAGTGGTCTATATCAATATAGGCAAGGCAACATATTCCCAATGAGCGGTCTATGTCAATATAGGCCAGGCAACATATTTCCAATGCGGAGTTGTCTATGTCAATATAGGCCAGGCAACATATTCCCAAAGAGTGGTCTATATCAATATAGGCAAGGCAACACATTCCCAACGAGTGGTCTATATCAATATAGGCAAGGCAACATATTCCCAATGAATGGTCTATATCAATATAGGCCAGGCAACATATTCCCAACGAGTAATCTAAATCAATAAAGGCCAAGCAACATATACCCAATGAGTGGTCTATATCAATGTAGGCCAGGCAACATATTCCCAACGAGTAATCTAAACCAATAAAGGTCAAGCAACATATACCCAATGAGTGGTCTATATCAATATAGGCCAGGCAACATATTCCCAACGAGTAATCTAAATCAATATAGGCCAGACAACACATTCCAAACGAGTGGTCTATATCAATATAGGCCAGGCAACATATTCCCAACGAGTTGACTATATCAATATAGGCCAGGCAACATATTCCCATCGAGTGGTCTATATCAATATAGGCCAGGCAACATATTCCCATCGAGTGGTCTATATCAATAAAGGCCAGACAACACATTCCAAACGAGTGGTCTATATCAATATAGGCCAGGCAACATATTCCCAACGAGTGGACTATATCAATATAGGCCAGGCAACATATTCCCAATGCATTTTCAGACGGGTACAAGGGCCCTTTACTTGTCACTTTAGGAGGTTAGCTGACGAAGTTGTCAAAGAAATGCAGTCCTTTCGGGAGAGGAATATAAATGCATGCACAATCGGGAAGTAGGACAGATAACAAACCACACCGCTATCCGAACTCTAAATCTTTGAGGACATAGCTTCAGATTGAGTTGAGTTGAGCTAAGAACCGACATAACTGCACTCAGGACATTCCCATAAGCACTCCGTCCCCTCGTTCAATAGCCAGCAAAGAGTCACACTACTAATTTTTCCTACCGCTATCTGATTGAAAGTTCTCCTGGTCTTCCCTCTCAGTTTTGAGATTTTTCCAGAACTCCTGCGGATCCCCCGCAACCTCATTCTTTCCACATACGGGTTGTCAGTCTGTTCCCACACATTCTTCACCTGATCCCGAAGGCGCACGACTACCTATTTCTTGTCCATAGGTAATCTACCACCAGGGGAGTCTCTGTGGCGAAGTGGTTAAGCCGTTTGACTCGTGCTCCGAAGGTTGTGGGTTCGATTCCGGGCCGCAACCTTCGGTTTACGAGTTAAATGTTTCAGAGACTCCTGTGGGTCGTCGCTAAAAGCTACGGAGTTCGTGCTTTGTGCGACGCTTTCCGTGCTGCGGAAAGAGACCGAGCCATATGGGATAAAACCCGGTGCAATGAAGTCGACCCTGTCGACTTTTAAGCGGTTTTTTTAAAATCTACCACCAAAAGGTGCATTCCCTGCCAGCCTATCAACCTGTTAATTCCCCTTCAACCCCACATGGTCAGGGCTAAACATGCACACAATTCTTACAATAATGTGATCTTTGACGCGAGGTGAGCAGATAGCTTCAGATTATGTCGAGTGCTCTACATCTTCAAGGACCTCTCTATTACAAGGAAAGTGAAAGATCAGTCTTCACGCATAGAGGCATCTTGTCTCTACGGTGCTGGTCCCATGTTTTAGACAAGATCAGCATTCGATTGTCGATGCGGTCAATATCACGCAGGTTACCTTTATTTCCCGTGTAATATCCTGGTACTCATTTTGAGGTAGTTAGACCTGGGAGCCCAGGTCAATTTAAAAAGGTACATCTTGAGGGGATTTGAACTCATGACCACATGGTTGGCAGGCCAGTTGCGACTGTTTATTTGGAACCGGACAAATACAGCAGAGACATGTTACTTGGAATACGACAAATACACTATAAATGTTTTAGTTGGAATCAGATAAATATGTCTTAGAAAGAATTAAACAATTACAGAAACTGTTATTTAATATTAAGTCTGGCGAAGAATTTAAACTGAATTAGACACGGTTTAATTGGAATAAGATAAAGGAACTTACTACACCAATGACATATTTATTTTAGTGAGAGTTAATTTAACTAATTCAGAAATGTTAATTGCAGCCATCAGAGCATTTTAAAAAAAATCAGAAATGTGTTGCCTAGAATCAACTAAGAATCTCATCAAATCAGACACTTGTTGCCTAGAATCAACCAAAGAATCTCACAAAATTAGAAACTTTATGCCTGGAATAAGCCAAAGAATTCACCACATCAGAAACTTGTCTAGAATCAAACAAAGAATCTCGCCAAATCAAAACCTTGCCTAGAATCAAACAAAGAATCTCACCAAATCAGAAACGTGCCTAGAATCAAATGAAGAATCTAGCCTAAATCAGAAACTTGTTGCTTAGAATTAACAAAAGAATCTCACCAAATCAGAAAGTTGCCTAGAATCAGCAAAATGATCTCATCAAATCAGTAACTTGTAGCCTAGAATCAGCCACAGAATCTCACCAAATCAGAAACGTGCCAAGAATCAAGCATAGAATATCGCCAAACAAGGAACTTCTTATCTGCAATCTATCGAAGAATCTCATTAAATCAGAGATTTGTTATCTGGAATCAGTCAAAGAATGTTTCTAAATAACAGACTTGTTGTTTGGAGTAAGTCGAAGAATCTCTCTAAACCAGAGAACTGTTACCGAGAATTAGTAAACGAATATCACTAAATAAGGTAACTGTTACACAGAATCAGCTGATGAGTCTCACTAAATTAGAAACTTGTTACCTAGAATCAATCGAAGAATCTCACAACAATTGGTGAATTGTCGAAGAATGTGTCTAAACTGGAGAATTGTTACCTAGAATTTTCGAAGAATGTCACAAAATCGAAGAATTTTACTTAGAATTGTCGATGAATCTCAAAAAATTAGATAATTGTTACCTAGAGTTGTCGAAGAATCTCACCGACTCGGAGAATTGTTACTTAGAATTGTCGAAGAATCTCACTAAACTGGATAATTGCTATCTAGAATTGTCGAAGAATTTAATTAAATCCGAAAGTTGTTACCTAGAATCAGTCAAAATAGCTCACTAAATAAAAGACATATTATCTGGAATCAATCAAATAATCTCACAAAATTAAAGTTGTATTACCTAGAAATAACAAATGCATCTAGATAAGGAAGAGTCTTGTTACCTGAAGTTAGTCAGACACCGTTACTAAATAATCATCAGGCTCACGAATATTTGGACAAGGCTTCTATTCAATCCACTCAAGGGCAAGAGATGTCTGCCAATGGTAGGTGAAGAAAGAACCTTGAAGTGTATACTGTATAAGACTTCTTGGGCAAGTAGTCTTAATACTTCTGTCCGGCAGAATTCGCCGTAATGTTAGACATTTTCTTATTACTGTCCATTAGAGTACTGTCTAACAATGTTAACATGTTCGTATTACTTTCTGTTACAGTTCGACATAATGTTAGACATTTTCTTTTTACTGTCCTTTAGAGTTCCACATTATGTTAAACATTTTCTTACTACTATCCGTTAGAGTTCCTCATAATTTTAGACATTTTCTTACAACTGTCCGTTATAACTCGATATATGTTAGACAGTTTCTTACTGCTGTCCGTTAGAGTTCGACCAATATTAGATATTGTAACTTCTGTCGTGTAGAATCTGCAATAATATTAAACATTCCTACTCCTGTCGATTAGAATTCGCCATAATGTTAATACAAATTTTAAAAAAATTATGTACGCTAGAATTCACCATAATATTAAGATACTTGTTTACTTTTGTACCTTACGTCTGTACCTTACTTCTGTACCTTCGCCACAGTTAGACATTGCTACTTATTTCCGATAGAAATTACAATGTTAGGCATGTTTCACTTCTGTCCTGTAGAATTCGTATAACGTCAGGCATGTCTGGTAGAATTCACAATAATATTAGACATTGTTTTACTTCTGTACGGTAGAATTCGCCATAATATTAGACATAAGAAATGTGTGTGTGAGTTCGAACCGGATGATGATGCACAACGAAGGATGTGTTCCGAAGACAATAGTAAAGGCTGAACACTGAGATTTGAGCAGACATTCCGCAATATCAATCCAAATCCAGCATGGTGAAACAACAAACTGACTTATAATCACTTACCAGGGATCTCCACTGAAGGTCGTTTCGCCGTGGGAGAAGTCGGCTCCGATCGTCCATATAATGGGGCGTCGTCCAGAGATCGATATTCTCCTTTCCTGAAGCCGCTTCTGTGTGTTGGTCCGTATGGTGAAGCGGGTACAGTGAAAGGAATCTGTTTAAGGCTGGAAGGAAAGACAATCAGAGATAAGTAACGTCTAAACACCGGCTTTTCCGCTTGCTTGGTGTCAAAGGTTAACGAGGATTGTGTCGTTTTTTTAAGAGGCCGTGGCTTCATAGGAATGGCGGAGAAAAACTTAGGTATAGTTGACGTGGCTGTAGGAGTTGTGGTAGGGGTGCTCTTTGGAGAGGATGAATGTGATGAAGCAGAGGAGGATGTTGAAGATGGCCTGGTCTTGGAGGTACTCCGATGTTTTGGGTCAATTGGTGGTTTTCTTGCACATTTGAAGTGAGCAAAGTCCAGCGGTTCATTGCGATGTGTGTCTGGTGGGGTGACGGGACTTGTGACCGATTGCGTGTTACGGGTCTGGGAGAAGGAAACGGAATGATGAGCAATTGCACGGTGGTTATTGAAGACTGCGTTGTTGATATTGTTGTTGTGGATTGACGACATCGAGGCCGAGGAGCTGGTTTTCTGGTCACCGGACTTGGACTTATCTTCGCTGTCCAGTGTGACACAACGCCGAAGTCTCGCAAAAGAGAAGATGGGGATGTTGTGTGCAGAAGCAAACACACAGTCTTGTTCATCCATGTTTGGAATAGCGAAAGGTACAATTTTAGTTTGTCACTGTTATAATATAAGCATTTGATCATAACAGGAAAACTAACACCCGAGCAATAGCTTCTGTTACGTAGACACTAATGCACAATGTTGTTTATAACATGAGAATTGAAAACAATTGAATAAATTCATCGCGTCTGTCTAAATGTTAGGCTAACGTAAGACTACATCTAAAATATCTTTACAGTAATAAAACGTGTGTATTGTTTTTTAAGAAACACTTTTAATTTACATGCTTATTTAAAATGTAAGAACAAAGATGGAAATAAAGTAGTTTCCAATCTGTGCAATTATGTGATGAAACTTCCTCAGTCGCTATCAGAAATGAAATATCCAACCAGCAGCAGGTTTCGGAAATCTAGGATCAACTGTCTATAATCACTTTCCTGTGTACTCCACAAGAATCACACAATGCTGTCATACAAGTGACTACACCTTTCGACTAGCGATGGTCAGACTGTGTCGAGAAAAGTCACCCTCTTAGACGGCAGATCTTTAGACAAGTAGCGCTATCTGGTGAGCAACTGTTAAATCGACGAACAGTGACGCCCTTTTTACGACTTGTCTCAGGCATGACAGACAGTGCGAATCCGTGTGTGAATCACAGAATGAGAGTGACGGAACAAGGCAGTGTGAAGGCTAGTCTGTCAAGCCTCTACTTGTCAGTCGGCGAGCAGCTCTCTCACTTAAGAATGCACGTGCGGTTTCTCGTGTGATCGATTCAATGCCTGCCTGGGAATGAAAACAGTGGCTTTGGCGTTGTTTCCGGCAATAAACGTTTGCAAAGATTTGCCAAAGCTGGGAAGATCTTTCTCCAAAATGACTTGGGACACATCACCAACCGTTGAAAGTCGGAATTACCAGAATGGAAGACTTGTCTTGGCATCAATTGTGTAGGTCGCAGTTTGATGGCGCAATGTTTATTGAATTTTGAAACAGATATTTCTCATTTCCTTTTACACTAGCTCATAAAATAATTTTCAGTTACACTGAAGCAAAACAGATACACATAAGTTGTTTGGTAGACACCTTTTTGTGACACACAACTTACAGCAGGCATGTATTATAAACATGTTAACAGCATAATGCTAACTGCAGCTACAAAAGTAGATTTTACCTACAGTAGAAGACTCGGCCATGTTAAAAAGTATAATATTCTTTTAGAAGCCAGACTGGAGGGTAAGGTTGAAGGCAAGCGGACAAGAGGTAGTTAACGAAACAAGTGGGAAGATAACATTAAGAGAAGGGCGAACAACAATCTGACAGAATGTACAGTCATGGCGACAGACAATGTTGGAAATTTATTGCAGCCAACCTTCATAGTGGAGACGGCATCTGATTGATTGATTGATTGATTGATTGATTGATTGTTAAGACTAGCGGGGGAAAAGAAGAAATAAGACAACAATACTCCCTTTATTGCCCAGATTAGGCACTATGCTATCTGGAATCAATGCAACGGCAAATTCAGACGAAGACAGTTTCCTCTAATGATGCAGCCAATTCAATTATGTCTACACAAACACACACAATAAGGTCCAGCCGACATGTTTGGCCCGGGTCGACTTCAGCTCCTTCCTTCGAATAATGTGGGCCACGCGGCATCCTTCAGATATGATAGATCAGGAACAGATAGATGTAAAAAGATATGATACGAGATCAGGAATAGATAGATGAACACAGATTGTTTCCGTGAGTAAATGTTGGTATATTCTTACTGGTATTTCCCCAAATCTGTAGCTCAGTGGTTCTCACCTTTTTTTCACATGACTTGCGGACGTAAATTACATATACCTCGGAAGTCGGAGTGGGTTCAATTGATGGCAAGGACGCTGGTAATAGGAGAAGCTTATTCACATGCACAAATCGGCCCAGTGCACTAGAAATAGTAGCAGCACCCTATGGACTACTCAAAGCGAGCGATCGCAAAAGAAAATCATATATTCATAATCCCCTCTCCTCTTTTTTCCCCACCCACTCTCTATTTGTAAAATTATGTAACTTGTAAGGCATACTAAAAAAAAAAGCCCCAAATAATGCTGACAGTCAGGGTAGAATATTCTGGAGAGTTATTTTATATTTTTCCCCGGTTTTATTTAATCTTTTGGCTCACTGTGTTTCTTCCACCTATACCTAGCGAAAAGGATATTTAATATCTGTCGTGGAAAGGTGGTGAAAATTGGCAGGAAGTTGCTGTGGAATAGTATTTGGCCTCCCTATCTCAGCTGCCTCACTCAGTTAAGTGGCTACTGCATTCAGTCAAGCTGCTACAACTACTTTCACAAAGTGCTGCATTCAAAAAGTCAGGTCTGAATAATGACCACTAACTTATTTATCAGAATGACTTCAAAATGTCGACACGTTTCATGATCTGAATGAGATGCAATTTCTCACAATTATTTTCTCGTGAATTTTGAAACTCTCTCACTCCTTCCGCTGTTTCAGATCTTATGTCTCATGCTGGCTGATAAAGAAACAGGCCATGTCGCTTTGCGTGCTGCTATTTATACGGTGCCTATTCCGGTTCACGTTTTTCATTGCCAATGGGTGTATTAAATCTTGGATCGTACAACTGTGGAACAAACAATCCTATTGCAGTGTTCAGGCTTTAATTGTCGACGGGAAATTACAGCATGTTACGTTTGTGAAAATAAAGTATACCACAATCATAAAATATAACATATGCATTTTTTTTTTTGTATTTAATTGCAAGTCCTTTACATGACATCACAATCATCCCCGGCATTTTTGGCTGTTTGTGATTTCATTCGGCGAGTTTACATTCAGTAGTTTGCCATTGTTTTCGTACATTTAATTGCAATAAAACATGCTGAGACTTCAAATTACAATAATAGTTGTTTTTCATGTATGTGTTTCTACTTACTTAAACTTTTCATCATCATCGTCTTTTTCGTCGTCTTCCACTTTTGCCTTCACGCGTCTTGGGAAGGAATAGTTGGCGTTCCAGCGCCCGATGGGCGGCACTAGATAGTGTCATTCCATGTGATTGTGCAATGTCTTTGGTGTCGTCAATCTATTTTCTTCTCTTACTTTTTTAATATGGCTGAGTGAACAGTGCTATCAGTGATCTCGAGGAATCAGTATGTGTTTCTTGTATGTTTTCTAACATTAACGTGTTCACATAAGGATGAATCTACGACAAACCGATATGGAATTTATTTATTAGCGAACTATTGCTCGAGAATTATGGATGATATTGAAAGAGAAGAGTGGCCCTATCAACACTCACACCCGAAACACACAGAACAGGGACAACATTTATTATTGTGTCGTTTCAGGGATGTGGCGGATGATCTCCAGACGGGTGTATCGGCCACGGGACATCTTGCTTGTGATCGAGAAGCTTTCCGGAAGGTTGTTATGGGAGCGAGGTTCTGCAAAGGACATGCTACTTAATGAATGAATGAATGAATGAATGAATGAATTAATTAATTAATTAATTAATTAATACAGGGATGACATAATAATCTAATGTTACAGTAAGTACACAATAATCTACCGTTACTGGAAGCACATAATATTCTACCATTATTGAAAACACACTGTTATCTACAGGCTGGGAGGGGAGAGAGAGAGAGAGAGAGAGAGAGAGAGAGAGAGAGAGAGAGAGAGAGAGAGAGAGAGAGAGAGAGAGAGAGAGAGAGAGAGAGAGAGAGAGAGAGAGAGAAAGAAAGAGACGGAGGATGAAGAAATGGAAGCGAAGGAAAGGGGAAGGGGAAGAAAAAGAAAAATACATGTTTTAGGAGGAGGGTCGAAAGAAGAAGAAAGTAGTAGTAGTAGTAGTAGTAGTAGTAGTAGTAGTAGTAGTAGTAGTAGTAGTAGTAGTAGTAGTAGTAGTAGTAGTAGTAGTGGCGGTGGTGGTGGTGGTGGTGGTGGTGGTGGTGGTGGTGGTGGTGGTAGTAGTAGTAGTAGTAGTAGTAGTAGTAGTAGTAGTAGTAGTAGAAGTAGTAGTAGTAGTAGTAGTAGTAGTAGTAGTAGTAGCAGCAGCAGCAGCAGCAGTTGTATCGCTTCTTATGGAAGAAATATAATCACAAAAGCTGGTATCAGTGTTCATAGCAAATAGCATTCCATATCCTTATGTAACAGATCGTAACTTACACTCGCTTGTTCCCTCAGTACCTTCTATTCCCTCAGTACCTTCTATTCCCTCAGTACCTTCTATTCCCCCAGTACCTTCTATTCCCTCAGTACCTTCTATTCCCTCAGTACCTTCTATTCCCTCAGTACCTTCTATTCCCTCAGTACCTTCTATTCCCTCAGTACCTTCTATTCCCTCAGTACCTTCTATTCCCTCAGTACCTTCTATTCCCTCAGGACTGGTCTAATATTTTCCTCCAGGTATGTTTGGTATTTCTGACAAACCCATTGCAAAAACAATGCAGGAACCATTTAGACAACAGTATAGGATATAACGCGATTCTTTGGCCTTCGCTTGCTTTGATTTCAAGCGTAGTCCAAACACGTGCTACTATAGAGTGTATTTTTAATGACTGTGTAGTGTTTGAAAATATTGCCAGTCCAAGTTTTGCATTCACCCTCTGTAAAGTTCATGCAACATAATAGGGAAATACAAAACTTGGACCGGCAATATTTTCAAACACTGCACAGTCATTAAAAATACACCATGTACTTCTAGTGCACTGTACTGATTGTTTTTTGCGCGTAGATTAACTTTGCCTATTACCAGTGTCCTTCGTCATCAGGTGAGCCCACTCCGACTTTTGAGGTACTTTTAATTTACCTCCTCAAGTCGAGGGCGAGGAGTAAACATCTTAGTCCAACTGACATGTGTAGAGGTTGAACCCGCTACTTCGGCATCAGCACACCGGATGTTTTAGAAAGAGCGCTCTTATTCATTTGGTCACGCTGGCGTCCAAGAAACCTTTGAATTTAATTATAAGTATGACATGTGAAACTGTGTTTGAAAACTAATGTCATGAATTTTATATTTTATATTTATTGTGACTGACAGGACACGAGACAGAAGACTGGGGACAGACATGAACACAAACGTCACACGGCGTCGAATATAAGAAACAGAAGACGGGAGCATAAACACAAGGCTGGAGAGATCATGAAATCGATGGCCGAATACACCACGTGCAGGGAATTGTACAATAATGTAAGCCATTATGTGGAAAAAGAGTGTTATTGTGCGCTAATGTATCTGGCAATGTAGGGAAGATTGTATACTGCACACTTTCTTGGATGGCGAAAACAGACAAATAAGAAAGTTCTAGAACTGCGCAATATAACCAGAATGCTACTGAAGGGAGTAAAATTAGACAGACAAGGTAATCTCCTCACATCGGAAGTTGTAGGAAAAAGAAGTTATAAGAATTATAAGAAGTTATAAATTGGGTGGCTGGGTAGGGGGTATCCCCTATCAAAGGAGAAGTAAGGTTCTTTCCCTCCGCTAGCCTACGGGGCACCCGTGGGCAAGGTGGAGTACCCGTTTTGCCTCCCGATCAGGGTTACTTGAAGCCATGTGTGCAGGTGGTGGATGAAGTTTAAGAGCAGCTGACAGATAGTTGTAGGTTATCGTCTCCAACTTCACGACGGAAGGGAGAGGATCTCTTTCTGGAGACAATGGCTACAGTCATCAGTATGTTTACTGCTAAGAAGGAAACCAATGGCAAACTACCCTCTTTACAGATGTCAAGAAAGTCATGTAGTTTGATAGAAAATCAAAGAAATAACGTAAATGGGTGCTCTATAAAAGCAGCCTTGCCCGGTATGGGTTGTCATGTGCACTACTAGGTGACGCCAGACCGTCAGGATGCGACTGAGTGCAAAAGAGTAACAACATTTATGCCATCCATACGGTAGATATGTGTATTTCTCATGGGCCTAAAATTCATATAACTGACTTTAATTGTACATGTGATTATGATCTGTTTCTTTGATATTACCATTACTTATGTCTTCTTATTATTGAAATCAATGCCCTTTTTCACTTACTACAATACTGTATCAGCCATTTTCTGTATGTTTTCATCAGATTCCTACACCAGTCTTTTTCTGCATTATACTCATTCATTGCTTGGCCTTTCGTCAATATACGAAATATATGTTTCGTCAAGATACACATTTATCTTAAGTCCACATAGTCAGCTTTTCTGCATACAGGAAATGATGAACATGCGTGTGGACATGATGTGTGATGTCGTTGATACATACAAGAAGCAGTGTAACAGGAGATAACTGTTTGGGTCACCCTGATCGATATCTGTCGGAATGCTTGTCTGGCCATTTGTGTGCACTCGTGCTGCTCTGTTTGTTCACCAGTGACTGATCCGCGTATACTGCCGTCCACAAACACTATATCTCAAATAGGCTGTACCAAGGCCCATCTTTCCAGACTTTATCAAATGTTTTTTTTTTTTAACTATCTACCCAGACTGCTCATGAATGCTTTAACGCGGCGTGGCATCCTGGATTTCTGGAGAGAAATATACGTGCCCTGATTTACTGTTGTCTAAAACCTGAGTATTGTTGTTGAAGATTTTTGTTTCGCATTCGCTCGCTTTGAACTCAAGCGTAGTCCATATGTGTATTACCACTTTAGTGCACCGGACTGGTTTTTTGCGTGTGGATTAGCTTTCCTAGTTACGAGTGTCCCTCGACATCAGGCGAACCCACTATTGTATAGAGTGTATTTTAATGACTGTGCAGTGTTTGAGAATATTTCCTGTCCAAGTTTTGTATTCACCCTCTGTAAACTTCATGTAACATAATAGGTAATTACAAAACTTGGACCGGCAATATTTTCAAACACTGCACAGTCATTAAAAATACGTTATAAATGACTGTTTTTATTGAATGTCCCACATTTAGTTTAATAGAACCCTTTACACATCTTAAGGCGCAATAGGCATATGGTGCTAGACCAAGTTCCTATAGACAATCGGCACTTAGTGGTCATGTCGTCAGTATTTCGCCGGCCACATTTACTTCCAAGACATTTCATGGTACATGTTTTAAACTGAGTCGACCCGGGAGGTAAGTTTTAACAATAAAATTATGCCCCGATACGGATCAAACACGTGACCGCCGGGTTGGCAGGCGTCTAGCGACTACGCTACCACAGCTTAACCAGATTAGTTTAATATTTATGACACTCTCCGTAAGTTTACCTGCACAACTTAGCCGGCTGATTTCTTTGTAGTTCGTGGCGTCTGTGTTGTCTATATCCTTTTTACATGTTCGGATGGTACTTTCTAGATCTGTGGTACTATTCCACATTTCCTGCTACATATCATAATCTTGAGGAGGATTCTTTATGAAGATGACCCAGGATGTTTGAGCATGTCGCCTGTTATCCCATCTGTCTCTGGTGGTTATCTGGGATGAAGTGATCAAACAGCTGCCTCGAGTTCTCTCATATTACGGCTTACAATTACGTGTTCTACACACACACACGCACGCACGCGCGCACACACACACACACACACACACACATATATATATATATATATATATATATATATATATATATATATATATATATATATATATATATATATATATATATATATATATATCTTATATATAAAAGGCGATCTCCGTCTGTCTGTATGTCCCTATGTCCTTTATGCGCTCGCGAACGGCCCATCCGATTGAGATGAAATTTTCTACACGTCTTCCTTTCATTCCAGCGCAGCCCACTGTCATATTTTTTTAGTGTGAAATCGGCTGCTTACCCAATATTATTTCATTTTTCATTTTTCATTATAATTTCATATATCTCAGGGGACTTAACTCTGTAAAAGTTATTTCAAGGGGCATAACTTTTCTGTATAACTTATAGTCATATTGTGGCATCGTTTTCAAAGATTTATAAACTCTTTGTCCATAGTTATATACCGGCATATGAGTTATAATAAATAATGATACAATCTTTAAGGCATTTTCAAAGTTTTCATAAAAATAATGCATAATGCATAACATTGTAACTCATCTTTTTTTGCTTAAAGAATAAATAAATAATAGTTACCTTATCTCTATTAAGTTTGAAGATTTTATATTTCTTTACAATGTCGCCAACTCTAAGAAGACATGGAACAACTTCAGCCATTATTAAATCTACAGGCATATGCGTTATATTCCTCCTCCTCCTCCTCTCCCCTCCTCCACCTCCTACCCTCTTCCTCTTCTCCTCCCCCTCCTCCCTCTCCCTCCTCCATCCTCCTCTTCTCTCTTTCTCCTCCTCCTCCCTCCTCCTCCCTCTTCCTCCTCCCAGCTCCTACTCCTCCTTTTTCTTCTTCTTCTGCTGCTGCTGCCGCTGCTCCATTTACCCAAGTTAATTGTTGGGGAAGATGTAAAGATCTTTCAAGTGCTCTTTCTAATGCTTTTTGTAAGTTGGTCTTCGTTTATCTAAGGTTGTTCTAACTGCAACCAATAAATGATTAGACAGACAGACGGACAGACAGACAGACAGACAGACAGACAGTCGGGAACGGGAACTTATATGACTACTCATATGAATTAAATGAGATGCTCCCCATCAGGGGCTGGGCGAAGCCGGGCCGGATCAGACAGATAGACAGACAGATAGACAGACAGACAGACAGATAGATAGTCGGGAACGGGAACGTGAGCTTATATGACTACTTATATGAATTAAATGAGATGCTCCACACCAGGAGCTGGGCGATGCCGGGCCGGGTCAGACAGACAGACAGACAGACAGACAGACAGACAGACAGACAGACAGACAGACAGACAGATAGTCGGTAACGGGAACGGGAACTTATATGACTACTTATATGAATTAAATGAGATGCTCCCCACCAAGGACTGGGCGAAGCCGGGCCGGGTCAGACAGACAGACAGACAGACAGACAGACAGACAGACAGACAGACAAACAGATAGTCGGTAACGGGAACGGGAACTTATATGACTACTTATATGAATTAAATGAGATGCTCCCCACCAAGGACTGGGCGATGCCGGGCCGGGTCAGACAGACAGACAGAGACAGACAGACAGACAGTCGGTAACGGTAACGGGAACTTATATGACTACTTATATGAATTAAATGATATGCTCCCTACCAAGGACTGGGCGAAGCCGGGCCGGGTCAGCTAGTATATATCTTATATATAAATTGCGATCTCCGTCTGTCTGTCTGTCTGTCTGTCTGTATGTCCGTATGTCCTTTGTGCGCTCGCGAACGGCCCATCCGATTGAGATGAAATTTTCTACACGTCTTCCTTTCATTCCAGTGCAGCCCACTGTCATATTTTTTTAGTGTGACATCGGCTGCTTACCCAATATTATTTCATTTTTCACTTTTCATTATAATTTAATATATCTCAGGGGACTTAACTCTGTAAAAGTTATTTCAAGGGGCATAACTTTTCTGTATAACTTATAGTCATATTGTGGCATCGTTTTCAAAGATTTATAAACTCTTTGTCCATAGTTATGTACCGGCATATGAGTTATAATAAATAATGATACAATCTGTAAGGCATTTTCAAAGTTTTCATAAAAATAATGCACAATGCATAACATTGTAACTCATCTTTTTATGCTTAAGAAGTTACTGTAGTCATGCAGGTGATTAGAAAGAGTTTTCATTAAAAATAATGGATGGTGTGTGGAAGGACATTCTTTTAAGTTACTTTTTTTGTTGTATGAATTTAATGAGACGCTACCCTCCAGGAGCTGGGCAAAGCCACGCCGGGTCAGATAGATAGACAGACCCACCTTTTCGCTGCAGTTGTCTACAGGCATATGCGTTAAAATCCTCCTCATCCTCTCCCCTCCTCCTCCTCCTACCCTCTTCCTCTTCCTCTCCCCCTCCTCCCTCTCCCTCCTCCTCCTCCCTCTTTCTCCTCCTCCTCCTTCCTCCCTCCTCCTCCCTCTTCCTCCTACCTCCTCGCCCTCCTCCCTCCTCCTAATCACTCCCCTTCCTTCCTCCTCCCTTCTCCTCCTCTCTCCTCCCAATCCCTCCTCCTCCCTCCTTCTAATTCTACATCCTCCTCCTTATCCCTCCTCCCCCTTCTCCTCCCTCCCCCTCCTACTTCCTCCCCCTCCTCCTCCCTCTCCTCCTCCCTTCTCCTCCTCCCTCCTCATCCTCTCTCCTCTTCCCTCCTCCTACCTCTACCTCCTCCCTCCTCCTCCCTCCACATCCCTCCTCCTCCTCCCTCTTCCTCCTCCTCCTACCTCCTCCTCCTCCCTCCTCCTCCTTCTCCGTCCTCCTTCTCCCTCTTCCTCCTCCCTCCTCCTAATCACTCCTCTTCCTTCCTCCTCCATTCTCCTCCTCTCTCCTCCTACTCCCTCCTCCTCCCTCCTCCTCCTCCTCCTACGTCCTCCCCCTCATCCCTCCTCCACCTCCCTCCTCCTCCTCATCCCTCTTCCTCCTCCTCCCTCCTCATCCTTCTCTCTCCTCTTCCCTCCTCCTACCTCTACCTCCTCCCTCCTCCTCCCTCCACATCCCTCCTCCTCCTCCCTCTTCCTCCTCCTCCTACCTCCTCCTCCCTCCTCCTCCTCCCTCCTCCTCCTTCTCCGTCTCCTTCTCCCTCTTCCTCCTCCTCCTCCTAATCACTCCTCTTCCTTCCTCCTCCATTCTCCTCCTCTCTCCTCCTACTCCCTCCTCCTCCCTCCTCCTCCTCCTACTTCCCCCCTCATCCCTCCTCCTCCTCCTACCTCCTCCTCTCTCCACCTCCCTCCTCCTCCTCATCCCTCTTCCTCCTCCTCCCTCCTCATCCTTCCCCTCCTTCTCCTCCCTCATCCTCCTCCCTCATCCTTCTCCCTCTTCCTCCTCCCTCCTCCTCCCTCCGCCTCCTCCCTCCATCTCCTCCCTCCGCCTCCTCCCTCCTCCTCCTCTCTCCTCCTCCTCCCTCCTCCTCCATCTCCCTCCTCCTCCTCCCCCTGCGTTCTTCTCCTCCCTCCTTCTCCTTCCTCCTCCCTCCCCCTCCCCCTCCCTCTTCCTCCTCCTACCCTCCTCCTCCTCGCTCCTCCTGCCTCCTCCTCCTGCCTCCTCATTCCTCCTCCCTCCTCCTCCCTTCTCCTACCTCCTCTCTCCTCCTCCTAATCCCTCCTCCTCCCTCCTATTCCGCCCTACTCCTCCTCCTCCTTCCTCCTCCCTCCTCCTCCTCTCTCCGCCCATCTCTTCCTCCCTCCTAACTCCTCCCTCCTCCACCTCCCTCTTCCTCCTCCCAGCTCCTACTCCTCCTTTTCCTTCTTCTGCTGATGCTGCTGCCGCTGCTCCATTTACCCAAGTTAATTGTTGGGGAAGATGTAAAGACCTTTCAAGTGCTCTTTCTAATGCTTTTTGTAAGTTGGTCTTCGTTTATCTAAGGTTGTTCTAACTGCAACCAATAAATGATTAGACAGACAGGCAGACAGACAGACAGACAGAGAGGGAGGGACGGACAGACAGACAGACAGACAGAGTCGGGAACGGGAACTTATATGACTACTTATATGAATTAAATGAGATGCTCGCCATCAGGGGCTGGGCGAAGCCGGGCCGGATCAGACAGACAGACAGACAGACATATAGACAGACAGACAGACAGATAGATAGTCGGGAACGGGAACGGGAGCTTATATGACTACTTATATGAATTAAATGAGATGCTCCACACCAGGAGTTGGGCGATGCCGGGCCGGGTCAGACAGACAGACAGAAAGACAGACAGACAGACAGACAGACAGACAGACAGACAGACAGACAGACAGACAGACAGACAGACAGACAGACAGACAGTCGGTAACGGGAACGAGAACTTATATGACTACTTATATGAATTAAATGAGATGCTCCCCACCAGGGACTGGGCGAAGCCGGGCCGGGTCAGCTAGTATATATATATATATAAAACCACAGCCAAGGGTACGAGCTTGGTAGAATCAGCGGGGAAAGAAGACCCTATTGATTTTTACTCTAGTCCGACTTTGTGAAGACACATGAAGGGTGTAGCATAGGTGGGAGCGCAAGAACAATTGAAATACCATTATTTTTATCGTTTTATCGTTTTATCTTTTCTGTACTTATTCAGTCGGGAGATTTATTCGCAACATAGACGAGCAATATCACCGGCGGGCCGATTCTCGCTGGTCGCGGGGGGTTGGGGGAGAGTCTGACGGTAGTACACGCTTTTATGGCTCCAGACACTTACATCAATAACATTAAATATGCAGATGATACAATCTCAATTGCAGACAATGAACAGGACCTGCAACATTTAGTAGATGCGGTTGTTGCACACAGTGAACAACTAGGGTTAGAATTGAATAGTAAGAAGACACAGATTATGGTCATCACTGGGAATGAATTACCAAAATACGATAAGTAGATTGTGAGCTTTACTAGAACACGATTACAAGAAACAAAATGAACGTTGAGGCCAAAGCCTTCGTCAGCACAGAACAAAACAACACAGACACCAAACTAATAAAATAATCACTACATAGAAAATACAGAGGTTGCCCAGCTGAATCCTGTCTTGGCGAAATGTGTCCAAAGCGCCAGCCGCTTGATGAATGTGGAGACGGCCGGATGCGAGGATTGAAACGGGTCGATGGGCAACAGGGACTGGCTAAGACGCCCGACGGGCGGGGGCGGGTGGGTGGGGAAGAACACTCATGTGGGCGAACGCTGAAGGGTGAATTAGCAGTGAACTAAAGCCGGCTCTGTGGCGAATGTTTTAGTTCGCCATTCCGCATACCCAGTTAGCGGACGTTTGGAATGCAGTACGCCCTGTGCTGGTTAGCATAGGATAGCATGAGTAACGGTCGCTCAGCAGGCAATGACAGCAACCGAACGCAAACGTGCCAAAAAATCACTAACGGCAAAAGTAATGCTAAGGATGATGGCAGCGCTCTGTAAAAGATACGTTATCACGTTGTTCTAGTGGGCTATACAGCCACGGGAAAGAAAAAAAAAAGAGAGAGAGAGAGAGAGAGAGAGAGAGAGAGAGAGAGAGAGAGAGAGAGAGAGAGAGAGAGAGAGAGAGAGAGGGGGGGGAGTAGGAAGTTAAATGAAACTATGTTGGACATTAAGGCCGTGAGGGGAGAGTGTCCCCAATTGGAATATGAGGCGGTTTTCCAACGTCTTGCGATCACGTTCGTGAGATGCGCACGATTTGAGTGCCGTGACCTGTATGTCCGCCACGCCAACAGTTGTCAGAACTGTTCTCATCACTGAGAAGAAGGAAATACCACATTGTGATTTAGGAGTAAATGGGCATATTCTTAAGCCAGTGAATCAGTACAGTTATCTCGGAACAGTCATAACATCTGATGAGAGATGCCTTGAAGAGATTAGAACAAGAAATACCATTGCGAAGGTAGCCTTTTGCAAGGTGAAAAACATACTGACCAATAAAAAGATATCAATTGAAATCAGAAAAAGAGTGTTGAGGTGCTGCATAGAACCTGTACTTCTGTATGGAAGTAAAGCGTGGACAATGAACAATCAAGTTGAAAAACAGCTGATGGCTGTGTACATTTGGTTTCTGAGGAAAATGCAAAGAATACCATGAACAGACAGAAAAACCAACGAACAAGTCCTTCAAGAAACAAATGAAGGTCGTAAACTGATTAGAGTCATTAGACGTAGACAGTCAAAGGTTTTTGGGCAAGTTATGAGAAGAAATTACTTAGAGAACTTGGTGACAACTGGCAAGATCGAAGGGAAGAGACCAAGAGGAAGACCGAGAACTAAATACCTGGAAGGCTTGACCACGTGACATGGTCGAGAGAGGAACACAGAGCTGATCCACGACTCTGGTGATCGAGTGAGATGGCAAAACATGACCGCCCACGCTTATCGGCATGTCACAGGTCCAGACACTTGGTATAAGGCACTCAGCTGAGGGATATGGCTGAACGTCTCTAAGTCAAGTCACTCGGATGGAGGGCCTGGCCGCTACCCACCTCCTGCTCTTGGAGGTGTGATGCTGAGTCGCCAGCATCTGCTGCCTACCTTGTTCCACGCGTACTGGTTATCCTTTCCTCTGGAGATAACAAGGCAAGACCGAGAAAGGGATCATGCTGCATGGGCAACACATGTTCTCTGATTTAATGCCCAGGCATTGTGCTTTGGAATTCTAGCTCTAGTTCCAATTCACATACTTTCGTGTGTGTGTGTGTGTGTGTGTGTGTGTGTCTGTGTGTGTCTGTGTGTGTCTGTGTATGTGTGTGTATGTCTGTGTGTGTGTCTGTGTGTCTGTGTGTGTCTGTGTGCGTCTATGTGTGTCTGTGAGTGAGTGAGTGAGTGAGTGTGTGTCTGTGTGCGTCTGTGTGTGTCTGTGAGTGAGTGAGTGAGTGTGTGTGTGTGTGTGTGTCTGTGTGTGTGTGTCTGTATGTCTGTGTGTGTCTGTGTGTGTCTGTGTGCGTCTGTGTGTGTATGTGTGTGTCTCTGTGTGTCTGTGTGTGTCGGTGTGTGTCTGTGTGCGTCTGTGTGTGTCTGTCTGTGTGTGAGAGTATGTGTGTGTGTGTTTGTGTGCGTCTGTGTGTGTGTGTGTGTGTGATGGCTGGCCTTGTCGTGCATCAACAATACTCTTTTAAGAGACGTCACGGGTTTTTCGATCCTATTATGGGCATCAGTTTGTTCACTAGCATGTCGCTGTATCGAGTACTAGCCACAGCTTCACCCTTTTCCTGGAAATGCACCCTTGATATAACAAAGGACGGGTACCATGATTTTCCCATTGGATTTCTGCGTCTTACATGTTTTCTTAACATGTTGACATCTTTTTGCCCATTAATACATTCTCTCCTGATTCAAACAACTTCCCCCAGGACTGAACCATCATTTTCTGTAGATTTCACAAGATTCACTCTCTGTAATACACCCTAAAAAACAGACACACACACACACACACACACACACACACACACACACACACACACACACACACACACACACACCATGCTGCGAGTTGATAATGGGGCAGCCATTTTGTAATCGCGCATGCGTAAACTGCTCAATCCTCACGACCCCTAAATGGGGTATCGCTTGAGAACCAGCTTTTGCCTTGATATAAGATTTTCCGTTGTCCATATTCTTCAGGCACTTTATAATAAAGTCCTGTTACTTAATGACTTTCCCTCGTGTATGAGTGTGTAGGTTTATATATTTCGTTTACATACTGTCACGGGACCACTGGAGTTAACGATCAGATGATAGATTTACAGAGACAGCTGCAACTTTTTGTTGATGGGGGGGGGGGGGGGGGGGGGGGGGGGGGGGAACACTTCCATCGGATCAAACGAAACCAAAAGTCCTTGAGATTTCCCCAGGACACAGGAAAATTGTCGGCATGTTATTTTGCCCGAATCGCAAGATGAAAGGAAAAACGCCGTTTTGATTTGCTTGCCGCCAAGACCACCTGTTGTTGACAGCGAATGACGTCACTCGGACAATCTCCGACTGGAGGAAACATAACTTATTTGCCGCCAGTGGGAAAAATGGAATTAAACTAGACTGAAGTGTTTGGCTAGCTCTGTTCAAATTTAGGAAAGAATCTATTGTGTTCTGTGTCAATTAAAGTTGATGAACATGTGTCTTGCATGGCAATGTGTAGATTCAATTCAGGATAGAGCTGGTTTACATAAGGTATTCATTAGATAGCGTTTAGGTATAAGTAATGTAGGATAGTCTAGTGATAGATAATGTTTAGGACTTGAGCATAGTGTTGTTGCTTTGTGGTTAGGTATTCTAGGAGTGTCGGCGACAGCAGGCAGTCGCGTTGTTAAACTAGCCAGTGTGAGATGTCAATTGGCTCAGCTGGTTGAGAATAGTGTAGTGGGATGATATTTGGAGAGATTGGGGATGGTTGGGGGATAGGGGAAATGTCCAGGGGTGGGATCTTCCAGTGGGGTGTCTACTGGGGTTCTGCACTGTGCCTTTGGTCTTTCCTTGTCTTACCCTAACTCAGACCGATGTGATGAGCTCCTCTGCCCTATGACAGAGTTTAGTCCACTGTTAAATATCTGAGTGCGGCCGTCGGCCTGCACTCATCTAATAGGGGTCAGTGTCGGGTTGCTCTCACCAGGTGTGTACTCTCTTTCACAGGTTCCACTCCGGTTATGAAGAAAACAAGCTGAACATTCACTGTTTAAGATTCTGGATGATTCAGTGAAGGAGGTTTTATTCAGCGGCTTTTGCTCTGGGCCCATAATCAAGAGGGTCTGAAGGAACATGGCTCTGTTGAGCAGAAACAGATAACTATCTGGAAATGACTCCTTAGTGATAGGGTTCACGGAAGTTGAGTGAAATTATTTTCCATACCACATGTAAAAAGAACAATATGGGTTATAAGGGGAACAGGAACAACGAACATAGCGTTCTTCTCAGTTATTAGATTCCCGTGGAACTGTAATTATTAACTGTGTAATCGTGAAACTCTAGAACATTTAGGAATGAATCATTTTGTTTCAAGTGACAGTGATCCGTGTTTTCACGATACAGGGATTGTTAAATCTCAGAATGGTAGGGACATTTAGTAACATTGTGTGTGATCGATTCAGGATCAGTATTGGACTATATCCGTGATTGGTGACCAGGTATTTGGGTTATCAAAGAGCTACTGGAGGAAGTCAACATCTGGCAGGAGGGACACATCGTTTGGTGAGGTCATTGTGTGCTGAGCTATGATGATGTTGTGTGGCCATTACCGGGATGATCAGACTTTGCTCCTGAGCTGTCCGGTCTGATTCTGCAGACACACTAGAGTATACGACATACATTCTACACATACACTTCGCACATACATACACTTTTCTTCATTAAATTAAATTGTTATTAATTTTTAGAAGCTAGAGTTGTGCAGTATGTTGTTTTGGGGAAGAATGAGAGGGGGCATGATCCAGTGGTGAGTGGTGAGAGAGAAAGAGGTATCCAGGAATTGACGGGGTGTTGTGGACGGAGTCTAGTGGATTCTCCAGAATAATGATATGGAATTAAAAAGAATGTGGGTGTTGATTCCCCTCACCCCAGGGATGATACTAGAAATAAATACACGACACACACACACACACACACACACACACACACACACACACACACACACACACATATATATATATATATATATATATATATATATATATATATATATATATATATATATATATATATATATATATATAAGAAATACATATGCTAAGATGTGAAGACAATAAGGAATGAAACCATCTTAACTAAGAAACATTGACAGGGTAAAGACGAACTGCACACGGAGTCAATAATAAATAATATTGGGTTGACAGTTTTGTAAAACAGGTATCAATAAATGGGAAGACAGGGATATTGTTTACAAAAGGAATATATTATAGACAGTACGAAGGGAGACAGTAAAGTTATACATCAAAAAGCACCAACCATAAACACATGATGGGGAGAAAGTAGGTTTGTTTTACAAAAATATCATCACTCGTAAACAATAACTAGGGATACAGACAGGGTTTATGATCTTAGAAAATTGTGGAAACCTAAACGATAAATGAGGCGACAGTAATTTTAATGTACAAGGACATAAACCATAAACAAAATGTGGAAATGTTGTGTTAAAACATGCACCAATCATAAGCAAAGAACTAAGAGACAACAAAATTACATTAGAGAAGGACGCAATCTTGGCTCAAGCTTTGTAACACTTTGAGCCATTGCCAGCTTTAAAGCCTCACCCTTCGCCTTCCTTGGCGTCCTGCTACGTGACATCAATATCAACAACATGGTGGGATTCTGGAAGGTGGATAACTGCAGACAAGAAACATACGGCATCAGCGTGCAACAGAATGCAGATTGCTGGGCGTGTTGGTGAGTTCTGATTGAAAGATGTATGGGCCTGCAAGGAGGATCAGTGGAATACTTACAGGGGTAAGGAAGGAGCCATGATAAGGACAACTTAATGGATGTTTGTAATTGTACGTTTATGTTTTTGTTATTATTTGCTTTGATTTGTTATAGTTGCTAACATTTGGATCAGTGATCGTTATAGTAGTAGTAGTATTGTAGTAGTAGTTGTTGTGGTAGTTGTTGTTGTTATTGTAGTAGTAGTAGTAGTAGTAGTAGTAGTAGTAGTAGTAGTAGTAGTAGTAGTAGTTGTTGTTGTTGTTGTTGTTGTTTCTGTAGTAGTAGTAGTAGTAGTAGTAGTAGTAGTAGTAGTAGCAGCAGCAGCAGCAGCAGTAGTAGTAGTAGTAGTAGTAGTAGTAGTAGTAGTAGTAGTAGTAGTAGTAGTAGTAGCAGTGAGTAGTGTTAGTAGTAGTAGCAGTGATGATGGTGGTGATGGTGGTATCAGGACGAGTAGAAGTAGTACCAGGGACAGCGTGAGCTGTAGTAATGCAAGCATTATGAGTAGCATACGAAGTAGTGGTGATACTAGTAGTTTTAGCAGCAGGAGCAGCAGCAGCAGCAGTAGTAGTAGTAGTAGTAGTAGTAGTAGTAGTAGTAGTAGTAGTAGTAGTAGTAGTAGTAGTAGCAGTAGTAGTAGTAGTAGTAGTAGTTTCAGTAGCATTAGTAGTAGTAGTAGTAGTAGTAGTAGTATAGTAGTAGTAGTAGTAGTAGTAGTAGTAGTAGTAGTAGTAGTAGTAGTAGTAGTAGTAGTAGTAGTAGTAGACGTAGTGGTGGTAGCATTATTAATGGTAGAAGTAGTATTAGTAACAAGAACAGCAGCAGGACCACCACAACCACCAATACTACAAAAAGTAGCACTTGCTGTTACAGTTACTGCGACAACAACAATCGCTGCCAGTCAGAGTTGCTTCGCTTCAAGAACCCGTACGTGAATGTTGTCAAACAACCCAACATCTGCATCAGTGTAAACATGATCTGCTACATGTGAACTGTAGAACAAATGTATACAGCTTTTTCCACACTGAAACACCGGAAGCGGCATCCAGCTGATAGTTTCTGCGACCAGTTGTTTGTCTATGGACGGAAGGCGTCTGCCTGGCATGATTCCTCTGTTTGTCTGCACAACGTACAGATCAATGCCGAGGGATACAGTGGATGACAGGCCGTGAAGATAAGGACAACAGTGTGTTATGGTAGATCGTTGCTACACATGTCCGCATTAGTGGATGCGCAGGGTTTGATCATGGCAGCGTTCTTCTTCTTCTTCTTCTTCTTCTTCTTCTTCTTCTTCTTCTTCTTCTTCTTCTTCTTCTTCTTCTTCTTCTTCAGATTGTGTTCCAGGCAAAGTGTGGTAAGTTTCGTTTCTGTCTCTGTGTGTGTGTGTGTGCGTGCGTGCGTGCGTGCGTGCGTGCGTGCGTGCGTGCGTGCGTGCGTGTGTGTGTGTGTGTCCTGTACCGAACGAGCCTTTTAACCTTTTCTTCTTCTTCCGTTCTTTCATCTCCAACTTCCAATTTGAAATCCCACATTATTATCACGTCTCTTTTTATTTATATGTTCTAATAAATCTTGTAATGTACTGTGAAAGTTCGTTTTGCATTCTCTTCTGATGCAACTGTTGAGCACAGACTTATATACGTAATATTCCTCTTAATTGTTTAAGTCTGATAGTAAGGAGAAGATCAATATACATGGGTTGATGTACAGACTTGTATACGTGATGTTTCTCTTCATTGTTTAAGTCTGAGCGGCTGGCGAGTGGATAGAATGCCGTATTCTCCTTCGGGAGACCTGATTTCGAATCCTCGGTTAGGTGTGGAGGTTTTTTTTCTGTCGGGGGGCAAAAAATGAATCTCTAACATGCACAGTTCTCGGCTACTGTACTAGCCAGACGGCCATGAATTCCTCAGACTCAAGACCCCCCCCCCCTCCCCCCCCCACCCCCCTGCCATACACTGCAAGGTACCATATTGGCAGTAAATGACAGTGACAGTTTAAGTCTGATATTAAGAAGAAGATAAATATACATGTGTTGATGTACAGTCTTGTATACATGATGTTCCTCTTCATTGTTTCAGTCTGATAATCATCATCATCATCAAGTGCCGTGCCGGCTGGCGTAGGCGTTCATGGCTCTCCATAGATCTCGGTCTTTGGTTTTCTGGATCAACTCTGCTGCTGATATTCCTCCATGCCACCTTCTCAATCCATCCAGCATCACTTCTCTTGGTCTGCCTCTGCCTCTCTTCCCCTCGATCTTTCCAGTTACGATGTTCTCCAAAGCCTCTCTTCTCATCACATGACCGAAGAAAGCTGTTTGTCTCCGTCTTATTGTTGTATATAATGTTCTAGTTTCGTTAGCCTGTTTCAGGCAGTCGTCGTTAGTTACTCTGGCAGTCCAAGGAATTCGCAACATTCGTCTCAGGAACCACATCTCTGTTGCTTCTAATTTCTTCTTAATTTGTTCATTTACGTTCCAAGATTCACTGCCATACAGCAAAACTGGTTCTACATAGCATTTCAGCACTCTCTTTCTTACATTCAGTGATAGTGACTTATTGCATAAGATACTCTTCATTTTCTGAAATGCGGCTTTTGCCTGCCCTATTCTGCTCCTAATCTATGTTGTACATCTTCCATCTGATGTTATAAATGCCCCTAGGTATCTAAAATTATCAACTTGGTTAAGGATTTTCCCTTCTATTTCTATGTCACATTTTGGTGTCACCATTTTCTTTGATATTACCATTGTTACTGTTTTCTTGATATTCAAGGAGAGTCCTTTCCTTGCACTCTCTGTTACTACAACGTCTAATAATTGTTGTAGGTAGTCTGATAATAAGAAGATATAAAATATGTGTTGATGCACAGACTTGTATACATGAATTTTCTTTATACTGTTTAAATCTGATAGTGAGAAGAGGATATAAAATATGTGGTAATGCTCAGACTTGTATACGTAATGTCCCTCTTCATGTTTAAGTTTGATAGTGAGAAGAAGATCAATGGCTGGACAGTATTTAAAAAGTACTGAAGAAGCGTTCTTTATCAACAGGAAACAAACCCGCCCTACTCGTCCTTTTCTTTCCCTGAATATACGCTCGTTGTAATACGAGTGTTCTATGCCTGGGTCACAAAGTCTCGACTTCTAGTCTACGACGCATAATTGCCGATCTGGTTTTAGTTCTATAGATTTGTAAAACAATGTCCCGGTAATGTATATGACATTGTTGTTGCCATTGGTGGTCTCTACAAATCCACATTGCTCATAATTAATTTCTAACTGAATCATCTCTTTTTCCCTATCATAATGATTCTCAGTAACAGCTTTATTAAAACTTATTGTGAGCTGATCGTCACTGTTTACAGCATCTGGTTTTTTATGAAAATCTATAAAGATGTAGGTCTTTACGAATGTACTTACTATTATATATGTCATTTGGAAATACAGAAATGCGATCCCAAAATCTCAAAAGATCTCAATATTCTCTAATATCGTCTTACCTGGGTATCTGTCTTTTAATAATATGCAGTAGTGTGTTCTCAACTTCTCTATTTTCTTTTGACTCTGCTTCCCTCGACTAACCCATACCAAGCTGTCTATCGTTGGCTCTAGTTCTCTTTGGCCTCCCTCTATTGTGTTTGCCCTTGTGGTATAATTAAAACGTCCCTACCCTTTCCTATTTATGGACTCCCTTAAAAATAAACAAACCCTTACAATTACTGTTTAAGTAACTTACTTAATGTAGGAGAAAATAAAACAGCGATAGACTGACCGTGGCACAGCTAAATTTAGTTTGGCTTGTTTTCTCTCCCTTATCTGGCCAATCCTGGCGAGGGGGAAAACAAAGACTGAAGCGGCCATTTCTAGTCAAGAGAACTGACAAGAAAGTCGACCTTTCCCTTCGGGGAGAAGGTAGTTTGTTTTAAAACCATGATTCTCTTCAAGCTATTGGTATGTTATCTACATCATTAAGATATATTTATGTATTACCTAGACCAGTATGTTTAATTAAGAATTAGTTACAATTCTCTTAAACCAGGCTGGATGATGTTTACTAAGGAAACACAGGTGGGCGCCACGCTGTAATTTTTCCTATGTCTTACAATTTCAAATCCATATGTTAATATCTTGTATAGGCATTATGAACTTATATCTCACTAGTAGTGCTATAATCTATGAATATTATGTGTACTGTAAAGTATCAACTCTCATGTCTGAAACACATTCTAGAGATTTTCTCAATGTAGGAGCAGACCCCTGATTCATGCTTCATAGTAAAGAACTAGTGTCTGTCAATTTCATATTCCTATGTTAAAACTTCTAGGCACTGTGAACAATATCTCACTATTTATGCTTAGAAATCTGCAAATAATCTATGTACTATAGAAAGGTGTTTTATCCATGCGGGGACATACAAATGATTACGCATATTCCTGACTCGTACTTAGTCAGGGGATAAAATATTTTGCCACATTATAATCTGTAACTTGGAAATATAGTGCTAAATTTTAGTACCATTCTTTTGTTAACAGATTAGTAACCACTCCATATGAGGGTGAACATATAATCATTTCATAAAATAGTGTTAGGGACAGGCCATGTTTGAATATAAATTCATGAACAATTAAACGCGTGATGTAAATGTATGTTCGGATAGGATTCACTCCGCATCGCCTCACCGTAGTAGAAACAGAAGCGAAGATTGATGTGAATAAATTGCTTGCAATATTCAGAAGACTGGACCATGCGGCATAAGTTATTCTTATAAATACCCTCCGAATAATAGCAGTCATTGGCAAAACATATCACAGCGATTACTATCCTCATGTGCTGTACGCAGTGGGGGAAAACAATGGATGTTTTAGTTCATGAAGATAATTCAAAAACCTAGGCTCCCTGCATCATCATTATGATTATTATGTATGATTATCATGTACTTAATATCAGAGAAATGTACATGTATGTTTTTTTTCTGGTATGAGAATTTTCTTGTTCTGATTGTTACTTTTTACTGTGGGAATATACATTTTAATGTTGCACCTTGGGATTAGAGGATGTTGATAGTAAGAATACATGTGTATGTCAGTACTTAAAAAGCCAATGGTGAATAGTCTTGACCTAGTGATGATTATAGTGCCGAAATGAAGACGCGGCATTAGAAACCACAGGGATTCTGTATAGGCTATTCTCTTCAAGTAATGAGAGAGACAATATCAACATGGTGGATGGACAGAATGACTTCACCCATCCAATAGTCCCAGTAACAACAGAACAAAATATAAGTGAGAAAATACCTTACTCACTATGAAGAGTCAGAATGGCTCTACTCAGCAATGAGGGACAGTGGAACATGGACACCCACTCCTTTCCCCTTCTCCCCTTGTTGTTTTGTATTTGTGTTTGTAATTGTGTTGTAAACCTGTTACCATAACACAGTAGGTTAATGCTAGTGTTGTATTCTTGTCATCCCTTTTCTATAGAAGAGAAGCAGGTGGTGGTTGAATTTGGTGGGACTATATCACTAACACTGGATCCTGGGTAAACAGCCATAAAGTGAATGTCCAAACCATAGTCTGGATCTAGCAATACCTCAATGTTTACTGCGGCGCTCAATAGCTCCATAGCGAGCAACAGATAAATTAGAAGACAACTGACGGGGTGAGTGATTAAGTCCTATTTTAGTAGGAACATCCCACATGTGGACTTCAAGATCTAATAATCTACAAAGATGAAGATCAACAGAGTAACGGACAACAGTGTATCGTCTGCTTTACGTCTGAGAAGTATCACCTATAAGCCTTATCACTCAGCAAAATCAGTGAAACTATGGGACAATCCTACAAGTTACTAAAACTAGCAACAGTGAAAGCCCTTCAACTGTTGGTTGGATTACCAAGTTAATATCCACAATGGATAAGTCTTCGAAAGAACATCTCACAGCTGCAACAGTCAAACATAAGGTTCAGCCATGCAACCCCAAGTTCTAGCTATGAACACCAACTCAAAATGGGAGAAGACACTGAACCACATAAGCCAATACAACCAAGGTACAAACTGAATATCATCTGAAACATAACTACGAAACCAGATTACCTCAAGGTTCCAAACCCTGAACACCATCAGATAAAAGACCATATGAAAGCAGCTAAATGTCTCTATATCTGCAACAAGAGGAATCATCCAATTGTTTGCAAACCTGTTACTGTGCTGGATTTATTCATCTGCGGATATATGTAGGTATAGATCAAGTGTGGCCCTAGTCACAGATACTACCATGAGATGCCTCTCAGTCAATTAAAGTTCTACACTGGACTAGATAACAACGACTAATTCCTTGCCGGTCCAAGGTCAGCCTAAATGCCATGGGTTATAGACTCGCGACTAGGTGGGTGAAACCTTAGTGTAAGCCAATTTGGTAGTCGGATATTATAAGCCGAGAAGCTGAATGGACGTCAACTTTTCATCAGACCTGATGATAAAGGGAATTACCTTCTGCAAAGCTTAAGTGGAACTCCTGAAGTATGA
Organism: Cepaea nemoralis; assembly: GCA_014155875.1. Classification (NCBI taxonomy): domain Eukaryota; kingdom Metazoa; phylum Mollusca; class Gastropoda; order Stylommatophora; family Helicidae; genus Cepaea; species Cepaea nemoralis. Next base: position 331,531 of record JACEFZ010013531.1, read on the forward strand.
CCAACCGGAGGCACCAAATTTCACAAACAGGGCACCGAGCCTAAGGCAACAGAATATTCGTGATTCTAGCCCCAAACGGAGGGGATATATGGTGTGTGATTTTTCAATTCCTGGGTTATGGAGTATAAAATAGTCACCAGCCAATTACCAGTGGATAAATATTAGGAACATAACTGAGTGCATTAATTCGGTACCCAGATAATGGGAAAAGGATCTAATCGACAGCAAAGGTGAACCCTTAACCGCACACCAGGAGCAAATTGACTCTATTAATTAGTTTAATTAATAGTACAAAATGCTGTTTATATGTTGGTATTTTTTTTCTGAAGGTAACAGGTCAGTAGTTTTTTTTTTCCAATGGTATATAGATGGTATAGTATCTTGACACCAACTCATTATTTTTAACAATGAGAGAATGGTAAAAGGTGTCAGAAACATGTTATTTTGGGTTCTATTTAATATCTTTATTTGCCTTAATTATGAGGGAAAATGAAAGTAGACCCAATTTGTGGTTGTTGTGTTGTTTGTAATAACATGTGTTGTTTTTTCTGGGGTCACTGGGTACTATGTTGTAATACTGCATATCATTCCCATGCCTGTCTGAAAATGCATAGTGTTTATTACACCTATATATATATATATGTAACTGCAGATCTTGAGTTAATACCTGAACTGTGTGTCCAAAAGTGTTGTGTACATCAAGTAAATGTGGTGTCCAACAAGTGGTTGTTTATATGTTGTGAGCAATCAATATCCTTCTAGCATCTATAGTTAATTTAAGGGTGATGAAGTGGGAAGGGAAACCTACACACAGATGCCATTGTTTCAAGGATGGAACTCTTTCCTCCTGGGATTTGTGGTAAATATCCCTGATCACCCTGCATTCTTACCAGTGACAGAGAATCAATAATACCCCCTAGACATTTTAACGAATCATTCTCAGGAATTAAAATCCACATCCCACATGTGGGGGCTCGTCCGGGTACGGACTTCACCTAGTAGTGGAGTAGTCCGTGAATTTAAAACTCATGGTAAACATCACAATTGGTGTATTATTGTGAGTATATGAATTCAGGGAAAACCTCTCGCAGGTAAACCAAGTCACTTCAGAATGTTATAGTGTTAGTAACAGACCTAATCACTCATTAGTATGAGCTGAGTCAAGTGTTATATGAACCCATAATGGCTCAGATAAATATAGGTTTTTTTTTGGTACAAAGCTGTTCACAGGTAATATCTTGATTCTGGCAGATGCATCAGGTAGTTGGTTGTTGGGTATGAGATTTTTTTTTTTAAACTCATATTTTATATCTTATTGATGGGAAACTAAGTCCAGTAATGAACCTCCAGTAGTAAGGTCTCTGGGATGGTAAACTCACATAAGATAGGTAATTCAGTGAATGTTTAGAATTCATAGTCATTCCCATTTGATGTTTGAGGTATGGTTCTGCTACTCTGATATTCTCTTTAAATGGTTTAAGAGTGGTGTAGTCATGAACACACTACTATATTATGTATCCATAAGGTTTATGTTCCTACATATGAATCATGTGTTAATTAATTATTTTGTCATTGATTATCATTGTATTTTCATGCTTGATCTGCTTGTATAATTCATGTAATATTGAAAAGTTACCAAGGCAGCAGAGAGTGATAGACAATTGTATAGATAATTAGGACAGATAAGTTAAAAATCCAGTAAATTTTTTTTAAGGGAAAAATGTAATCAACAAATGATTCAGTAGTACACTAAATAATACCTGAGAGATGAATTAAACCAGGGGAAAATAGCAGTAACTAAAGTAAATGAACTAATGGTAAGGCCAAAACCACCACTTGCAAAAATGTAGACATAGTTAATGGAAGGGAAGGAATATTGTAAGAATTTGCAGTATTTAGGGGCACCCTAATTTAATCCTTTTTTTCATATGACATAACATGTTCTACAACACCGGTAGTAAAGTAAAGTGAATAAATGATGGATACTTAGGAAGAAAAGCCATACCGACACTTATTCTACTCCACCGGTGATATGAGTAGTTATTAATAACTAACTCAGATGGCCCATATGTTAATGAGGGTCAAAACCAAAATATTCACCTGGTGATGTAAGTGAAACTGATCAACTCACTTACTGATCCAACAGAATATAAGGTATTTCTTTAAATTATCCACCCCGATTCCATTATTGATGGTAGCGGAAACAGACCGTATAGGTATGTAAAAGGTATAATTAAAGAATTAACATAAGAAATTGGAATTTCAAATAAACTTCAGGAGATACCGGAAAAAATCTGTGCCAGTCTCTAGTCAGAGACTGAACATTTCAGATATTGGCTCCTTAACTTTGAAATTTACAGTTTAATTCTCATTAAGTGAAATGTTCACTATGAGAAGTCCTCATCAAAAAGAGGAGTGAAACAGCTTTTAGTTAGCGATTAGCTTACGTAAAGTTATTTCAATAATTGCCTAACTAACATTAATATTCTCATAAGGGAAGAATTAAGAAGGGCAAAAATAAGTGGTACAATAGAGGCGCGCGACTCAATTGTATTTTCTTTAAAACTAACCGAGTAACTAAATTCTAGATAATGCTCGAAGTCTACTAATAGGTAGATGAATCAGAAATCAATCGCAAGGCGAAACAGATTTCTACATCTCAGTTCTGACTAGGATTATATGCCAGCATTAAATATGTGAAAGCAGATCCAGACTAACAGAGATTAGCTTAAATAACTGATACGAATCAGTAAAAGCAACAATTAAATAAACAACTCTTGAAATAGATGCTGTTTATAAATAGGACGAACTCCTTGACGTGAAGACAGGGGAAACGCCTAAAACTTATACAGTGAACCCATGCTAGGAAAATGGAATATAGCTGTGTAAAAATCAAGCAAATTGGAGCAGATAGCTGAAGAATTGCTTGATATTTACTAGAGTAGGAATTTCAATCAGGAATCCAGCTAGTAAATTATATAACAGTTCAAAGATAGACCTTAGTCAATCTAAATAAATCCAGAGTTTCCACGTATTAAACGGATGAAAACAAAACTGGAGAGAAACATTAAGAGTACCTTACCTGTTATCCTGAGGACACAACTCAGGAGACGCCAGTATGAGAGGGATATACAGATGTAACAGTAATTTTACTAAGACTAGTAATCCACATCCATAACTGGAAAGTGAACCAGCAAATTGATTGTCTGGAAGACTATCACAGGAAATCACAAAAAGGGGCTTTTAACTTCTCACTGAACTGATTATATATAGGTAGGAGACAATACGTCTGAACCTACATAACAATGTATGTTGCTAAGTTGAAAATAGTCTAAAAACCTGGAGGGAAGCAGACGACGATCAATGTACGCCAAGCGACGCAAAATTGCTCGTAATTCAACACCAAAGCAACAAATACAGAGTGAAACTCAAACACATCAGTTAGAATTACTAATAAGGATTCTAGCGTAAAATAGATCTAGGTTAGAAGGAAAAGCAGAGAAAGTAAGCTAAGAATTACTTCATTTCTGATAGATTCATGTTCCCCGGAATATTCGGTTCAGAGCGGAAATCTAGAAAAGTTGGACCTTGTTTACATGTTAGACGAGATTCTCCGGGAAAACCCACAAGAGAAAGGGACACCACTCTAATCAGTAGTTATCAAAACTGATCGGAAAATCCCATAACTCGACTAAATACCCAAACACATGATGTGTTGGATGAAAATGTATACAACAGGAACCATATTTAGCTTCCTTTAAATATCAGATCTATAGTTAAAACAAACGTCTAACTTACAGGGAGACGGGCGAGTTTAATATGCTATCAGTGGACGCAGAATTAACCGTCGGTTTTAACATAATCTCAAGATTGATAATCTAATGAGAGAGAAATCAAGCTTATTGATGATATCTCAATTGCTTCAAAAAGTCGGTTTGATGCAGACAAACCAGTACTGGAAAGTAACAAATTATCAGATAACCACTCATATTTCAAACAATAGCTGACAACAGTGGAGAGGGTGCTACACCCTTTCACTAAAAGAGAAATAATCCTTTAAGGTTATGCCAGTTGTCGTGACTAAAAGAAAATGGACGTGGCTCTGATTATATAACATAGGGAAGTAATGCAAGAAATTAATAAGGAATGGATACTAGGTGAGTCAATGTAAAGACGGAAATTGTAGAGTACTATTTGACCATTTATTTTCTGAAAGAAATAAATGGCTTAAATTGGGGAGGCGTGTGGTATAATTAAAACGTCCCTACCCTTTCCTATTTATGGACTCCCTTAAAAATAAACAAACCCTTACAATTACTGTTTAAGTAACTTACTTAATGTAGGAGAAAATAAAACAGCGATAGACTGACCGTGGCACAGCTAAATTTAGTTTGGCTTGTTTTCTCTCCCTTATCTGGCCAATCCTGGCGAGGGGGAAAACAAAGACTGAAGCGGCCATTTCTAGTCAAGAGAACTGACAAGAAAGTCGACCTTTCCCTTCGGGGAGAAGGTAGTTTGTTTTAAAACCATGATTCTCTTCAAGCTATTGGTATGTTATCTACATCATTAAGATATATTTATGTATTACCTAGACCAGTATGTTTAATTAAGAATTAGTTACAATTCTCTTAAACCAGGCTGGATGATGTTTACTAAGGAAACACAGGTGGGCGCCACGCTGTAATTTTTCCTATGTCTTACAATTTCAAATCCATATGTTAATATCTTGTATAGGCATTATGAACTTATATCTCACTAGTAGTGCTATAATCTATGAATATTATGTGTACTGTAAAGTATCAACTCTCATGTCTGAAACACATTCTAGAGATTTTCTCAATGTAGGAGCAGACCCCTGATTCATGCTTCATAGTAAAGAACTAGTGTCTGTCAATTTCATATTCCTATGTTAAAACTTCTAGGCACTGTGAACAATATCTCACTATTTATGCTTAGAAATCTGCAAATAATCTATGTACTATAGAAAGGTGTTTTATCCATGCGGGGACATACAAATGATTACGCATATTCCTGACTCGTACTTAGTCAGGGGATAAAATATTTTGCCACATTATAATCTGTAACTTGGAAATATAGTGCTAAATTTTAGTACCATTCTTTTGTTAACAGATTAGTAACCACTCCATATGAGGGTGAACATATAATCATTTCATAAAATAGTGTTAGGGACAGGCCATGTTTGAATATAAATTCATGAACAATTAAACGCGTGATGTAAAGGTATGTTCGGATAGGATTCACTCCGCATCGCCTCACCGTAGTAGAAACAGAAGCGAAGATTGATGTGAATAAATTGCTTGCAATATTCAGAAGACTGGACCATGCGGCATAAGTTATTCTTATAAATACCCTCCGAATAATAGCAGTCATTGGCAAAACATATCACAGCGATTACTATCCTCATGTGCTGTACGCAGTGGGGGAAAACAATGGATGTTTTAGTTCATGAAGATAATTCAAAAACCTAGGACTCCCTGCATCATCATTATGATTATTATGTATGATTATCATGTACTTAATATCAGAGAAATGTACATGTATGTTTTTTTTCTGGTATGAGAATTTTCTTTGTTCTGATTGTTACTTTTTACTGTGGGAATATACATTTTAATGTTGCACCTTGGGATTAGAGGATGTTGATGTAAGAATACATGTGTATGTCAGTACTTAAAAAGCCAATGGTGAATAGTCTTGACCTAGTGATGATTATAGTGCCGAAATGAAGACGCGGCATTAGAAACCACAGGGATTCTGTATAGGCTATTCTCTTCAAGTAATGAGAGAGACAATATCAACATGTTGGATGGACAGAATGACTTCACCCATCCAATAGTCCCAGTAACAACAGAACAAAATATAAGTGAGAAAATACCTTACTCACTATGAAGAGTCAGAATGGCTCTACTCAGCAATGAGGGACAGTGGAACATGGACACCCACTCCTTTCCCCTTCTCCCCTTGTTGTTTTGTATTTGTGTTTGTAATTGTGTTGTAAACCTGTTACCATAACACAGTAGGTTAATGCTAGTGTTGTATTCTTGTCATCCCTTTTCTATAGAAGAGAAGCAGGTGGTGGTTGAATTTGGTGGGACTATATCACTAACACTGGATCCTGGGTAAACAGCCATAAAGTGAATGTCCAAACCATAGTCTGGATCTAGCAATACCTCAATGTTTACTGCGGCGCTCAATAGCTCCATAGCGAGCAACAGATAAATTAGAAGACAACTGACGGGGTGAGTGATTAAGTCCTATTTTAGTAGGAACATCCCACATGTGGACTTCAAGATCTAATAATCTACAAAGATGAAGATCAACAGAGTAACTGACAACAGTGTATCGTCTGCTTTACGTCTGAGAAGTATCACCTATAAGCCTTATCACTCAGCAAAATCAGTGAAACTATGGGACAATCCTACAAGTTACTAAAACTAGCAACAGTGAAAGCCCTTCAACTGTTGGTTGGATTACCAAGTTAATATCCACAATGGATAAGTCTTCGAAAGAACATCTCACAGCTGCAACAGTCAAACATAAGGTTCAGCCATGCAACCCCAAGTTCTAGCTATGAACACCAACTCAAAATGGGAGAAGACACTGAACCACATAAGCCAATACAACCAAGGTACAAACTGAATATCATCTGAAACATAACTACGAAACCAGATTACCTCAAGGTTCCAAACCCTGAACACCATCAGATAAAAGACCATATGAAAGCAGCTAAATGTCTCTATATCTGCAACAAGAGGAATCATCCAATTGTTTGCAAACCTGTTACTGTGCTGGATTTATTCATCTGTGGATATATGTAGGTATAGATCAAGTGTGGCCCTAGTCACAGATACTACCATGAGATGCCTCTCAGTCAATTAAAGTTCTACACTGGACTAGATAACAACGACTAATTCCTTGCCGGTCCAATGTCAGCCTAAATGCCATGGGTTATAGACTCGCGACTAGGTGGGTGAAACCTTAGTGTAAGCCAATTTGGTAGTCGGATATTATAAGCCGAGAAGCTGAATGGACGTCAACTTTTCATCAGACCTGATGATAAAGGGAATTACCTTCTGCAAAGCTTAAGTGGAACTCCTGAAGTATGACCAACCGGAGGCACCAAATTTCACAAACAGGGCACCGAGCCTAAGGCAACAGAATATTCGTGATTCTAGCCCCAAACGGAGGGGATATATGGTGTGTGATTTTTCAATTCCTGGGTTATGGAGTATAAAATAGTCACCAGCCAATTACCAGTGGATAAATATTAGGAACATAACTGAGTGCATTAATTCGGTACCCAGATAATGGGAAAAGGATCTAATCGACAGCAAAGGTGAACCCTTAACCGCACACCAGGAGCAAATTGACTCTATTAATTAGTTTAATTAATAGTACAAAATGCTGTTTATATGTTGGTATTTTTTTTTCTGAAGGTAACAGGTCAGTAGTTTTTTTTTTCCAATGGTATATAGATGGTATAGTATCTTGACACCAACTCATTATTTTTAACAATGAGAGAATGGTAAAAGGTGTCAGAAACATGTTATTTTGGGTTCTATTTAATATCTTTATTTGCCTTAATTATGAGGGAAAATGAAAGTAGACCCAATTTGTGGTTGTTATGTTGTTTGTAATAACATTGTTGTTTTTTTCTGGGGTCACTGGGTACTATGTTGTAATACTGCATATCATTCCCATGCCTGTCTGAAAATGCATAGTGTTTATTACACCTATATATATATATATGTAACTGCAGATCTTGAGTTAATACCTGAACTGTGTGTCCAAAAGTGTTGTGTACATCAAGTAAATGTGGTGTCCAACAAGTGGTTGTTTATATGTTGTGAGCAATCAATATCCTTCTAGCATCTATAGTTAATTTAAAGGGTGATGAAGTGGGAAGGGAAACCTACACACAGATGCCATTGTTTCAAGGATGGAACTCTTTCCTCCTGGGATTTGTGGTAAATATCCCTGATCACCCTGCATTCTTACCAGTGACAGAGAATCAATAATACCCCCTAGACATTTTAACGAATCATTCTCAGGAATTAAAATCCACATCCCACATGTGGGGGCTCGTCCGGGATGGACTTCACCTAGTAGTGGAGTAGTCCGTGAATTTAAAACTCATGGTAAACATCACAATTGGTGTATTATTGTGAGTATATGAATTCAGGGAAAACCTCTCGCAGGTAAACCAAGTCACTTCAGAATGTTATAGTGTTAGTAACAGACCTAATCACTCATTAGTATGAGCTGAGTCAAGTGTTATATGAACCCATAATGGCTCAGATAAATATAGGTTTTTTTTTGGTACAAAGCTGTTCACAGGTAATATCTTGATTCTGGCAGATGCATCAGGTAGTTGGTTGTTGGGTATGAGATTTTTTTTTTAAACTCATATTTTATATCTTATTGATGGGAAACTAAGTCCAGTAATGAACCTCCAGTAGTAAGGTCTCTGGGATGGTAAACTCACATAAGATAGGTAATTCAGTGAATGTTTAGAATTCATAGTCATTCCCGTTTGAGGTATGGTTCTGCTACTCTGATATTCTCTTTAAATGGTTTAAAAGTGGTGTAGTCATGAACACACTACTATATTATGTATCCATAAGGTTTATGTTCCTACATATGAATCATGTGTTAATTAATTATTTTGTCATTGATTATCATTGTATTTTCATGCTTGATCTGCTTGTATAATTCATGTAATATTGAAAAGTTACCAAGGCAGCAGAGAGTGATAGACAATTGTATAGATAATTAGGACAGATAAGTTAAAAATCCAATAAATTTTTTTTAAGGGAAAAATTTAATCAACAAATGATTCAGTAGTACACTAAATAATACCTGAGAGATGAATTAAACCAGGGGAAAATAGCAGTAACTAAAGTAAATGAACTAATGGTAAGGCCAAAACCACCACTTGCAAAAATGTAGACATAGTTAATGGAAGGGAAGGAATATTGTAAGAATTTGCAGTATTTAGGGGCACCCTAATTTAATCCTTTTTTTCATATGACATAACATGTTCTACAACACCGGTAGTAAAGTAAAGTGAATAAATGATGGATACTTAGGAAGAAAAGCCATACCGACACTTATTCTACTCCACCGGTGATATGAGTAGTTATTAATAACTAACTCAGATGGCCCATATGTTAATGAGGGTCAAAACCAAAATATTCACCTGGTGATGTAAGTGAAACTGATCAACTCACTTACTGATCCAACAGAATATAAGGTATTTCTTTAAATTATCCACCCCGATTCCATTATTGATGGTAGCGGAAACAGACCGTATAGGTATGTAAAAGGTATAATTAAAGAATTAACATAAGAAATTGGAATTTCAAATAAACTTCAGGAGATACCGGAAAAAATCTGTGCCAGTCTCTAGTCAGAGACTGAACATTTCAGATATTGGCTCCTTAACTTTGAAATTTACAGTTTAATTCTCATTAAGTGAAATGTTCACTATGAGAAGTCCTCATCAAAAAGAGGAGTGAAACAGCTTTTAGTTAGCGATTAGCTTACGTAAAGTTATTTCAATAATTGCCTAACTAACATTAATATTCTCATAAGGGAAGAATTAAGAAGGGCAAAAATAAGTGGTACAATAGAGGCGCGCGACTCAATTGTATTTTCTTTAAAACTAACCGAGTAACTAAATTCTAGATAATGCTCGAAGTCTACTAATAGGTAGATGAATCAGAAATCAATCGCAAGGCGAAACAGATTTCTACATCTCAGTTCTGACAAGGATTATATGCCAGCATTAAATATGTGAAAGCAGATCCAGACTAACAGAGATTAGCTTAAATAACTGATACGAATCAGTAAAAGCAACAATTAAATAAACAACTCTTGAAATAGATGCTGTTTATAAATAGGACGAACTCCTTGACGTAAGACAGAGGAAACGCCTAAAACTTATACAGTGAACCCATGCTAGAAAAATGGAATATAGCTGTGTAAAAACCAAGCAAATTGGAGCATATAGCTGAAGAATTGCTTGATATTTACTAGATTAGGAATTTCAATCAGGAATCCAGCTAGTAAATTATATAACAGTTCAAAGATAGACCTTAGTCAATCTAAATAAATCCAGAGTTTCCACGTATTAAACGGATGAAAACAAAACTGGAGAGAAACATTAAGAGTACCTTACCTGTTATCCTGAGGACACAACTCAGGAGACGCCAGTATGAGAGGGATATACAGATGTAACAGTAATTTTACTAAGACTAGTAATCCACATCCATAACTGGAAAGTGAACCAGCAAATTGATTGTCTGGAAGACTATCACAGGAATCACAAAAAGGGGCTTTTAACTTCTCACTGAACTGATTATATATAGTAGGAGACAATACGTCTGAACCTACATAACAATGTATGTTGCTAAGTTGAAAATAGTCTAAAAACCTGGAGGGAAGCAGACGACGATCAATGTACGCCAAGCGACGCAAAATTGCTCGTAATTCAACACCAAAGCAACAAATACAGAGTGAAACTCAAACACATCAGTTAGAATTACTAATAAGGATTCTAGCGTAAAATAGATCTAGGTTAGAAGGAAAAGCAGAGAAAGTAAGCTAAGAATTACTTCATTTCTGATAGATTCATGTTCCCCGGAAAATTCGGTTCAGAGCGGAAATCTAGAAAAGTTGGACCTTGTTTACATGTTAGACGAGATTCTCCGGGAAAACCCACAAGAGAAAGGGACACCACTCTAATCAGTAGTTATCAAAACTGATCGGAAAATCCCATAACTCGACTAAATACCCAAACACATGATGTGTTGGATGAAAATGTATACAACAGGAACCATATTTAGCTTCCTTTAAATATCAGATCTATAGTTAAAACAAACGTCTAACTTACAGGGAGACGGGCGAGTTTAATATGCTATCAGTGGACGCAGAATTAACCGTCGGTTTTAACATAATCTCAAGATTGATAATCTAATGAGAGAGAAATCAAGCTTATTGATGATATCTCAATTGCTTCAAAAAGTCGGTTTGATGCAGACAAACCAGTACTGGAAAGTAACAAATTATCAGATAACCACTCATATTTCAAACAATAGCTGACAACAGTGGAGAGGGTGCTACACTCTTTCACTAAAAGAGAAATAATCCTTTAAGGTTATGCCAGTTGTCGTGACTAAAAGAAAATGGACGTGGCTCTGATTATATAACATAGGGAAGTAATGCAAGAAATTAATAAGGAATGGATACTAGGTGAGTCAATGTAAAGACGGAAATTGTAGAGTACTATTTGACCATTTATTTTCTGAAAGAAATAAATGGCTTAAATTGGGGAGGCGTGTGGTATAATTAAAACGTCCCTACCCTTTCCTATTTATGGACTCCCTTAAAAATAAACAAACCCTTACAATTACTGTTTAAGTAACTTACTTAATGTAGGAGAAAATAAAACAGCGATAGACTGACCGTGGCACAGCTAAATTTAGTTTGGCTTGTTTTCTCTCCCTTATCTGGCCAATCCTGGCGAGGGGGAAAACAAAGACTGAAGCGGCCATTTCTAGTCAAGAGAACTGACAAGAAAGTCGACCTTTCCCTTCGGGGAGAAGGTAGTTTGTTTTAAAACCATGATTCTCTTCAAGCTATTGGTATGTTATCTACATCATTAAGATATTTATGTATTACCTAGACCAGTATGTTTAATTAAGAATTAGTTACAATTCTCTTAAACCAGGCTGGATGATGTTTACTAAGGAAACACAGGTGGGCGCCACGCTGTAATTTTTCCTATGTCTTACAATTTCAAATCCATATGTTAATATCTTGTATAGGCATTATGAACTTATATCTCACTAGTAGTGCTATAATCTATGAATATTATGTGTACTGTAAAGTATCAACTCTCATGTCTGAAACACATTCTAGAGATTTTCTCAATGTAGGAGCAGACCCCTGATTCAGGCTTCATAGTAAAGAACTAGTGTCTGTCAATTTCATATTCCTATGGTAAAACTTCTAGGCACTGTGAACAATATCTCACTATTTATGCTTAGAAATCTGCAAATAATCTATGTACTATAGAAAGGTGTTTTATCCATGCGGGGACATACAAATGATTACGCATATTCCTGACTCGTACTTAGTCAGGGGATAAAATATTTTGCCACATTATAATCTGTAACTTGGAAATATAGTGCTAAATTTTAGTACCATTCTTTTGTTAACAGATTAGTAACCACTCCATATGAGGGTGAACATATAATCATTTCATAAAATAGTGTTAGGGACAGGCCATGTTTGAATATAAATTCATGAACAATTAAACGCGTGATGTAAAGGTATGTTCGGATAGGATTCACTCCGCATCGCCTCACCGTAGTAGAAACAGAAGCGAAGATGGATGTGAATAAATTGCTTGCAATATTCAGAAGACTGGACCATGCGGCATAAGTTATTCTTATAAATACCCTCCGAATAATAGCAGTCATTGGCAAAACATATCACAGCGATTACTATCCTCATGTGCTGTACGCAGTGGGGGAAAACAATGGATGTTTTAGTTCATGAAGATAATTCAAAAACCTAGACTCCCTGCATCATCATTATGATTATTATGTATGATTATCATGTACTTAATATCAGAAATGTACATGTATGTTTTTTTTTCTGGTATGAGAATTTTCTTTGTTCTGATTGTTACTTTTTACTGTGGGAATATACATTTTAATGTTGCACCTTGGGATTAGAGGATGTTGATGTAAGAATACATGTGTATGTCAGTACTTAAAAAGCCAATGGTGAATAGTCTTGACCTAGTGATGATTATAGTGCCGAAATGAAGACGCGGCATTAGAAACCACAGGGATTCTGTATAGGCTATTCTCTTCAAGTAATGAGAGAGACAATATCAACATGTTGGATGGACAGAATGACTTCACCCATCCAATAGTCCCAGTAACAACAGAACAAAATATAAGTGAGAAAATACCTTACTCACTATGAAGAGTCAGAATGGCTCTACTCAGCAATGAGGGACAGTGGAACATGGACACCCACTCCTTTCCCCTTCTCCCCTTGTTGTTTTGTATTTGTGTTTGTAATTGTGTTGTAAACCTGTTACCATAACACAGTAGGTTAATGCTAGTGTTGTATTCTTGTCATCCCTTTTCTATAGAAGAGAAGCAGGTGGTGGTTGAATTTGGTGGGACTATATCACTAACACTGGATCCTGGGTAAACAGCCATAAAGTGAATGTCCAAACCATAGTCTGGATCTAGCCATACCTCAATGTTTACTGCGGCGCTCAATAGCTCCATAGCGAGCAACAGATAAATTAGAAGACAACTGACGGGGTGAGTGATTAAGTCCTATTTTAGTAGGAACATCCCACATGTGGACTTCAAGATCTAATAATCTACAAAGATGAAGATCAACAGAGTAACGGACAACAGTGTATCGTCTGCTTTACGTCTGAGAAGTATCACCTATAAGCCTTATCACTCAGCAAAATCAGTGAAACTATGGGACAATCCTACAAGTTACTAAAACTAGCAACAGTGAAAGCCCTTCAACTGTTGGTTGGATTACCAAGTTAATATCCACAATGGATAAGTCTTCGAAAGAACATCTCGCAGCTGCAAAAGGCAAACATAAGGTTTCAGCCATGCAACCCCAAGTTCTAGCTATGAACACCAACTCAAAATGGGAGAAGACACTGAACCACATAAGCCAATACAACCAAGGTACAAACTGAATATCATCTGAAACATAACTACGAAACCAGATTACCTCAAGGTTCCAAACCCTGAACACCATCAGATAAAAGACCATATGAAAGCAACTAAATGTCTCTATATCTGCAACAAGAGGAATCATCCAATTGTTTGCAAACCTGTTACTGTGCTGGATTCATTCATCTGTGGATATATGTAGGTATAGATCAAGTGTGGCCCTAGTCACAGATACTACCATGAGATGCCTCTCAGTCAATTAAAGTTCTACACTGGACTAGATAACAACGACTAATTCCTTGCCGGTCCAAGGTCAGCCTAAATGCCATGGGTTATAGACTCGCGACTAGGTGGGTGAAACCTTAGTGTAAGCCAATTTGGTAGTCGGATATTATAAGCCGAGAAGCTGAATGGACGTCAACTTTTCATCAGACCTGATGATAAAGGGAATTACCTTCTGCAAAGCTTAAGTGGAACTCCTGAAGTATGACCAACCGGAGGCACCAAATTTCACAAACAGGGCACCGAGCCTAAGGCAACAGAATATTCGTGATTCTAGCCCCAAACGGAGGGGATATATGGTGTGTGATTTTTCAATTCCTGGGTTATGGAGTATAAAATAGTCACCAGCCAATTACCAGTGGATAAATATTAGGAACATAACTGAGTGCATTAATTCGGTACCCAGATAATGGGAAAAGGATCTAATCGACAGCAAAGGTGAACCCTTAACCGCACACCAGGAGCAAATTGACTCTATTAATTAGTTTAATTAATAGTACAAAATGCTGTTTATATGTTGGTATTTTTTTTCTGAAGGTAACAGGTCAGTAGTTTTTTTTTTCCAATGGT
>JACEFZ010013532.1:0-22101 GCA_014155875.1 Cepaea nemoralis
ACCAGCATTTCTAGGCTAGATTACGCTCATCAACACGCCACGACTTTATGAGCAACTGGCTCCATTCTCTCATAAGTCACTTGAACCGCTTCCAATTCTCGTGCGCTCACGTCAACCACGAGAGTATTCGGGGTTACGGAGAAAGCTGCTAACACCTTGACCAGGGAGACCAGGGAGATATTTATTAGGCGAAATATTGTCTTTATGGTGATATTTCTGTTTTCTATAATAATGTCCTCTGGTCTCCCATATACCTATCATGTTAATATCCAGTCTTGTAGTTCCTGTGTTAATGTAACCAAAGTTTGGTATAGGTGTGGTTAGGTGTGGTTACATTTCTTTAAATTTTGTGTGGCCCTAGGAGGCCAGTAAAAAATGTTTTTCCCCACAAAGGGGAAATTGTCATCTGTCCGGAGGACATGTCATTACATGTATACTATTGCCAGAGAGCGAATGATGGGCTTAGGCGAATTAACAGATGCCTAGGGATATTAATTACAACTTCTCGCCTCCTGTTCCATTCGCCACCGTGGTTGATTCTCTCTCGGCTTCGTCATCTAGCCCGAGAGACGGGCTCTATTACTTTCATCATTCATCTGCACTTTGGTGGTAACCCTCCCACACTCTACATTGTTGAAGGTGAACTCTGCCATTCCTTTTAGACTACATCAACTCACCATCGAACACAACACGACGCTCCGACATAGATGTAACTCGGACACAAGTGTAGGTTTTCATCTACAATCAACACTCTAGAGTAGACATTGTCACAATCATATATTCCACAACATAATATATACGTACACTACTATACACTTAATAAAATGGCGGTATTATGTTAAGCCACAGCCATCTTCTCTACGTGGTGTGTCGGCACGGAACGACGTCCACGGCAAGGAATGAATCTGGATGCCCTTGTCACGACACGTACAGCGATGAAGACAAAGACGAGTATTTTGATAAACTTGCAGACACGTTAAATAATGTCAGGGAGACAGATGTACTTATCGTGATGGGTGATTTTAACGGACGAATAGGCACACGAAGAACACCGTGGGATGAATGCATGGGGTGGGGGAGGGGGCATTCAGCGACACAGAGACTGAATGTAATAGCAATGGTCAACGGGAGTCTGCGTGGCGAAGTGGTCAAGCCGTTTGACTCGGGCTCCGAAGGTTGTGTGTTCGATTTCGGGCTGCGTCCTGCGGTTCACGAGTGACATTTTTCGCAGACTTCTGTGGGCCGTCGCTAGAGCTACGGAGTTCGTGCTTTTTGCGACGCTTTCCATGCTGCGGAAAGAGACCGAGCCATATGGGATAAAACCCGGTGCAATGAAGTCCACCCTGTCGACTTGTAAGCGACTTTTTTTTTACTCAACAAATGCTCCGAATACGGACAGATGGCGACCCTTAGCAAAGACTGCCCAAGAGAACTTTATAAACGTATCAATACAACGGTCGGTCTCCCTGGCCAAGGTTTTAGCGACTTTCTCCGTAATTCCGTATAATCTCGCGAGTAACGTGACGACGGCGAGAATCGGTATCGGTTCTAGCCGCGTCGGTAATTTGCTGGGTATGTGAGCCGGTCGCTCAGAAAGCAATGGCAAACTACTGAGCGTAATCTTGCCAATAAATCAACAATCAGCTGAAAGATGCTGATGTTGACAGCGATGTCCTGTAAAGGATACGCAAAGATTTATTATTATCAATACAACGATAAACAGAGATGCATGCTACAACCCAACCACCATCATAAACAGCAAAAGAGGTATACCAATATTTAATCCACAACAAAGACTATCAAGGTGAGCAGAATACTTTCAAGAACTACTTAACCCCACATATAATAACATAGAACACCTCACTTTTGTGCCTAAAAGTCATGGACAACAAGAACCAAATTTCATCCCTGCAGAAGTCAAAGCAGTTATACAGAAAAGTCCTAAAAACAAATCACCGGGTCCAGATGGAATAACCACAGAAGCTATTCGGGCCTGTGGGGAAACCGGAGTAAAATGGCTAACAAAACTTTTAATATAGTATTGGAAGAAAGAAAAGTTACCAGATTATTGGCAGCAGGCAATAATAGTACCAATATGGAAAAAGAAAGGCAATATGAGAGAGTGCGAAACATACAGAGGCAAGTCATTCCTGAGTGATATAGGGAAAATGTACGCAAAACTATTGGAACAAAGAGCTAGACCCATTCGTTCAACTATTCACATATTTGTCTAAGTATGAATAGTGCATCAGCGCAACATTTACCTTTCCATAAACCGAATTGTACTTTGCTTAACTAGTTAGTCAACAAGTTAAGCAAAGTACAATTCGGTTTTTGGAATAGGTAAAAGTTGCACTGATGCACTATTTATACTTAGACAAATATGTGGGAAAAAAACAACATCGAATATAGTGACCAGCAGAATATTGTGTTTGTAGATCAGGAAAAGCTTTCGATAGAGTAGACAGATACGAATTATGGACCATCCTTGAAGACTACGGGATACAAGGGCAATTGCCAGAAAACATCATAACCATGTACCACTCGAGCCGAAGTGCAGTAATAACACAAGAAGGTATATCAGATATGTTAGCAGTAAATACAGAAGTGAGACAGGGATTTGTGCTCTCTCCTCTGCTATTTAATATCTACGTGGACAGAATATTCAAAGAAGCAAGCCTTGACAGAACAGATTCAGAAAATGTAGAACTCTTTACTCCAGATGAAACAACTGATCTACAGGAAATAAATAACCTTCTATTTGCAGACGATAAGTGCCTGTTTTACAGCGATGAGGGCAGACTACACAATCATATTAATAATCTGAGTTCAACTTGCAGCAGATACAATGTGAGTATAAACTCAGCCAAAACCGAAGATTTCAAACATCCTGGAAGTATGATCACAGAAGATGGCAGATTGGACAGAGAAATCGAAATCAGATGTCAAAAAGCTAGTGCACTTACATATCAACTATCACCCTTACTGAAACCTCCAAATATACCCATGTCCGCTGTCAGGGTCTTAAACCTGGCTCGTTATACCTAACACGTGTGAGACAAGTACAAGTACAACATGATTGGACTTGACACACAACGACACTAAGTTCAATGGATTTATTTACGAGTCACATGCAATACGATCTAGTTTGGCATGTGATGATCACTACAATACATATACAATACATTAATACACTTACAGACAAAACCCACAGCTTTACAGTCTATCTCACAAGATATACAAGCACTCGACTTTCGGGCACAGAACTACACGAAGCCTTTCTCAACCCACACGTCCTGTCCTGTCCGAGTACCCAAGCTGTCTGTCAGTTTCTCGCACAGCGCTTTCCCTCTGTGGATTGGCTTCACGAGGACTGCGTGCGTCTTGCTTTGTCCTTGCCTGACCGCTGACTATCACGTCAGCCAGCAACCTGCGGGCAGGTAACTAGTACTCGCCTGGCGGGCGTAACGATGTCACTGCATCCCGGTTGGGGACTATACGCCTGGCGGGCGTAACGATGTTCCTGCATCTCGGTTGGAGACATTCGAGATTCTGACACGCTCCCCCGGGGCTTATTCATGAAATATCTTATATTTCATGTATAATCTATCTATATATATATATATATATATATATATATATATATATATATATATATATATATATATATATATATATATATATATATATATATATATACAGAGTTAATCTTTTAACCATGTCAGAATCGACCTTTCTGTTGTTATGTACATTGGCATAGAAATACATAAGAATACATATATTGGCATCGAAATACATAAGAAATGCAAGTTGTATGTTAAGTCATGTGGTGTTCAATCTTTTCCACTTTCCAAGTTTATCCTCTCGATGGATGATCACCTGAGTTGCAATATTGACCCAGTTAGATCGGTAGCACCAGCTTCCAAAGCAACTACCTCGCAACCTCTAAAAAAAAGTAATAATATGCTTTTTGTAACAAAAACATCAGGTAAGACTGTAATACGTCTTTTTTATAAGGCGTATTCAACGCTCGAGCTATGACCTCATTTGGCCGGGAGCTCTTTCGTTGGTCTACAACGTCGGTAACCCTTTACCATGCCCAGTTGATGACTTCTTGGAGTGTTAACAATCTGGCAACACCATGGCTATTTTTATACAACACACATTCGAATATATTTCAATTTACCGCCCTTAGTGTAATACTGTAACAACAATTAAATGAAAGGGACATAATTTCAAAAAATCTCAAATCTAATCTATTACAATTTGTCTTCTATTTCTCAGCGTCATAGCTTGATGCTTTTCCATACTAGCGAAAAAATGTCGATAGTATGAATAAGTTAGTCAAGATATGATTCTAAGATTACACTAGTTGAAAAATATTAATACACAATTCGTGTATTTGAAATTGGTGTTTCATAATTCTTTTAGAAGCGTCATTAATTTTTAAGGTTTTGTTTATCGTCTGCTAATTTTGGTCTAAATTTACAAATTATCCGGAAGTACACACGAACAGCTGATGTTGTTGAAAATTTTATCACACACTTGTTCCGGTCTGATGTAGCAATTCGGAATGTGAAATTGTTCTGATAGTTCATGTGTTCGTTGTTTCACTGGAAAACTTCTGGATTGCGATTGACTGCCGTGGTGTAAATGTCAAAGTTCAGTTCACTCTTTCAGTCACGGATTAAAATATCACTGGATATGTTCCACTCGCAGATACCACTGATAACTTGGATAGTTCGCTTGAGGTAAGTTCAGAGCGAATGTGGCACTGTTTTTGTTTCGTAATATGTACAATTAATATTGTTCGCTTTCTACCACACGCTACACAATTATTCCAGACAATTACTACATTAATAATAAAATAAGAAAAATATATATAGTGGGACTGAACCCTATCACATCACCTAATAGACGTACACAGCTTTCGTGGAAAAAAACTTCACTGATGGCTGTGTTGGTCTGAGTGTTTTTCTAACACACTGCACTCAGACATTAGTGCTTACTGGGTCGTTCGGACAACGGGACAAAAGATCAGCAATCGTGTTGGTTCTGCCAGCGATATGTCGAACTTCAAAGCTGTAATCTTGCAGCAAAAGAGACCAGCGCGCTATCATCTGGTTGGTAGGTACTCCTGAAGTAATAAATTTTAATGGGCTATTGTCGGACTCTACAATAAAATGCCGTCCCAGGAGGAATCTGGACAATTTAGTTATACCCACCACTAGAGCAAGGGCTTCCAACTGTGGTGTCGACCAAGCGCGTTCTCTTGGTTTCAATTTTCTAGAGACGTAGTATACAGGATGTAGAATGTTGTCATGTTCCTGTAACAGAACTGCCCCAATCGCCACGGAGCTCGCGTCTGTGCGTAATCTGAAAGGAATATGTAAATTTGGCAATCTGAGAATGGGATTCTTTAAACTATTCTCAGAAAAATAAGATAACACTTTCTGGAATGCAAATTTTAGGCATTCATTGTTTACAATCTTTTCAGGTTGGTTTTTCGTTAGTAGGTTAGTAAATTTTTCTGTCAGTTCAGCAAAATCTGGTATGAACTGCCTATAATAATTTAATAGTCCTAACACACTTCTGACTTGCTTCTTTGTAGTCGGAAGTGAGAGTTTCAGTATTTTGGACACGATGTTATCGTCTGTCGTGACAAAGCCATTAGATATTTTATACCCCAAGAAGGAGATTTCTTGATAGGCTATGTCAACTTTTGTAGGCTTCACCGTCAGTCCGTGCTGTCTGATCCGTTCAAATGTCTGCTGTAATGTCTTTATGTGGTCTGTCATCGTCTTTGTGTGAACACAAATGTCGTCCATGTAACAGATAATGTTTGGTATGTCCACTAGTAAAAGTCGTGTCATACGTACGAATGTCGCTGGGGCATTGACCAGCCCAAATGGTAATTTGCACCATTCGTACAGTCCCCAAGGTGTGGCAAATGCTGTCAGATGTCTGCTCTGCTCGTGTACAGTTATCTGCCAATAACCTTTCGTCATATCTAACTTCGTGAAGTACCTAGAGTCTGTCAGTTCTGTCAGTAGATCTTCGGAATTGGTCATTGGTTCTAGATCTAGAAGTGTTATTTTATTTAATTTTCGGTAATCTACACAGAGTCTTATCGTGTTGTCTTTTTTGCGTACCATGACCATTGGAGATGAAAAATGTGATTGGGATCGTCTAATGATGTTGTTTTTCTCTAAACTAATGATTTCCTGATGTAAGTTTTCTTTTTAATGCAATGGAATGGTGTACGGTCTGCATTTTATGGGTGTGTTTGAAGTGAGCGTGATGTGGTGTTGTACTAATTCTGTTTGTCCTGGGTTGTTGGAGAAGATGGTGTTGTACTGTTGTATGAGATGTTTGCAGCTGTCTGTTTCTGCTTGAGTTAAATTTGGGTTTATTTTGATTTCTTTCAAGCAGTTTGTCGTGTCTAATGCAGGTGTTGGAATTTCGTCACTATCTTCGTCATCTTCATGGTCTATTATCACTGTACAAGCTGTTGTATCGTCTTGTTCGTTGTCTCTGTTGTGGTATGGTCTTAGCATATTGATGTGGATATTTTATGTTTGTCTTTTATTTGAATCTCATAGTCTACATCTGAAATATGTCTTATTACTTTAAACGGTCTTGCCAAGAGTCAGTCAATAAGTGTCGGTCACTGGGTAAGAGAAGAAGTACGTCCTGTTCAGGTGTCAACGTTATTGTCCTGTTACCTTTGTCTGCATATTGTCTATATGTAGCACCAGATAGTTTTAGTGCTTCTTTTGCAATTGTACAAGATTTGATGATTCTTTCACGCAATGATGTAACATATACGTATGATGATATGGGTTTAAGTAAAGGAGTGGCTTCAGTTAACATTGAATGGTAGATACTCAATGGGCCACGTGGTTTTGCACCATAGATAAGTTCAAAAGGAGAGAATCCAGTACTAGAATGTGGCACTTCGCGATAAGCAAAAAGTATAGCAGGCAAATATATGTCCCAGTTGTTGGGATGTTCTTGCGTGACTTTAGCAAGCATATGCTTTAAATCACCGTTAAACTTCTCTATGATTCCCGTTGAGTGAGGATGGTATGGTGAATTGAAACATTGCTTCACCCCTAACATTTTAGTGTTAAGCTTGAGTAGATGCGGCAATGAACTGGCTTCCCCTATCTGATAGGATAGTGTCTGGAAATCCTATTCGTGAAAATATATGGAAGAAAACTTCCATTATATCATTGGCAGTTATGTTCTTTAACGGAATCGCTTCAGGCCAGCGGCTACATAAATCAATGATGGTAATAATATATTTATTCCCTCTGGTTGTTATTTGATTAAGAGGGCCCACTATGTCGACAGATATTTTCTCAAAAGGTCGACTGGCTAAGTCAGTAATTTGTAATTTTGTCTGTGGGTGTTTACCTTTTTTCACTAGTTTTTGGCAGATATCACAACTTCTACAATATTGCTTAATGTCATTGCGGAATCTAGGCCAATAAAACTGTGTTAATAATCTTGATCTGGTCTTAGAGTATGCCATATGCCCTGCAAGAGGTATATCATGGGCAAGATGTAAGGCTTGCTTACGGTATTCCATTGGCAAAACAGTTTGCTCTGTGGTGCTGTTACCTCTGGTATAGTACCTGGTGAGGATGCAATTTTTCAGAGCAAAATGCCATCTTGCATTTTTAGTTACCTTTGGCTTTTGGCCGATCAGATTAAAATATTTAGACAATGAAGGATCAGCCTTTTGGGCTGTTACAAAATTCTCCTTCATGGTTTTAGGAGGTAGTACCACTGGGCTAAGCATTTCTATAGCCTCAGTTTGATTAATTTCATCTTGCACTCTAGCAGTAGATCTAGTTACTGCGTTCACACATTCAATGATATCAGATGGTGATGAAACATTTTGGTCAATGATTTCATGAGATCTTCTAATTTTTTATAGTCCCTATCTATTTTGGCTGCTGAAGTCCATTTTGTAAATATGTCTCGGACTAAGGAGAGGTAGTCAGAGAACGTTTGAGTAGGTTTTGGACTCAACTTGCTGAAATGTTCTCTGTAACCTGCCTCATCTAGCATAAAATGTGCCATAATTTTTGATTTTAGATAGTAGTAATCTTTTCTGAGGTCTTTGGGGATAGTCTCTATGACTTTTAGAGGTTCCCCTGACAAACTCCTCATATAAATAATATTTCATTCAGAAACTGGGACCTGGTAGTGGTCCATTAAGGTTTCAAAATTTTGGGTGAACGCTGCAATGCAGTCACCTGAGGTATAATTTCTCACAATACCTTGATACTTTTTGTACTGGTTTTCTTTCTCCAGTCTTTCAGCTTTCTTAGACTCTTTGTCTACGGCGGTCTTGGCTTCAAGCTGTTTAATTTTTAGTTGTAATTCAAGCTCCTCTCGTTTACTTTGAGCTGAGATTTCCGCCTTCCTCAATTCATTATCTAACTCCGCTTGTTTTGTTTTCGCAGATAATTCTAGCTCTGCCTGTTTTAATGCTGCTGCTGCTTCTGCCTGCTTTAATGCTGTTTCTGCCTCTGCCTGCTTGGCAGCTCTTTCAGCCGCTCTTTCCTCGCGTTCGTGGTATTCAGACACACAATTTGTTATAAGGTGTTAGTAACGTGAAAAATTTCCAATTTTGTTCAACTTACAATTTGTGCCCCAAATTTGCATCCGAAAGTATATAGGAAAAAAAAATATACTCAAGTGTACTGGATGCGGTGGAGAACGTGCAAAACAACTCCACACTATGAACATGCTGTAAAGGATTATACATACCTGTATGAATTTTAAACAGTGATGTCTTGGTGCCACACCTAACCAACAAGAAGGGAAGAGGAGTGAATGAGATGATCAACACCTGTGATGGCAGATGACTCCAGCCTTAAGCAGAGAATGAGAAGTCTTCAGTGAAGCTAAACTGGCCCAACCTGAAGTGGATCCATCAGACCATGGACCCAGGCTTATCCACATCTCATCACACCAGGTTTTCTTATCACTCACACAAACTTCACCCTCTCAGGAAATGATTTTCTTGAATTATTGTTGCATGTAGAAATTGTTAACTATAACACATTTTGGTAGTTAAAATATCTCACTATACAATGAATGTTATTATTTATTGACTGACTATACTTGGTCCTATGAAAGTTTTTTTTCTATTTCATTCTGTAAATGTCAACAGCTGATGAAAAAAAGAAGACAATGTCAAATAGGCCAAAAGAAACTGGCACAGTCAATAAATTTATTTAAATGTGAAGATCTCTTCCACTTAATGTGTCAGTCCAAACTATCTGTGGGAAAATCTCTATCTTGTGTGTAGAACATGTCTCAATGCTCCCTTGTGTTTGTTTAATGTTTAATTAACAAATACACATTCACATAAGATAAATTCTTAGTTGGAGAGAGAGAACAGGAGACTCTTCATCTTTAACTGTTCCAAATCCATGTTATATAGCACCTGATTCTTATTGAGAAAGTCTTTTCAGACAATTTCTTAAGATGGAAGAAGAGGGTTCGTGAGCTATACCATTAAATACCAGGTGGAAGGACAGGGGACAAACCTAGTGATGACTTTTCTATTAAAAGAGGACCATACACCCTTAGACGAATAACCAAATCCGAGTCTGTATATCTTTCAAGGGTCGTATTCTTGATCTATTTACATATAAGAAGAGGATGGGGCCCAGCTAACTTTAACAGAGATGGGTCATGCACTTTAGTGATTGCCAGTCCCTTCAAAATATACGACATATATTGGATGCCCGTCCCGGACTTTGAAACCCAGCAGACAGTTTAGATAACTATTATCCTAGATGATAAACCCTGGGAATAGATAGATATCTGACGAGGGATTCTAAACTATAGTAGATCAGTGACACTAGATGTGAACAGTATTCAGGTGTGAATTGGTGACATTGTACTTGTTTTGAACAATTATAGAAATTGTTACACAGATTTAGATTTCCAACTTTGTCATGTTTACATATGTTGAATAGACATCATGTGGGGTACTGATTGACTTCCATATGATATGATTGACAATTATAGAGGTTGTTAAACAAATTAAGATTTTTAACTTTGTCACTTCACATATGATAAATGAACATCATGTGGGGTACTGATTGACCTCCATATGATATGAATGACAATTATAGATAGAATATAGCAAGTCACTGATTGTTTCTTCTGAAAAAAGAGGGCCTCTTTCAAATAGGTCTATATTTCAGAAAAAAGGTGTTCCAGAGGAAATAGAGTGAGAATTTACCATCTACAACATTATTCTCTTTCGAGAAGATGTCTTTCTATAGAGGAATTTGGACTTAGAGAATTTCATCACCGACTGGGAAAAATCTTTCTCCATAGGGAAATCTCTATCAAAATTTCAGGTTCTTTTGGAAAGAGTGCAATCATCTGGGTACTTCTTTGCTTCTGTCTTTAGCTTGAGGGGCATTGACAGAAAGACAAGAATTTAAGTTGCAATTATTTCTTAGGTCAGATTCTCGTGGTGTATAAGAACTATTTTACTTGGGTCAGCGGACATTAGTTAGTTTTTGCTTGTTAATATTGTGCATGTTATGCTGTATAATTTCAGATCCGGGAAGTGACAGGCTTACCCAGACCTGAGCAAACTGCACAGTATTATTTTTTTTTACAAAAAGATAGGGTAAACAAAAATAGAGCATGGCCGAGGCTGCTAAGTTCCGTGCCCAGACAGTAGAAATAGGCAAGCTATGCAATTTAGACGGTCCTGAGCTGGCTAAATTTGTATCAGATGAATTTGACAGGAGGGAGAAACTGCAGGCTGAAATTGCTGAAAAGGAGAAGCAACGCCTACAATCATATGAATTAGAACAACAGAAACTTCAAGCTGAAATAGCTGAGAAGGAGAGTAAGTTGCAGGCTGAAATCGCTGAAAAGGAGAAGCAACGCCTACAATCATATGAATTAGAACAACAGAAACTTCAAGCTGAAATCGCCGAGAAGGAGAAACAACGCCTACAAGCTTATGAGTTAGAACAAAGGAAACATGAAGATGAAATAAGGGATAGGGAACGAGAACGTCAACATCAACTGGAGTTGAAGAGAATGGAGACTGATCTGGAGATCCGAAGACTAGAGGAGGGATTCCCCCACCCCTCAAACTCACTAGGTTTTCCAGTGACAGAACAACATTCCAACGTCTCGTACCCAAATTCCGGAGCGATGTCATTTCCACTAGAACCATTTAATGAACAGACGGACAATGTCGAGGCTTTTTTATCACGTTTCGAACTGATGTGCGTCAGTTGTGGTCTAGAACAGGAAAAATGGGCGACGAAACTATCGCAAGCTTTAAGGTCTACCTCGTATGACGTGTTCTCTAGACTCACTCGAGAAGAACAACAGGATTACGAAACACTCAAAAAGGCACTCTTGAGCCGATTCGAAGTGGACGGGGACTCTTACAAAGTTCGATTCAAAACCGCAAGGAAAGAACCGGGCGAAAGTTATGCGCAATTAGTTGAAAGGCTGAAATCTTATGTTCAACGATGGGCAAGTCTAGGTAGGTTTGATGAGAGTTTCGAAGGACTCCGAGAGATGATCATCATAGATCAGCTAAAAGGAAAGATGTCGAATGAAATGAAAGCATTCTTAACCCAGAACGGAGCTGACCGACTAGAAAGCATCATCATCCTAGCCGAGAGATTTGAGAAATCTCAGAAGGAAGTCGGAGGTAAGGGACGTTCGGCCAACATTCCCCCTCAGGATAAAACTTCAAAAGCAAAGGAAGGTGATGGCAACTTAGGCACCAAGAAAAATGGGAAAACCAAAAACATCCCTCAGAACACAGCCCAAACAACAGCAAAGGAGGAAAAATTATTCTGCACTAATTGTAAAATTAAAGGACACACATTGAAGAATTGTAGGAAGAAGCCACCTCCACACACAGCTGCTTGTTTGGCCAGCCGAAGAGAGAAAGGAGTGAACACTGATGAAACGTCCAACCAGACACCTCATAAAGACACCGCATCTCATCTTCCGGTTGTCGAGTCCATATTGCTGAATGGATTCAAGACGACCTGTCTATACGATACAGGGTTATCGTACGACTGTGTTGTATCATCATCCTTAGTTCACCCGGAACAGGTGACAGAGGAGATCGTCGAATTACAGGGACCCCTGAAGAGCTCTACAACTATGTCTCTTCCGGTGGCAAAGGTGAGCATAGCATCTCGTTATGTCACTGGGACAATCAAGGCTGCAGTCTTAGAAGATCCTATATATCCCGTAATTCTTGGCCGTAGATTTATAATTCTAGGAGAACCTGTTCAACCTGTGGCGATGTCGACGATGACAACTCGATCCCAGACGAAAAAGACTCCGGAAACAACTACGCCAATCCCTCGAAAGGAGGAACTGAAGAGGGCACAAGAAGCCGATAGCACCTTGGAACCCTGCTTCAGGAAACTGCCTAAATCACATTTACCTCCACGTAAAGGTGATCTGTTTATGAAGTCAGCACTTCTATACAGGAAAGCAGGGAGAGCGGGACAAGAGTTCAACCAACTTGTTGTACCAACTCCACACAGGGCTCAGATTCTTGAAATGGGCCACAGTCTACCCTTTAGTGGGCATATGGGTATCAACGCCACTACACAGCGCATTGCAACTCACTACTTTTGGCCAGGGATGAACGCAGACATACAACGGTTTGTAAAATCATGCCCACAGTGTCAGAAAGTATCACCAAAACACCGGACACCACCGGCAATGTTGGGTGATCTGCCCATAACAGGAATACCGTTCGAGAAGGTAGCTGTGGACATAATCGGACCCCTCTCCGCAACGAAGAGGCGAAATCGATTCATATTAACGCTTGTGGACACAACGACCATGTGGGCCGAAGCGGTTCCTATGCCAAGCTGTGACTCCAAACACGTTGCTGAAGCATTATTAGGAATATTCACACGTCTAGGATTCCCCCAAAGAATCTTGATGGACAACGGTTCACAGTTTCGTAGTAAACTTATGGAGGAGACATTTAGACTTTTTCATTCACGCCATATCTTTAGTTCACCATATTACCCGCAATCCAACGGACTTGTGGAGCGGTGGAACGGGACCTTGATTAGTATTCTGCGCAAAATTGCCCAGGAGAATACGGAGGATTGGGACTTGTATTTACCCGCAGCACTATTCGCTTATAGGGAAGTACCCCATCACTCAACAGGTTTTGCTCCAGCAACATTGTTGTTTGGACGACCAATCAAGGGGCCATTGGAGGCATTGCTACGAACATGGACTGATGATCATACAGACGATACAGTCGTGACTGCATCTACGTATGTTGCCGAGTTGAAGAATCGTTTACAACACAGTTGGAAACAAGCGAATGTCAATCTACGTAAAGCCAGACGAAGAATTGCTAGCTACTTCAATCGCAAGGCAAAAGATAGAGAGTTAGAGGTGGGAGAGAAGGTGATGTTGCTGCTTCCAACCAGTCAGAATAAGCTGCAAATAGGATGGAGAGGACCTTATGTAGTGACGGAGGAAAATCTCTCGTACCAACTACAAGATTTCTGTCAAAGGCAAGATGAAAGTATTTCACATAAACCTTCTGAAGAAATATAATGAAAGACCCTCACCCACCGAACCTGCACATCTGATGGCCATGAGTGTGGCTACTGAAGTCGAAGAAGGATCAACAATGGAGTCGAGTACCCACTGCAAGCCAAAGAAACCTTTAAGGATGTGGAAATTAATCCCAACTTAACAAAGGATCAGCAGGAGCAGATCGGGAACTTATGGTTATGTATGCAGACGTACTTACAGATAAGCCAGGAAGAACTGATTTGGAGGAATTTGACATGAAGTTAAATGACACAGTGCCTGTGCGAGTCAAGACTTACCCAGTTCCTTATGCAAAGCAAAAGACTTTAGAGGAGAAATACAACAGCTACTCACCGCAGGAATAATTTCACAATCTGAATCACCTTACAGTGCCAGCGTCGTATTATTTGAGAAAGCCAAGTGGAGAACATAGATTGTGCATCGACTATCGACAGCTCAATGCTATTACTGAATTTCAAGCAGAACCTCTGCCTGATCAAAACAAACTCTTCACAGCACTCAACCGAGCTAAGTACTTTACTAGGATTGATCTCAGTAAGGGATATTATCAGATCCTGTAAAGGAGGAGGTTAGATCATGGTTAGCTTTCAGTACGCCTGGAGGACACTATGAGTTCAACGTACTTCCATTCGGATTAAGTAATGCTCCTAGCGTTTTTACACGTATGATGAGAAATTACTTGACCCACTACACCATCCAGACATTAGTCACTTTATGGATGATATACTGATCGCAACTGAAACATTTGACAAGCATGTAGAAACACTACATCTTTTGTTCAGACGACTCAGAGAAACTGGATTAACGGCTAGGCCAAAGAAATGTCAAGTAGGATTCCAAGAATTGGACTTTTTAGGTCATAAGATATCTCATGGACTAATAACTCCACAGGAAGGAAACGTGGACAAACTCCAGAGAGCACCTCGTCCAAAGACAAAGAAGGATGTGAGATCATTCGTATCTTTGGGTGGATTCTATCAACGATACATTCAAGACTTCAATACTCTGTCAGCACCTTTAACGGATCTTACCAAAAAGGGAACCCAGAGAAAGTCAATTGGTCTGCTGAATGTGAGAGAGCCTTCACAGCACTCAAACAAGCCTTAACCAATCACCCAGTTTTACATCTGCCAGATCTCAACCAACCATTCGTACTGCGTACAGACGCCAGTGACGTAGGAATTGGGGCAACGCTGTTGCAGAGAAAAGGAGATGAAACATCAGAGCTATTCCCTGTAGCTTATGCCAGCAGGAAATTGAATGCAGCGGAGAAGAATTATAGTGTTATCGAGAGAGAATGTTTAGCTCTCGTATGGAGTGTACAGAAGTTTCAGGCATACCTATATGGAAAACACTTCACTGTACAATGTGATCATCAACCACTTATGTTTCTCGCAGCATCCAAAATTTGAATGCAAGGACTTATGAGGTGGTCACTACTTCTACAACCATACTCGTTCCAGATAGAATATGTCCCTGGAAAGATGAATGTGGGAGCAGACTTTCTAAGTCGACACCCAGTGTCTGATGAACCAGGTCAATCAGATACAGGAGAGAATACATTGGAGCTAAATCATATAGGAAAAGCTTGACCACTGTAAATGCTGGAAACTTAGTTCCATACCCTAGAACAATCTGGAGTGGGGCTATGTGACATATTCACCTATCCATCATTTTCAGCGCGTCAACGTTACACAGCAACCCAGAGATTATCAAAACAATTACAGCACCGTAGAACATCGAACTCACTAAGCGATACTAATGACAGACAGATGCCAGGATAAGAATAGAAAGGTTAGCGTCAACAGAACAGAATGTGACTGGTAGAGACACATCACGTGGATATAGCGTCCCCCAGCTCGGGCGCCGCTTTAATAAACCGCGCCCTTCTATGACTTCAGGGCGAGCGAGCAGTCGCCAAAGCTATGTGTTGTCCAACTTTCAAACTTTTACAACGGGCAGTTTGATCTAGTCTGAGGTAAGCGTGTGATTCTCAGATCTAAGTGGTACCAGATGTATAACGTAAAGGTATCCAGTGTTGTGCGTCCAATGAATTGTATTTTTGATAAAATAAATCTCTGAAAATGTGAAAAACTGCCGATCACAACTTCAATACAAGTGCCACTTCCCCGGCGAACCCGACATCTTATAATTTCTCAAAACTGCAAAACTCTGACTTTCTACACTACATCTAACAACTTCACTATGTGCATATGACTATAATCTATCACAGAATAATGTACGAGATGAAATTTCCAATGCACTCAAATGCTTTTCATCAAAAACTTCTAGGAAAACGTTTCTGCAGAGATAGTCAGCTGGTGCAAACGAAACACTACCTCGCTTTAAAAATGTATTTAATTCTGTCTATTTTGCAATCTAAAGAACTAAAACAGGAATTATACTCTTCCTTTTCTCTTTACGAATTGAAAACAAATAGTATTTGATAGAAATTAGTTTATCATGTGTCAGATTTTATTTAGACAACGCACTACATCAACTGCATTGCTTAAAATAGGTTTACGTTCACAAACGCCATTTGTGATAGCCGACCCTACTTAATCTGCTCAGACCAAAGGGTGAAAATTACCTTGGTCTATAGCCAACTGTGTCGCCAACAGAATGGACATGATATGCACTGGTAAAGATGTAGGAGAAGTATAAGTAGACAGAGAGGAGGAGAGTATTAGGGAAAAATACTTTAAGTAATAATTTTTTTCTAATATATTGTGTCATGACCTTGTATAGATTACATTTTTGTAACAAATACACATCAGAAATTCTGTATGTTGGACATGAACCACAATAAAAGCACACTAGACGAGTTAAACTCATATTAACTGATGTAGATGTGAGGACAATTAGTACAAGCTATGGAACCCCACACAACAGAAGTTAACTCAACACAATACACTTCACACCACACAACTCCACACCACAACAGCAGGAACAAGGAAATGATTTAGAATAGGAAGTAGTTGCCTTGGAAAGTACAGATAAACAATTATATACACAATGTAGAACAAATAGAGTAATGTGAATGTTTAAATGTATGCCATTTATACAAATGCATCTCATACTTGTGTTGATCTTGCCTGTCAGCTTGATTACCATGATTCAGGGAACATCACATTATCACTCTTATCTGTGTCTGACTGTACACTACTCACTGAACTACAGGTCCACTGAGGAAATGCATACAGCAGGTACCAGACAACAGAAGCTGCATCCAGTGTAATAATCTCTGACCCACCCCAAAGTAACACAACAAATACTTCTTCTGATCTTATCATTTTTGTTTTGTTATGTTGTGTTCACACTATGAACATGCTGTAAAGGATTATACATACCTGTATGAATTTTAAACAGTGATGTCTTGGTGCCACACCTAACCAACAAGGAGGGAAGAGGAGTGAATGAGATGATCAACACCTGTGATGGCAGATGACTCCAGCCTTAAGCAGACAATGAGAAGTCTTCAGTGAAGCTAAACTGGCCCAACCTGAAGTGGATCCATCAGACCATGGACCCAGGCTTATCCACATCTCATCACACCAGGTTTTCTTATCACTCCCACAAACTTCACCCTCTCAGGAAAGGATTTTCTGATTATTGTTTGGATGTAGAACTTGTTAACTATAACACATTTTGGTAGTTAAAATATCTCACTATACAATGAATGTTATTATTATTGACTGACTATACT
Source organism: Cepaea nemoralis (assembly GCA_014155875.1). Classification (NCBI taxonomy): domain Eukaryota; kingdom Metazoa; phylum Mollusca; class Gastropoda; order Stylommatophora; family Helicidae; genus Cepaea; species Cepaea nemoralis. Next base: position 17,327 of record JACEFZ010013532.1, read on the forward strand.
TGGTCCTATGAAAGTTTTTTCTTCTATTTCATTCTGTAAATGTCAACAGCTGATGAAAAAAAAAGAAGAAAATGTCAAATATGCCAAAGAAACTGGCACAGTCAATAAATTTGTTAAATGTGAAGATCTCTTCCATTTAATTTGTCAGTCCAAACTATCTGTGGGAAAATCTCTATCTTGTGTGTAGAACATGTCTCAATGCTCCTTGTGTTTGTTGAATGTTTAATTAACAAATACACATTCACATAAGATAAATTCTTAGTTGGAGAGAGAGAACAGGAGACTCTTCATCTTTAACTGTTTCCAAATCCATGTTATATTGCACCTGATTCTTATTGAGAAAGTCTTTTCAGACAATTTCTTAAGATGGAAGAAGGGGGGTTCGTGAGCTATACCATTAATACCAGGTGGAAGGACAGGGGACAAACCTATGTGATGACTTTTCTATTAAAAGAGGACCACACACCCTTAGACGAATAACCAAATCCGAGTCTGTAAATCTTTCAAGGGTCGTATTCTTGATCTATTTAATATAAGAAGAGGATGGGCCCAGCTACCTTTAACAGAGATGGGTCATGCACTTTAGTGATTGCCAGTCCCTTCAAAATATACGACAGACACCACACTCGCCTGTATCAGTGTGTTAGTGGTATGGACACCACACTCGGCTGTATCAATGTTAGTGGTATGGACACCACACTGGGCTGTATCAATGTTAGTGGTATGGACACCACACTCGGCTGTATCAATGTTAGTGGTATGGACACCACACTGGGCTGTATCAATGTTAGTGGTATGGACACCACACTCGGCTGTATCAATGTTAGTGGTATGGACACCACACTGGGCTGTATCACTGTTAGTGGTATGGACACCACACTCGGCTGTATCAATGTTAGTGGTATGGACACCACACTGGGCTGTATCAATGTTAGTGGTATGGACACCACACTCGGCTGTATCAATGTGAGTGGTGCGGAGCTCAGTCACCGGTCGTGACTACGGCTACTGTTGATCAGGGTGTAGGCTCTGCGAATGACAGTGAGAACGGGTGAGCAATCCTTCAAGACAAGTTTATGAATCTAACTTGTTCATGGCCTACATGTCTCATATTGGAAATTTAACATAGCATGCGCTATCTGTCTTTGCATATTTGATTCCTTATACTGAGATCTACAACAGCACACTGACTTAATGAAAACAGCACACAAATGATATTCTATCCCTTCTCCTTCTTATATTTAAATCGACTATGAATAACCACTCAGATACTCTACGTCAAAGACTACTGTCCTAGTAACATACGTATTCTAACCCCTGATTAATCATGGAAACATGAACCACAATACACCCGATGAATTAACATCACATATTATGGGATGAGTTAAATGGAATGAAATAAAATCACACACCACAACTATAACATCACGATGTAGGTGAATGAAACATTAAATCTATGAAACACCACAAGTTATCTTCCATAGGTAAGAGTTGTAATTCTAGCAATCATCTTCCTTAAAACATAATTAATTATCCAGAAGATTTCCTAGCTAGGTTTACGATTACTTTCACCATAAGCAAGAACGATATATATATATATTTTTTTTTAAAATTCGCATATCCTTTACAGGACATCGCTGTCAACAGCAGCATCTTTCAGCTGTCTGCTGATTTCTTGGCAAGATTACGCTCAGTAGTTTGCTTTCTGAGCGGCCGGCTCAGTTATCCCACAAGTCACCAGCGGGGGTAGATCCGCTCCCTGTTCTCGAGATCGATATTAGGGCTGGAGAATTCCTTCAGGGTTGACCTTTGTTAAGTGGGCCATATTGGACCACGTGTTAGTTATCTGACTATGGCCGAGATAAAGATTAGTAAATAAAAATGATGTGTAACTTAGTTATTCTCCGAACTAATTCCTTCGACTAATACATATACATAGGTATATATATATATATATATATATATATATATATATATATATATATATATATATATATATATATATATATATATATATATATATATATATTATCTAACGAAATATGTTAATTCATAACCTAAGCACATAATTAATATCTTGTAACTCTGCTCGTCTACTGAGTAACTCGGGTTTTATTTCAGCCGGTAGGCATCTCTTATTTTCGATTATTAAGTCTGGTTGTCTAGCCATGTTCAATGCCACATGTGGGCTTGGTCCTGGTTGCTTTGCGTTTTCCCATGTTGGCAAGCAGCTTGAGACAAACATTGTACTAAGTCTAGTATGAGGTATCTACTAATCATTTTAATGATATCATCTATTTTCGATCCTCACGGCCTTTAGAATACACCGGCATATCGACACACACAGAGAAATGATAACAAAATTATTCATAACCTTCCCTGCAAAGTGGTTTGAGCGGACCTATCGGGTGAGAAGGCGTGCACTGGCTTTCACTAAGTTTGGTTAGAATTCATCATCATCATTAAGTGCCGTGCCGGCTGGCGTTGGCGTTCATGGCTCTCCATAGATCTCGGTCTTTGGTTTTCTGGATCAACTCTGCTGCTGATATTCCTCCATGCCACCTTCTCAATCCATCCAGCATCACTTCTCTTGGTCTACCTCTGCCTCTCTTCCCCTCGATCTTTCCAGTTGTTACGATTTCTCCAAAGCCTCTCTTCTCATCACATGACCGAAGAAAGCTGTTCGTCTCCGTCTTATTGTTGTATATAATGTTATAGTTTCGTTAGCCTGTTTCAGGCAGTCGTCGTTAGTTACTCTGGCAGTCCAAGGAATTCGCAACATTCGTCTCAGGAACCACATCTCTGTTGCTTCTAATTTCTTCTTAATTTGTTCATTTACATTCCAAGATTCACTGCCATACAGCAAAACTGGTTCTACATAGCATTTCAGCACTCTCTTTCTTACATTCAGTGATAGTGACTTATTGCATAAGATACTCTTCATTTTCTGAAATGCGGCTTTTGCCTGCCCTATTCTGCTCCTAATCTCTGTTGTACATCTTCCATCTGATGTTATAAATGCCCCTAGGTATCTAAAATTATCCACTTGGTTAAGGATTTTCCCTTCTATTTCTATGTCACATTTTGGTGTCACCATTTTCTTTGATATTACCATTGTTACTGTTTTCTTGATATTCAAGGAGAGTCCTTTCCTTGCACTCTCTGTTACTACAACGTCTAATAATTGTTGTAGGTCTGTTGAATTATCCGCCACCAATACTGTGTCATCTGCATAGCGTATATTATTTATATTATAACCTCCAACTAGTATTCCTGGCATCTCTTTGATCTCTCTCATTATTACTTCGCTATACAGGGAGAAAAGATCTGGTGACAAGACACACCCTTGTCGTACTCCTAGCTTTATCTGTTCGTAACTACCCTCTTTATTTCCCATTTTAATTGCTGCTACTTGGTTCCAGTAAATATTCTTTATTATTCTTAAATCTTTTCCATCAGTGTTGATATCTTCCAACATTTTAATCAGTTCATCATGTTTTACTTTATCAAATGCCTTAGTATAATCTATGAAGCACAAATATATGTCTCTCTGTTTCTCTATTGACCTTTCTATTAGTGTCCGTAATGTATAAATTGCATTGTTTGTGCCCTTTCCTTCCACAAATCCATACTGTTCTTCACTAATTTCCATTTTTATTTTCTTTTTGGTTCTTCTCATTATGATTCTGAGTAGAAGCTTAGTGATATGGTTTATAAGGTTAATTGTACGAAAATCTTCACAATCAATTGCTCCTGGTCTTTTTGGTATAGCTATAAATACAGATTTCAGCATATCACTGGGTAAATATCCACTGCTGTAAATATCATTCAACATTTTGGTTAATATATCTACTCCAAATTCTCCCAATACTTCTAATTCTTCTATTGTGATTTCATCTGGCCCAGCTGTTTTTCCTTTCTTCATACGTTTCATAGCGTCAGCGACTTCTTCTTTCAGAATAGGTGGACCTTCTAAGTTACTATCTTCTGTTAATTCTTCCCTTTCTCCTTCATATAATTCTCTTATATACTCATTCCACCTCTTAATTATAGCATCTTCCTCTAATATTATCTTTCCTGTTTTTGATTTCAAACACCCTGTATTTATTCTTATTTTTCTTCCTGTAAGCTCACTGATTTGTCTGTGCATATTTTTTGTATCTTTAATGGAATTTAATTCAATTTTTTTGCATTGCTCGTTTAACCAACTTTCTTTAGCCTTCCCACATTTATCTTTTATTTCTTTATTTATCTTAGCGTATTCTTGTTTGTCATTTTTACTCTGTTTTCTTATGTCCATCAGTTTTAAGATATCTTCATTCATCCATTTTTTCTTAGCTATTTTGCCTCTCTCCGGTAATACTTCTTTGCTAATTGATGAATGGAGTCCCTTAACATTTCCCATTGTTCATCTATACACTGTATTTTAGTTATTGCATTGTACCTATTTTTCACAGTCACTCTGTATTGTTCTTGCATTTCTTTATCTATTTTCAGAACCTCTTTATTAAGTCTCATGTTCTTAACCATTTTTTTCCCTCTCTTTAATCTTACTTTTATTTGTCCACATAGTGGTACATGATCACTATTACAGTCAGCACCAGGCATTGTCTTTACATTAATTAAAGCATTTCTAAATCTTTTATTAATTAGTATGTAGTCAATTTGGTTGCGTATTTTCTTATCAGGGCTTATCCATGTGTACAGTCGTCTTTTATGGTGTTTAAACCATGTGTTTGCAATTATCATATCATTGATATTTGCCCCAATTTTTT
>JACEFZ010013533.1:0-24752 GCA_014155875.1 Cepaea nemoralis
GGGTTATCATCTGCATACATTTTTTTCTTGATTCCATTTATATCCTCTACATTTCTGAAAATATTTTCACTGTACAGGGAAAAAAGATCTGGAGATATCACACATCCCTGCCTAACACCTCTCTTAATTGCTGATACTGTCCCACTTCATTATCAATCCTTATTGCAGTTTGTTGTTTCCAATATATGTTTTTTATAAGTCTAATGTCTTTCCCATCAATTTGTAGATCTGCAAGCATATCCACCATGTTGACAAGTCTAACTCTATCAAAAGCCTTTGTATAGTCAATAAAGCAAAGATGTATATCCTTGTTTACTTCTATAGCACGTTCAATAACTGTTCGCAGCATATACACAGCATTTACTGTACCCTTTCCTTCTACAAACCACATTGTTCTTCTCCTATTTCAGGTTGTATCTTCTTCCTCACTCTTTGCATGATAATTCTTAGCAAAATCTTTGTGATGTGACTCATTATACTAATTGTTCTATGTTGATCACATTCCAAGATTCCTGATTTCTTTGGGACTGCAATAAATACAGAGTTACATAATTCAGGAGGTATATCTCCAGTATCATATAATGTGTTCAGCAGTCTGGTGACTTGATCTAGTCCAAATTCTTCTAAAGCTTTAATCATTTCTGTTGTAATGTTATCTGCACCGGCGGCCTTGCCAGCTTGAACATTTCGAACCTCCATCTCCAAAATTGGCGGTCCTTCATTATTAAATCTAATATCATACTGTTCCTCTCTGTTATCATCATAAAGGTGTTTCACATAATCTGTCCATACATGTAGAATCTGGTCTTTTTCTATTATGATTTTGTCATCTTTAGTTTTTAGACACCCTGTTGATGTACTTGTTCTTTTATTAGAAAGTTCCTGAATTCTTTTGTGTACTAATTTGGTATTTTGACTGTTGCGTTGATTTTCAATTTCTAAGCACTTTTCCTCAAGCCATGCTTCTTTTTCCTCATTACATAATATTCTGACTTGTCTGTGAATTTCTTCATATTTGACAATTATTTTTGTTGAGTCTTCTTGTTTCCATGAGGTGTAAAATTTCTTAAGTCATCCATTTCTTACGACCCACCTTCTTTAATTTTGGAATAGTTGTTTCTGCAGCCACATTGATTGAATTTTTCAACGTTTCCCATTGATCATCCACATCCTGGAATAGGATCTCTAGATCAGACAATATTTCAAATCTGTTCTGTACTTCTATGTTGAATTTGTTTTGTATTTCCTGGTCATTACTCAATGCACACAAATCATATTTAGTGTTTCCTGTTATATACTTGACTTTCTTCAACTTTATCCTCAATGTTCCTGTGAGTAATCTGTTGTCACTATAACAATCAGCACTGGGAACTGTTTTTGCTACTGTTAGCGCGTTTCTAAATCTTCTGCTAATGAGAATGTAGTCAATGTGGTTTCTAATCCTGCTATCAGGACTCCTCCATGTCCATAATCTTCTAGAGTGTTGCTTAAACCAGGTGTTTGCTACAATCATTTCCTGTTATTCCCCACGACGCTTGACGGCAGAAGTGGAAGATGATGATGACGATGATGATTTCCTGTTGTTTTGCCCACTCTACGAGTCTGTATCCTCTTTCATTTCTCTCTCCTAAACCATAGTTTCCTACTGTGTATCTATCGCCTTGATTTCCTACTTTTGCATTGAAGTCCCCTATTATGATGTTTATTTCTGAATTTTTACATTTCTTTAAGGCAGACTCTATGTCATTATACAATTCTTCTACACTATCTTCACTGGATTCTCCTGTTGGGGCATATACTTGAATAATATTTATGCTAATGGCTAATGTAGTCAGGTCTTAGTCAGATATGACTGAGCTACCGTATAACAGTAGACGGTACTACCTGCTTTCTGTTAGCGCCGAACGTTGGGCGGCGCTTACCAAACCCGACACCCCACATTGTGCCAACGGCTTCGGGCGGAAGAGCGCAATTGGGAGGGTACAAGCCTTACCCTGGTGCGAGGAAATGCAAGCTAAAGACAAAATGTCATGGCAGGGCAGACCAGGCCCTAAGCCTTGGTTGGCGACTGGTCTAGGATCGAAGCTCCGACAGGCGGACAGTTAGAGCATTGCTTTGCTGATCCGGCAGCTTCTGCAGCTTGTCTTGTTCCAGATGTAGGGGTGTTACCTTTCCTCTGGAGTGAACTAGGCAGGCCGAGAGAGGGATCATGCTGCATGGGCAACACATGATCTCTATATTTTAGCCCAGGCTTTGTGCTATGGAGAGGCAATAACTCCATCCCTGGTCTTAACTGGTCTCGGAATCAAAGCGAGAGGCAACTGTTACGGGTTATAAGTCCTTGTCAGTTGGCGTAGACATGGGGCGCCACGCGTTGCCTCTGACGGTGGGAGACACCTACAGGTGTCATTGATCAGCTACCGCCATCCTCAAGCTGGGCAGCCCCCGGCCAATTGGGTGCTGATCCGCCACAGCCTGCCTGCTTCAATGGGTGCTTGGGGCTAGGACAAAATCTGAATCGCAGGCTGTAAAACCAATGCACCAGGTACAAACAAAAATAAAAATAGAAACCTCAAGCTACGGCTTGCAACCTGGAACGTGAGAACCATGTGTCCAGGATTTTCCACTGACTTGACCAATATTGACGATGTGAGAAAAACGGCTGTGATTGATGCCGAACTCAATCGTCTTAACATTGATATTGCTGGCCTGCAGGAGACTCGCCTCGCTGAGGAAGGGTCACTCAGGGAAAACAATTACACCTTTTTTTGGAAGGGTAGAGGGCAGGCAGAAAAAAGGCAACACGGTGTGGGCTTTGCAGTGAAGAATTCGCTACTGGGAATGATTGAAATTCCAGCAGGAGGAAATGAAAGACTATTATCCCTGCGCTTGGCAACCTCTTGTGGTTTTGCCACCATTATTACTGCATATGCACCGACACTCGATTCCTCTGATGATGTGAAGGATTCGTTCTATGAGGAGTTAGACTCCGTGATCAAGGCAGTTCCAAAATCTGACTACATTTATATGCTCGGTGATTTCAATGCTCGTGTGGGCAAGGACTCGAGTTCATGGCCAGTGTCCCTTGGAAAATACAACATCGGTCGCATGAATGAAAATGGGCAAAGGCTGCTGGAGCATTGCACCAGTAATGACCTATGTATTACAAACTCCTTTTTTAAAACAAAAGAGATGCATAAGGTCACATGGAAACATCCAAGATCCGGCCATTGGCACCAGCTGGACTTCATCATCACACGGAGACAACATCTGAACCATATATCATTGACTCGAAGTTACCACAGTGCTGACTGTGATACGGATCATTCTTTGGTTGTTGCAAGGGTTAGACTGAGACCAAAGAGAATCTACACAGCTAAACACAAATCTAGCCCTAGGATTAATATTATTAACACTCACGATCCTGAAAAGTGCTTTCAGTTTCAACAGCAACTTGAAGACGCTTTCACTGATACACCAGAAAATTGTACAGTAAATGAAAAGTGGGGTCAAATTAAGGAAACTCTTTATAAAACTGCCGTAGGGGTTTACGGCACTGTGGATCATAAGAGGCAGGACTGGTTTGCGGCAAACAGCGAGACTCTGCAGCCCTTGATTGATAAGAAGAAGAAAGCTCTCTTAAGAAACAAGGAAAGACCAACGCGTAACACTCTGAGTGAGCTAAGGCAAGCTAGGAAGGATGTGCAAAAGGCTGCCAGGCAGTGTGCAAATGATTATTGGATCAAGTTATGTGAGTCCATTCAAATCGCAAGTGATAAGGGAAACATAAGAAGCATGTATGAAGGAATAAAGAAAGCCTGTGGTCCAGTGATCAAAAGAAGTGCACCATTGAAAACCTTGACTGGAGAAATCATCACTGATAAGAAACAGCAGATGGACAGATGGGTAGAGCACTATTTGGAGCTTTACTCAAGTGAGACCAAACTAGCGGATGATGCCCTCAACGCCATAGAGGCTCTACCAACTCTTGACCACCTGGACACACTTCCCACCATAACAGAAGTTAAGTGTGCTATAAATGAACTTGCATCTGGCAAGGCTCCAGGTAAGGATGGGATTCCAATAGAGGTTATCAGGAGTGGGCAAGACACACTCACTCTACAGATCCACCAGCTAATAGAGCTATGCTGGCGAGAAGGACAAGTCCCACAGGATTTCAAAGATTCAAGCATCATAACACTGTACAAGAACAAGGGCGATCGGAGCGACTGCAACAACTATAGGGGTATCTCACTTCTGTGTATTGTTGGAAAAGTATTTGCCAGAATTGTTCTGCGCAGACTTCAAGTCCTAGGAGATCAAGTCTACCCCGAATCACAGTGTGGCTTTCGACAGAACCGGTCTACCATTGATATGATATTCTCATTGCGACAAATGCAAGAAAAATGCCGTGAACAGAATCAACCACTGTTTATTGCCTTCATCGACCTCACAAAGGCATTTGATTTGGTCAGTCGTGAGGGTCTGTTCAAGGCACTAAAGAAGATTGGCTGCCCACCAACTCTTCTGTCCATTGTGGAATCGTTCCACACAGGCATGAAGGGTATAATCAAGTTTGATGGTGCAACTTCTGAAGAATTTGAAATCAAGAGTGGAGTTAAGCAAGGTTGTGTACTAGCTCCCACCCTCTTTGGAATATACTTTTCACTTCTACTGAAATATGCCTTTCGTGATCAGGATGGTGGTATATACATTCACTCACGCTCAGATGGCGGCCTTTACAATGCTCAGAGATTGAAGGCCAAGACCAAAATTAGGAGGGTACTGATCAGAGAGTTGCTTTTTGCAGATGATGCTGCAGTTACGACCCACTCTGAGGAAGAATTGCAATGTCTACTATCTGCATTCTCCAATGCTTGTTCTGAATTTGGTTTAACAATTAGCAAAAAGAAGACACAGATTATGTCACAAGGTGCACATGGGGTACCATCAATCTTTATTGACGACGCCGAACTAGAGATGGTAGACCATTTTACATATCTAGGATCAGTGGTAAATAGCAAATTATCCCTAGATCAGGAAATCAACATCCGGATTGGTAAGGCAGCAACAACAATGAACAGGTTAAGAAAAAGAGTCTGGGAGAACAGGAAGCTTACTACAAAAACAAAAGTCCTTGTCTATCAAGCCTGTGTCCTTAGTACTCTTCTTTATGGCAGTGAAACCTGGACAACTTACTCACACCAAGAGAAACATTTAAACAGCTTTCATATGCGGTGTCTGCGAAGAATTCTTGGTATTAAGTGGCAAGACAAAATCACAAATACTGAAGTATTGGAAAGATCAGGTTGTGTGACAGTTTATTCCATGCTCAGTCTTCGTAGACTTAGATGGATAGGACATCTTAGGAGGAAGGATGATGGTAGAATACCACAGGACATCTTTTTTGGTGAATTACAGATGGGTAAGAGATCTCAGGGTCGGCCTCTACTACGATACAAAGATGTGTGTAAGCGGGACATGATTGATACAGGCATTGATAATGCACATTGGGAGCAAGTCGCCGCTGAACGCGTTGCATGGAGGGCAAACATCAGAAATGGAATAAAGACAAAGGAGAACATTATTGCAGATAAGTCACACACCGATCGTTTGCGACGTAAGATGGTGCATGATGGTGGAAATGACCACGTGTTCACATGCACCCACTGTGAACGGACATTTACAGCGCAAATTGGCCTTATCAGTCACATTCGCTACCGCCATAAGTAAAAGTTATTATGCCTTTTTAAAGCACAAACTAGCGTCTGTCAAGACGGCAAGGTGCCAATAATATAAATTTATGCTAAAAGGTCTGCCACTTAATTTAACTAGTAGAACTCTGATCGACACGGCCCAATATCCTTGAAGAGATTTTCATGTTTTCCGGTCCAAGATAATTGCCACTCCCCTATGACGATCTTCACCTCCAGAATAAATAATCTTGAAATCTTCTTCTATCTTGATGCCTGCTCCTCTTCATCTCGTTTCGCACATACCTAAACTATTATTTTTTTCCCTTTCAATTTCTTGTTTCATGTTCTCTAATTTTTCGTCGTCGTTTAACGTCCTAACGTTCCATGTTGCTACTTTTAACGTCTCTGTCCTTGTCTTGCGATGATCAGTCTTTAAGCGAATCATGACATACTAGGCGCTTTTAAAGAGGTAGTTTGCCGTTGCTTTCCTCTATGGCAGTGACCGTACTGGTCGGAGACCGCAGCCATTTACTCAAGAAGAGCTCCTCTGCCTGCCGTCGTGAAACTCGAGACCATGACCACCAAATAACACCATGTAACAACATGTAACACCACGTCATCAATTATAGGTGGCTACAACAAAATACGGTTAAAGACGAATTCAATCAAGAAATAAAAAATCTACATAAGAACATCCCTGATTACCACTCAAGCGTAGATAAGGAATGGACATGTTTCAAGGCTGCCATGCTCGACACACTGGAAAATAAACGTGGAACAAAGAAAGTAAAGTAGTAAACAGGAAAAGAGCGCTGCAGAAATACCAAAAGGCAAGGACAGAAGAGAATTTTGAAGAATACAAGAAATTCAGAAACGAAGCACACAGAGCAGTAAAACATGCAAAACAAAAGGAGTGGAAAAGATTCTGTCAAACACTCAGTCCAGATACACCAACCACAAAGGTGTGGAAACAAATAAAAGCTATTCAAGGAAATAAAAAGACCAGCAAAATCCCAACCATCAAAAGCACGAAACTAGCAGTAACAGACCAGGACAAAGCCAAAGTGTTTGGAGATTACTTCCACGAAGTCTGCTCTAGCAAAAGACTAGGAAGCAAAGAAAGACATAGAAGGGAGGAACTGACAAAAGAGTTAAAAGACACAACAGACGAGAACATCGAAGAACACTTTATGGATGCAGACATCACAACAGATGAAGTGATGACATCGCTAAACGGAAAATCCGAAACCGCGGCAGGGGCGGACATTCTAAATTATACCACCATCCTCAAAAAGCTCCAGAATAACACCATAAAAACAATTACTAAGCTGTATAATGTAATATGGCAGACGGGAAAGATCCCCAGACAGTGGAAAACAGCCACGGTGATCCCAATAACACCATAAAAACAATGACTAAGCTGTATAATGTAATATGGCAGACGGGAAAGATCCTCAGACAGTGGAAAACAGCCACGGTCATCCCAATATCACCATAAAAACGATTACTAAGCTGTATAATGTAATATGGCAGACGGGAAAGATCCTCAGACAGTGGAAAACAGCCACGGTGATCCCAATAACACCATAAAAACGATTACTAAGCTGTATAATGTTGCCAACGAGCCCTTTCTGACGTAACTAGGGGTATTGAGATGCGGCTACGATGACACTCTTTATGAATTACACACTGATACACCGTGAACACAACTCGTCACCACCGAGTGATAGAATGGCATCATGTATTGTTTCTATGCGACACAATCACTGGGATATTCAAAAGTACATGTACACCCACGACATTTGTTTACACACTGATTGTAGTACGTCCTGCTATCCAGGCTATCTAATCAACTACAATGGTCTACACATACACTCTTCTACCCTACTTACAGTCCTGTTACACATGGTCGCATGGCGCCTACATTCACAGGCCGGCAACCTCTGCCCACGGCACACGACTCGACTCCGTGCTGTAACATGTCCACCCGCCTGGTCGCGGCAACACTATTCTCATCAATCGGGACACGCTTGAAATATCTAGCGTACACTCATTTACTTGCCGTCGACGATTCTCGGCGTTTCATCGCCACAAGGGATATTCAGTTCTCAGCCGACACACTTCTCTGCTTTCGTGATCTGTCTGTCATGGCTTCCCAACTCCGACTGACTCCCTTTGTCCGTTCGCCCTGCTCGACCCTCCTAATCACGTGGCCTCCTCCTCGCAATTCTATTGGCCACTATCTTTAGCCCGTTACCGGTGTCTTTTCCCTTATCACTCTCCGTAATTATTTATCACTATTAATGTTTCAACAATCTATGTTGCTGTTAACCAGGTCTTAAGTAATCTGACTCATGGCATATGCCCCCCGCAATTTCAAAAATGTTCTACATTTTTGGGTTCTTCCTTATCTCTACACTTGACATGAGTCAGCTTGGTCGCACATGCCTGTCCCTGGTCGCACATATCTGTCTACTGCCTCATGCCTTTGAGCTTGCTTCTCAGTTCCCTTTAACTTCCCTCTGTGTTACATTGATATTCTGCCATACCTTCACACAAATTATAATGTCGGACACGAATATCCGTCTATTCCCAAATAGACCTCGTGTGGCCTCAACCCCCTTTGTATTCGGCAAGTTGAGGACCAACCTACTATGAGTCCCAATGTCCCACCCCGGACATTCCCATAAGGTTCCTCATTTATACCTCAGTACAAGCAACTGACACCCTCCCCAGCCCTTAAGCCCTGGGTGCAGGAACGTGTGTATTGCAGACATATCAATTTCACCCATATTTTGTTTAAGCTCTCTCTTGCTCCTGAGTAGTCTATGCTACGACTGTGGATCTCTTTGGTGCGAGTACCTATGACTCTTGTATTTGTCTTGTCAACGTGTGTGCGTGGTCGGCTGCCATTAGTTACTTGTGCTCTATGGCTATCTATTCCCTTCATTTGCCCTATGTTTATGCCTGGTGTTCTTACTACCAACTTTTTCCTTGTAGTGTTCCTAATACCATGACCCTTATATACCTTTATATACATCTACTACCATGCCCAAGTACTACATGTTAACATATTATATGTACAAAGTACTACCACTTGGTACTATTATCAATGGTACTGCTAATAATCCTACTCCACTATCCTTGTATTCTTTCTTTCACCTGTACTTGTACTCTGTTCTCTCTCTCTCTCTCTCTCTCTCTCTCTCTCTCTCTCTCTCTCTCTCTCTCTCTCTCTCTCTCTCTCTCTCTCTCTCTCTCTCTCTCTCTTTTATTTTTTTTTTTTTTTTTTTTTATTTTTTTTTTTTTATAGTGTTTAATTTTTTATTCTGTACTCTGTCTTACAACACGCATACTCGAACCTCAAATGTTCCGTCTATGCCTGTACGCTTCCTGTATACCGGTGTGCAAGTATCCCAGTTGTGTTCAAATTGATTCTCATTCGCACAAATTCCTACTCTCAGTCTTCTCGTCCCCTTTCTCTCACTTCACTGTCACTCAACCCATTCTTATGTTATGTATATGTTACCACCATCAGCTAAATTTCTCCTACCAATTGTACATGTTTGTCTCTCCAATATACAATATTGTCATAAAACCTGAATCATATATAAAATTGGACTCACATGTAATACCTCAAGCACTATTCAAACTTTCCCTCGCCCATCATTATCATCTTTGTGACATCAATATGTATCACTGGTAGTAATGTCTCAGTTACCTTCTTCTTTTCCTTTTATGTTATGGGTGTCATCTGTGATGTATCGTGGTTTTAGACCCACTGTCAACCTTCCTGCTCTAGTAGACGTTGATCCTTCTTTTTTTTTCCTTTGCGATCATTTATCAGTTTCTACCGACATCTCATTTCATACGTTATGTGTTACCATCAGGTAATAGTACAATCAATACTGTTACAATTATTATTACAATTACATGCATTCTGATTACAAATATACATGGCATGATGATCATGATCCTAAGAACGTACTGATGTTTATGGATGTCCTTAAAGCCATTAAAATTATATTTATCTCTATCTACGTGTATTATGAGTTTTGTTTATTGAATGATTGTGAATGTTATTAACTATTACTCCCTCGGTTGGTTCTGGCTGGTATCTGTCTTCGCTGACTGTATCTTCTACCCATCAGATTCCCAATCTTCCCTTGCGTCTGTCTGTCTCAGCCTCTTCAGTCAGCTAGTGAGGTAGCATCTTTGAGGTACCTTCGACACTATCTCTTCTGCTCAGTCATTTACACCCCTTAACTATCTGAAATTAATAACAGCCTTGGGTGTATATATATTCATACCTACATATGCATATTTACATTCACAATTGCATATTATATTACCGCAATCCTATCACATTTCCTACATTGACATGTTCTCATGGTCAGTACCACAACGTGCTAACCACTGGACCAGTTACCTTGTATGAACGCATGGTTTCCTAGATGATAGTCTTACCGTATGCCCTATTGTACTATCGGGATTTTGTCCCTAATCTGACCAGATCATTTTGTCATATAGTGGGTGTAACGTTTCTTTGGCCATGTTATTGCTAGCATTCACAGACTTCATGTATATATTTTAACCACACTATTACACCTCTGTACTGTTTGTATTTTTTTTCTTCCTCCGATGACTTTACCACATCATCATGTTACTTCATCAACCTTATACCTATCAATGCATTTATTCTACTACAACAATTCTATCTATACCAATCACATCCATATAGCTTTTATATACTCTATAAAGTATCTACACTATACACACATATATATATATATATATATATATATATATATATATATATATATATATATATATATATATATATATATATATATATCACAAGATAATAGTGTTTGAAATTGAGACCTGTGATGTTATCCTGTGAGTGGTAATATTGATGTTTTATTATTCTTAAATTTGCAATTTCTGTTTGATGCTAATAGTTTTGACACTGCCTGCCGAACCCAGTAAGTATATGCTGTTACCAGTTTTTGATGTGATTTGCCTGGTGGTATAGTGTAAGCGGTGAGTTTTGAGTTTTTTGTATATCTTGGGGTATACTGTTGTTTTCTAACTGTATGTGTTTTTCTTGTATTTACTGTTTTCAACATCCGATGACGTATTTCCTTTCCCATAACTATAGTATTCATCAGAGTTAAGAATAATGTGACCCTAAGTTTGATGCATTCTGCACATTTCTGACGACGCTGCCACTCTAATAAGCCACATGCTATCGGTGTGACTGTTGGCTGTTCATGTGTCAGTGGTTTGTCTGTCTCTTTGTCAGTGACCTGTTCTATGTAGTGAGTTTCTGATTTCTTGTCATCTTGTTGACCGTGTTTCTCACAAGTGTTTTCTATCTGTTGTTTGTTGCTTTTTTCTATCTGTATGTCTGAGGCTCTTACATCTGTTCGTTTGCACAATTTACATGATCGGACATGGCTTCTGATGTCCTTCTCACAGCCTGGCCAGTAGAACCCGGATAATAATCTCTTTCTAGTCTTGGCCAAACTCATATGGTCTGCACTCGGGGCGATGTGTGCCCGTTCCAGAGCGTTACTGCGCTCTCGCATTGTCAGCACCCTTTGTAAGATACATGTTGCATCTTTCGTGTATTCTCTCATGAGAATTTCATTCATCATTACAAATGACCACTTGCCTAATTTCGATTGTTTAGGTGGGCAGTTTGCCCGCTGAAAACAGGTTCGCAGTGTCTTGTCGTCTCTTTGTTGCTTTGCACGGTCTTCAGTTTGGATGTCTGGTACCCGTCTAGTGTCTGTCTGGTCAGCCCGACGTATGACCACGTTATCTTCTTTCTTGTCTTTCTTCATATATTGTCTGGAGTCTGTATTCTCCCGTGTCATTTTACCATTCCATCTTTGGGCTTCATCTTTTGCACACTCTGTCACTCCCGGTATGTTACCTATCATTAGTCCTGCAAGTGGACTAGGCAACACTGCTACTCGTATTCTCCCTTCATAGTACGGGCAGGATATATGCACCCATGCTATAGCATACTTTTCCTTTGTACCACCGAAGGTACTGCACGTCACGCTCTCTCCCGTGTAGTCGCTACTCCTTACCAGGCTATGATCTACACCAGCTATTGACGACCCTGTGTTCCTAACGCAGGTGGTCAACTTCCCGTTCACGAGTGCTTTGTGGGATTTTAAAGTCCCGCTATGAATACTGCTCGCACTCGACTTCCGTGTAGGCACTATTTGACTACACGCAGGGTTACCGATCCGTTGTCTTTTATGTCTGTCTGTTGCTATGTATCCTAAGTTTGTCTTTTGGTCATGTTCTTGTTTAGTCACTCGTCTCAGTCTACACTCTCTGGCTACATGGTCCAAGCTGTTACAGACCCAACATTTTCGACTGCTTATATAGTCTGTGTACCTATCGACTCTATTGGAAGGACGGTTTCTGATGTCCGAGTCGTGCTTAGGGTTTCTGTCGCCTATTTTATGAGACTCTTGTTGGCGACCACCATATGCCCATTCACTTACTGGCTCTAATCGAGTTACCTTAGCTGGTCTCTGTAGAGCCGGTCTATATTGAGTAGTTCGGTGATCTCTACTCTTGGGGCTATTCTGTTGGTCTTTACCTTGGTTCTCCTTACGTTTCTGAAGTTCTGTCCTAAGCTCTTTCACTGTCACCCCACATCTCCCACCTAAAGCTATGAAATCTGTTCGGTGATCTTCACTCTTGGGTCTATTCTGCTGGTCTTCACCTTGGTTATCATTCTGTTTCTGAAGTTCTGTCTTAAGCTTTGTCACTGTCAACCCACACCTCACACCTAAATCTATGAAGTCCGACCATGTAGGCATGGTTATATGATGTAACTACTGCGTGGTATATCTATTACTATCTGTACACGCAGACCTCTCAAGTGTTGCTGCTTGTCTTGTTATGATAACATCGACACAGTGTTGACCCTGCTGTAACACTGTTCAAACCAATAATCCTTTGCCGGACAACCAACGGCACTTATCCACCACCGTTTGACAAACTGAATACCTGTGGAGTGAGCAACCCTAATAATGATGGTACAAATATATATATATAGTCATGAAATGTGTCCCATGACTCTGGACCACTAAGCACAATATACAAAGTAATCAATAAGGAAAACTTGACCTTGTATCTCCAGCGCCGGTGTCCCTGGTGACTTGGTCCAACTGCTCGGCTCCAGCTCCGCTTGTTTCAGGACTTGGTAAGGATCAGCCTGGCTCCAACTCGGTTCAACTGGCATGGACTTGATCAACTGGGTCGTCCGGTGAACTGGTGGGTCCCCAAACGTGGTGTAGATACCACCTATGATACCTCTTGCCAAACCATGTGAAACAAACCTGGAATGTATACTCAATGTTGATAACGCGATTAGTTCTTGAAAGCACTCCAGTGCCTGGGCACCTGTAGACCGCCTATTAATGTTATTTATGTGGCTGCGCCCCTTATTTTGAAATTTTGGAGAACTTGAAATATTGCGCTTTATGGCACCCTGCTCAATTCGCCACCAACATTGCTGTTGCTACTCTATGTGGGTTCCACTGCTGTGGTTGATAGCAGTATTCACACAATGTTTTCACTCCTGCTGTTAAACAACACCTTCTCAAGCACCCTCCTATCGTTGTGATAGTCCTATTGTTCAAACTCACTTTGCAACTCTAACCTGAATCAAGTCGGCACACATTATTACTTATGCTCTTCAACGTTTAATACAACCGATTACTTTCCTGAGCTGTTGAACCTCGCTTACTGCGGGTTACTTTCTTGTACATAAGCTCAAGCGTCCTATGTTCCACACCTAGCCATGGTTTTCTGTTATCTATAATCCATGCGCTTGTGCTATTATCTTGTTGGTGTACATAGCCTTAACTGTTTATGGTTAATTGAAAAATCTGTAGCTGACAATACATACATACTTGTTCACTACCATACTAACCATTGCCTCAATTTTGCCGAGTTCTTTCGAAGGACGAATGCCCCCACGTTGCCAACGAGCCCTTTCTGACGTAACTAGGGGTATTGAGATGCGGCTACGATGACACTCTTTATGAATTACACACTGATACACCGTGAACACAACTCGTCACCACCGAGTGATAGAATGGCATCATGTATTGTTTCTATGCGACACAATCACTGGGATATTCAAAAGTACATGTACACCCACGACATTTGTTTACACACTGATTGTAGTACGTCCTGCTATCCAGGCTATCTAATCAACTACAATGGTCTACACATACACTCTTCTACCCTACTTACAGTCCTGTTACACATGGTCGCATGGCGCCTACATTCACAGGCCGGCAACCTCTGCCCACGGCACACGACTCGACTCCGTGCTGTAACATGTCCACCCGCCTGGTCGCGGCAACACTATTCTCATCAATCGGGACACGCTTGAAATATCTAGCGTACACTCATTTACTTGCCGTCGACGATTCTCGGCGTTTCATCGCCACAAGGGATATTCAGTTCTCAGCCGACACACTTCTCTGCTTTCGTGATCTGTCTGTCATGGCTTCCCAACTCCGACTGACTCCCTTTGTCCGTTCGCCCTGCTCGACCCTCCTAATCACGTGGCCTCCTCCTCGCAATTCTATTGGCCACTATCTTTAGCCCGTTACCGGTGTCTTTTCCCTTATCACTCTCCGTAATTATTTATCACTATTAATGTTTCAACAATCTATGTTGCTGTTAACCAGGTCTTAAGTAATCTGACTCATGGCATAGTAATATGGCAGACGGGAAAGATCCTCAGACAGTGGAAAACAGCCACGGTGATCCCAATAACACCATAAAAACGATTACTAAGCTGTATAATGTAATATGGCAGACGGGAAAGATCCTCAGACAGTGGAAAACAGCCACGGTGATCCCAATAACACCATAAAAACGATTACTAAGCTGTATAATGTAATATGGCAGACGGGAAAGATCCTCAGACAGTGGAAAACAGCCACGGTGATCCCAATCAAGAAACTAGGGAAAAAGCCAACAAGGGTAGAATCATACCGCCCCATCTCGCTGACATCGCACCTGGGCAAAGTTATGGAGACTGTGATAAACAAAAGAATAACATTCTACCTGGAGAAGAATGAACTGTACAGCCATACACAATCCGGGTTTAGAGCCAATAGGTGCACGATGGATCAGATCATCAAATTGGAAAACCATGTAAAGAAAGGATTCAAGAGAAGGAAAAAGACGTTGGCTGTATTCCTGGACCTAGCCCAGGCGTACAATCAATGCTGGAGTGAAGCCGCACTAATCAAACTAAAGAAAGTAGGCATAACTGGTAGAACCTACAAATACATAGAAAACTTCCTCAATGATAGAAGCTTCTCAGTGAGGAAAGGGAATGAGGTATCCGACACATATGTGCAAGAGAACGGCATTCCCCAGGGCTCGGTCATCTCACCAACAATCTTTTCAATACTGGTGAACGACCTGACAGAGGAGATTCAAGACCTAGAAAACAGGACTATCTCAATTTGCGGACGACTGCGCCATATGGAGGAGTGGCAAGGCGGCAAAGCTACAAGAGGACCCCTACAAAAACAAATAAACAAGCTAACAGCATGGATGGACAAATGGGATTTCAAAATCAACACCAATAAAACGGTCAGCATGGTAATTAGCAGCAAGAAGAAGATAAATCATAACAAGGACTGGAAAATAGAGATAAAAGGGGAAACCATTAATAGAACAAAGAGCACAGTCTTCTTAGGAATGACCCTGGACGAACAGATGAACTGGTCAAAACATATAAGCCAGACATTAGAAAAATGCAAGAAAGCAAGCAACCTACTGCGGGTGATAAAAGGTAACGGTTGGGATGCCCACACCCAAACAATGCTGATGTTCTATAAAGCATTTATCAGGGGCAAGCTAGAATATGGCAGCATTGTGTACGACTCAGCATCAGAAGCCAACAAGAGGAAGCTAGACACCATACAGACACAAGCGCTAAACACCATCCTGGGTGCTGGAAAAAGGACATACAGAGAAGCCATGGAGGTAGCACTGGGTGTTCTCCCACTGAGTCTGAGGCGTAAACAGCTGACGTATAACTACTGGCTAAAGGTAGCACAAGACAAAAACCACCCTGGATACCAAACGTTCAGTGACAACAACAGCAACAGGGGGGGGGGGGGAATGGGGGAATCCCAATAGTAAAACTGCCAGGACCGGGGCAGGATGGGAAGCAGCAGAGAAGATGAAGGAAGTAATGGAGCTAGCAGGAACCCTGCAACAGACAAGGCGGTTCAAGCAAACAATACCACCATGGGAACTAACAGTCCCATTCACTGACTGTAATCTAGCAAAGTCCATCACCAAGGACACGGAGGACACAGACGCGACCGAGGAATACATACAAGAAATCAGTAAGGACAACCTCATAATATACACAGACGGGTCCAAGAACGAACAGGGAGAGGTAGGAGCAGGAGTAGTGGTCCCAGACTGGAAGATGAAGAGACAGTTCAAACTAACAGACCAGACAGCAGTATGCACGGCCGAACTGGTAGCCATAATGAAAGGTCTGGAGATAGCAGCTGAAAAACCACCACTGAGACTGTATATTAACAGACTCCCTGTCATCAGTACAAACGCTCGGGAACTTCACTAGAGGCAACAGAACCGACATAAAAGAGGAGATACTAGCGACAGCTACAAACCTCAGGTACATGGGATGCCAAGTCACCATCGGATGGATACCAGCTCACAGGGGTATCCCGGGAAACGAACAGGCAGACAGAGCGGATACAACCCAGAGACAAGCCACAAGTCAAGACCAACATGAAAGCACCGGCAAACAGACAGCTGTGGAGAATCAGACTAGGCAATTCTCCCCCGATGTGTCTCCACCTTGCCGTTGTGGGGGAGCTTGTGTGCCCCATCGACCCCATGTGCTTGCCGATGGGTGAAAACTACATATCGGACAGCTTATGGGATAGGGGCCAGACAAAGAGAGACACAACCTGCTGCTCTGCAGGTAGACTGAGAATAGCAGTCAAAGTATAAATCAGGCCTACGAAGGCAGAAATTCTTGGTCCGGACAATACCTTAAGGCTCTCTGTCGAGGTTTTAGGCTGAACGTCTCTAAGCCACAAACCCTCGGATGTGAGAGCCGGGCCGATACCCACCTACCGAAAAATAGGTTAAATACTGAGCACGCTACATGCCCACTTCTGATACTTGTTCGAAGGCTCTCAGCTATATGAGGAATTCCCGGATGAGAGGGCCTGGCCGTTTCTCGCTCACTGCTGCACGGAGGTAAGGTGCTGATCCGGCAGCAAATGTAGCCTACCTCGTGAGCGAGTACTAAAATGCAGAAAGTGCCTCAATCGAATTAAACGGTTACGGAAACTGTCTGTATCTAACTCATAGAGAGTAGATAAAAGTGGGGGGAAAAAACGTCTCAATAACACGAAATGGAACGCACGGCTAGCGAATCCATTACGTGGACCGAAGTCGAAAGCAAAAGCTTACCGAGTGGATGTCGCCCGCAGTCTGACCGTTCCTGGTGTGTGCTTGAGCGACCAGTGGCAAGCGAGATGCCCAACACATGGAAGTGAGGAACTAAAGCAGCCATGAGCAGGACGTCGCAACTCCTGGTGTGAGCCCAGTCTCAGAGCAATATGTGCCAGCTCTGCAATTATGGAAGTCTCCTTGGACAGCGGGGGAATGCCCATGGTCTGCCCCTGCCCCTGCCTTCCTTTGAGGGCTGACCGTGAGGCCGTGGATCGTTCTATCTTGACCAGCTGAGATGTGGGCGACATCACAACAATAAGTCTAACGTGCCTCGAAACCCGAGGAAGGCTAACCTCATTAAAAAAATGCCCGCCGGAAGTCGGAAGTGCCGTCCTACGGTGAGAGGGCCTGGCCGTTTCTCGCTCACTGCTGCACGGAGGTAGCAAAACTAACAATTGGCACTACGCTTTTACGTCCGAGTGAAATGTCTCGTCCGAATGTCTCTCGTGCTAGGAACAGCTCTGACTACCTAGTTTCCGAATGCCGCTCTTGCTCGGAACAGCTCTGACTAGGTAGTTTTCCGAATGTCCGCCGTGCCTGGAACAGCTCTGAAGGGCGCAAGGACAAGCACATGTCCGAAAACTCGCTGAGTGGATACCATCTGCAGACTTGTCTGGTTTGTGCAGGAACGGCCCGTGGTGAAGGAAACCCCAATATATTGAAGTGAGGATTTAAAGCAGCCATGAGCAGGACGTGACGATTCCCTCGGTGAGCCCAGCACCAGGGCGCCATGTGTCGGCCCTGCAACTATAGAAGCAACCTTGGATGGCGGAAAATGCTATGGACTGTCCCTGCCTTCCTTTGAGGGATGACCGTTGCCTTCGACCGTTCCAACTTGGCCAGCTGGGGTGCAGATGGCACCGCAAAAGTGAGAGTCTCCCAGGAATGCTACCTGGTCAAAAAAGCACGCTAAAGTCGATGTGTTGGCCTACGGGTTTCGGCCCAAGGGCGCATAACAGACACACCGCAATCACATCTGAAAAAACACTCCGGATGAACGTAAAGAAGAAGAAGAAGAAGAGACTAGGCAATTGGAAAGACACAAGAGAAAACCCATTCTGTAGAGAGTGCCGAGAAAACAACACCATCGAACACTACTTACTAGTATGCGACCAGTACAATAGAGAGCGAAGGGACATGAGAGATCACTTCGTCAAAACTGGGAACCCAATGACAATGACGGAGTGCCTGCACATAAAAAGCAAACCAGAAACACAGCGACTGGTCAGACAGTTCCTATGCAGAACAGGGAAGACCGTATAACCTCCCTACACTCTGTGTGTGTGTGTGTGTGTGTGTGTGCGTGCGTGCGTGCGTGCGTGCGTGCGTGTGTGTGTGTGTGTGTGTGGTTTTATGTTTGTTTTTTTAATGTACGTGATTTAAAAAAAAATTTTTAATGGGGTCAATGGCAGGAAGGTGGGCTGACTCTTCCGGTAGAGCATCTGAACTAGGATGACAGGGAGACGGGGTCATCTTGTTGCTACACCACACCCACACGTGATGAAGAAAAACGCCAAAAAACAAACGTAAAGGAGTTCGGGCCGCTGACCAGGGGGACAACTTGAGACTTGCACTTGAATGCTCTGCCTTTGCCTACATCGAGTCCTTATGAGGACTGGACATGACCAGGACTAGCCTCGATGAGAATAACACAAGAAGCGACAAGCACGTAGCAATGCTAACAGAGAAAAGAAACCAACAAACGAGAGAATGCGGGCCCCAGTAGGCCCAACCAAGGACCGGTCTTTATCAGGACCAACACAAGACAAAGAAAACAACCAGATAGCACAAAATAAATTTATCCGACGAACAGAGCGGAACCAAGATAACCAGTAGGAATTAGGACTAACAGTCCACACAACCACGGCTCTCAACAATAACTACCACTGAGGAAGCAGGTTAGACGAGACCGAATTTGAAATTTGTTTTTGGAGAATTGGAATTGGAATTGGAAATCTGGTAGTTGACGCTAGGATTCCACCCGGAGCAGTCGCTATCTGTGATGTGGTGCGCCCTAAGATAATATAATATTGTTCTCTGGACAACGGGTACCACTTTAAAACATATTTAAATGTTGTGGTTATGCCTAGTGAGCGAAAGAGAAGAATATAAGAGTATTTTTATGAGAAATTGTGAAAGTGAAATCAGAACTTCATTGTGAAAGTATTTTGAATGTTGCTTCTTCAGCCTGTCAGGTCTCCACGCTGTATATTCCAATTATCTATTATTCACCTGCTGTGACTGTTTGCGTGTGCTTGATGACTGTAAATCACACTCAATGCATATTCGCAAACCTTAGTGCATTCTGGATTCTCATATGAATGCCTATCAGTTGCCCACTCTTGATCAAACGGTAAGTAATGCTCTTGTGAATCTACGTCTGTGATCAGACTGTGTGGTGTAACATGTAACATTATCCTTGTAAATGCTTAGGATGTTTGAGTGAGTGAGTTGGTGTTTTTATAAGTAACCTCTCACATTAGGCGAAGGAAAGACGTTTGGTGTGTTCGAACCCGTGTCTTAGGTTGGCAGGAATATATTGTATGGCTCATGCAAATTTACAGGGAAAAACATGTTTTTCCACATGTGCTTTGTTACATACTGTGAAGCTATTGCTCAGTGCAATTTTGCTTAATTACCTACTGTAATGGATATTGAGATTACTTGGTGGGGAAAGAGCACATGATGATGTGATGATATGATGCACTTGTGAGCCGAGTCTGGTCTGAAAGGGGTGAAGTCTGTCATTGATGTGTGAGTGAGGCTGGGAGGAGACATTCATGAACCAACATAACACCCATTGGAATTGATGCTTGGTCTGCTAATTGGTTATTTGCCATTAGTTTAATACTATTGCATAATGCAGTTATAAATGATACCTATCTTCCATCGGCCCCACAATGCTTGCTCATGTTGCTATTTCACAAGGCTTGCTCATGATGCTTGTCTTACAATGCTTGCTTCATAGTGCCTGCTTTACTGTGTCTGTTCCTCATTGTGCCCAGGTCTACTGTGGTTAAAATGTGTGAGAACCTAGACATATAAAATGCTTGTAATTGTGTAAGGTACCCCTGTCTCAGCATATGGGCTTGTGACTACCACAAATAAAGGGGAATAATGAAAAGGTATCACCCACAGTTCATCAGAGTGGAATCCACTCCATCACCAATATTGGGGTTTTGGTGTCTGGGTAAGACCCCCACCCTTACTCCTCATCTCCATCTATGTATAGTTGATATTTGATATAACATTGTCTTTGAACAAATGTAAAGCTAATGTTGTATCCTTTTATATATCAACAGAGAACAGGGATGGTGTAGAGGCCCTCTTCTTTATGGGGACATACAAATGGGAGTCCCACTTCAGGATTACAACTCCTTTGAAAATGTGGAAACTATGATGTATCAGTAACCACAATGTCTTCAGGAAAATGCCAGCATAAATCGTGCATCAATATTTGCCAAACTGAAAGGCACTGAAAGGGTCTCAATTTAAACCCAAACACAGGAATGGACTCTGTTATCAATGTTGCAGGAATTACCTTCAAGATAGAAGTGAAAATCCTTTTCAAACGGATTAACCTCCTGGACTCAGTTGTTTCAGACAGGCATGATCAAGATGACTGCTGTGAACCTGAGACTTACCATTATTTTCCTTGGGACTGTAGCAGCAGTACTAGTTCAGGAAATATTTACCTCAACTCATTAATAGTTGTGGTGTACCGAGGAGAATATAATCCCAACTTACTTGTTCATTCCATTGTCATCATCATCAAGTGCCCTGCCAGCTGGCGTAGGCGTTCATGGCTCTCCACAGATCTCGGTCTTTGGTTTTCTGGATCAACTCTTCTGCTGATATTCCTCCGTGCCACCGTCTCAATCCATCCAGCATCATTTCTCTTGGTCTGCCTCTGCCTCTCTTCCCCTCGATCTTTCCAATTGTCACGATGTTCTCCAATGCCTCTCTTCTCATTACATGACCGAAGAAAGCTGTTTGTCTCTGTCTTATTGTTGTATATAGTGTTCTAGTTTCATTAGCCTGTTTCAGGCAGTCGTCGTTAGTTACTCTGGCAGTCCAAGGAATTCTCAACATTCGTCTCAGGAACCACATCTCTGTTGCTTCTAATTTCTTCTTAATTTGTTCATTTACATTCCAAGATTCACTGCCATACAGCAAAACTGGTTCTACATAGCATTTCAGCACTCTCTTTCTTACATTCAGTGATAGTGACTTATTGCATAAGATACTCTTCATTTTCTGAAATGCGGCCTTTGCCTGCCCTATTCTGCTCTTAATCTCTGTTGTACATCTTCCATCTGATGTTATAAATGCCCCTAGGTATCTAAAATTATCCACTTGGTTAAGAATTTTTCCTTCTATTTCTATGTCACATTTTGGTGTCACCATTTTCTTTGATATCACCATTGTTACTGTTTTCTTGATATTCAAGGAGAGTCCTTTCCTTGCACTCTCTGTTACTACAGTGTCCAACAATTGTTGTAGGTCTGTTGATTTATCTGCCACCAATACTGTGTCATCTGCATAGCGTATATTATTTATATTATAACCTCCAACTAGTATTCCTGGCATCTCTTTGATCTCTCTCATTATTACTTCGCTATATAGGGAGAAGAGATCTGGTGACAAGATGTAACTGGATTAAATTCAGACTTACAAGCAGGAACCAGAATACAGTATTTTATCCTCATTCAGAAAAATGGTTTGGGGGAGACGTGTAGAATGCTACAGTATAGTCGAGCTATCTCTCTACCGACTGGATGGTATACAGACTGTTATGTATTGTTTAACCCCAGTCGCCAGCTTCTCGGCCAGTCTACTCACCATTGAGAAGCCATGATTATCTGTTCATAGACTGTTCACAGGAGGGATTAGACTTATATGGGAACCTTCATGGGAAAGCTGCAACCTGGGATCTTCCCAACACCACTTCAGGTGATAATAGGATGTTTATGGACCAGAATGGCAGTGTGTCCCTATGTCTGCCCCATACTAGAAAGTCTACCAGTGTTTTACTCTCAGTGACGGTTGAAGGGATAATTCATGATGTACTTGAGTTGTGGCGCAGGAGGAGTTTATAGATTTGATGTGTGATGGAGGAGAATTATTTTGTTTATATTTGTGGCCTGTAGGTTGGTTTTTAAAGTGTTGGAACGTGGGGTTTTTTATCATTGTTTTACACTGCACATAATTGTTTGTTCGAAGTGCAAACTGTAAACAAGATCCCCTCTGTTATGTGTCCACCGTGACGAGGTAGAGGGGCTTGCGCTTTCCAATGACCCCAAGAGCTATGCCGACAGTAGCACAGCTACTGGTAGGGCCACCCATGTCGGACAGGTCAAAAGAGAGGGACCAGACCAAGCGACACACAAACCTGCTGCCTTGTAGGTAGACTGGGGACAGTCAAAGGCTAGGGAAAGCACCCCGAATAAATGCTTGTCGAAAGCGGGTGCACTGAGCCACAGGCTTGACAAAGCAGTGCAACGTAACTTAATTTATGATGTCACAAATCAAAATTAATCGTTATGGTGCTAATCCCGCGAAGTCCCATCAGGCGGTGATAGTGTCGGGCCCCCTGCCTCGAGGGGGTCCACCCATGACTACTGGTGGTCACCTTCCCCTGTGCTGTGGAGTCAAGGCACAGAGGAGTAGGTTAAGAGCTATTGACCAAATACCCAGGACACTCAACATACTACAATGGAATGCCGAAGGAGTTTATAACAAGAAAGTCTCCCTAACACAGCGTCTTCATAAAGATAGAATAGATGTGGCATGCATTCAGGAGACACACCTCAACGCCAATCACAAATTTTCAGTCAGAGGATATCAGGTATCACGTTTCGACTGCCAAGGACACAAAGGAGTTCTAATACTTACACGAAATACAATACCTTGCAGCGAAGTATCTGTGATCTCTAACAACCAATCGGAAATTATAGGTGTTGATATAATGATAAAGGACGTGAAAATAAGAATTTACAATCTGTATAGCCCACCTTACACTCTCAAACATGAAAATAACTGACACAAACTGCATTATTGTCGGAGACTTTAATAGGCGTTCAGAAAGATGGGGATACCCAGATACTGAAAAAAGAGGAGATGAAGTAGAGGACTTGGAAATAGACTCAAATCTCCATCTACTCAACAAAGCGGATGACACACCGAGCTTCTACTCCAGAAGGTGGTTTACCACTTCTACTCCAGACTTAGCTTTCTGCACAGGAGACATCCTCCACAAAATCGATCGCCATGTGCTTGACCAATTAGCAAGTAGTGACCACAGACCAATCAAGCTTGTAATGAATATGGAGTATGTTCCACAGGAGCAAAAGCCTTTGCATCGCTGGAATTACAAATGAGCAGATTGGGACAGATTTGCCATACTTACAGACAAATATTGTGAAAAACATAAATACACGATATGGCAACATGAAGCAAATGGTGGAAAGTCTAAGCAGAGCAATAATACAGGCGGCCACTGAGTCTATTCCAAGAGGAGCAAGGAAAAATTACAAACCATACTGGACTGAAGAACTACAAATTTTGGAGGACAAAGTTGAAGATGCCAGGAAGACAGCAGAGAGAGAACAAACAACTGAATGAAGCGAACATCTCTCTCAAAGCCATCTCAGCAAAATATAAAAGAACATTAAATCAAACAACAAGAGATTGTTGGAGGGAAAAAACAGAAAACCTGAAGTTTGATAGGGATGGAAACAAACTATAGAAACTAGTGAAAGCCATGAACAATGAAGGACCTTCTTCTTCCTCTTCTTCAGCGTTCCGAGCCATTGAGGTTCTTTGCTGCAGATACAATTCGTCTCCATTCGTCTCTCTGGTTGACCTTCTCTTGCCAGTCGTTGATTCCAAGTGCTTGTAGGTCTGTATATATATATTATCTCTCCACAGTCTTCTTGGTCTACCTCGGGGTCTACGGTCATTTATTTCATGAGTGTAAGCGAGTTTTGTTTCCCTTTTATCTTCCATTCTTTCTATATGCCCCAGCCATTGTAGTCTATTAGCCTTCATGATACCAGTGATTAGCGGGGACTTAAACAGATCATAAATGTCTTTGTTACTTCTTCTTTTCCAATCTCCACTTTTTGTATCCCTAATTGGTCCAAAGATGCGTCTTAAAACTTTGTTCTCAAAGGTTTAATGAAGGACCTAGAAATAAACAAATAACAATTAAACGAGGAAATGCCTTGCTTAAAGGAAAAAAGGCTGCAAATGCTCTAATGGAACACTATGCAAGTGCAAACCACATTGATATTACAACCGAACAGAAGAAAGCAATCAAAGACAAACAGATACACCATAGAAATACAGAGACAGCAGCAGAATATATCATGGCAAATCTAACAATGGAAGAAATTGAACAGGCCAATGAATACCCTAAAAAGAAGAAATCACCAGGAAAGGATGGAATCACAAATGAAATGCTAATAGGTCTAGGCACCAAGGCAA
>JACEFZ010013534.1:0-362500 GCA_014155875.1 Cepaea nemoralis
TACCACTTCCTCTTTACCTCCTCCCTATATCCCTCCTCCTCCCTTCACATTGCTCCTCTCCTCCTCCTTGCCTCTCCCCATCTTCCCTCCTCCTCCTTTCTCCTCCCTCCTCCTCATCCTTACATCTCCTCTACTCCTCTCCAATCTTATTTTCCTCCCTCTCCCCTCCTTCTTCCTCCTCATTCCTATTCTCCTCCCTCCTCCTCCCTTCTTCTTCCTCATTACTCCCTACCTCAATAACTCCTCCTATCCTCCTTTGCCTCCTCCCTCCTCCTTTTCCTCCCTCCTCCTATTACCCCTCATCCCTCTCCTCTCCATCTCACTCTTCCTCCTAACCCTCTTCCTCTCCCCTCCTCCTATCCCTCCACCTCCCTTTTCACATTCTCCTCCTCCTCTTCCTCTCCTCCCCTCCTTCCTCCTCATCCACTCTCCTCCTCCCTCCTCGTCTTCCTCCCTCCTCCTCCCCCTCTCCTTTTCCTCCTCATCCCTCTCATTCTCCCTCCCTCCTCCTCCCTCTTCCTCCTCCTCCTTTCTCCTCCCTCCTCCTCTTCTCTCCTCCTCCCTCCTCCCTTTTCCTCCCTCCTCCTCCTCCCTCTACTCCTCCCAGACAGGCAGACAGACAGAGAGGGAGAGACAGACAGACAGACAGACAGACAGACAGATAGTCGGTAATGGGAACGGGAACTTATATGACTACTTATATGAATTAAATGAGATGCTCCCCACCAGGGTCTGGGCGAAGCCGGGGCAGGGTCAGCTAGTATATATATATATATATATATATATATATATATATATATATATATATATATATATATATATATATATATATATATATATATATATATATATATTGGTATTTGTTATATCAGTTCTTGGTGAGACAGCACTGAATGAGACATCATTTATAGAAAATCTCATGAAATATTAGAATGTAATCCAAATGTGACGTTCCATCATCATCATCACCATCATCATCATCATCATCATCATCATCATCATCATCATACATCATCATCATCTTCCACTTCTGCTGTCATGCGTCGTGGGGAGAAATAATTTGCGTTCCAGCGCCCGGTGGGCGGCACTGGATAGTACTTCATTTTCTTTCTGTTTCATTCCTTTCTATACTCGCCTTTCGGTCCGGTGGTCATGGGTTCGAATCCGCATTGGGGCAGATTGTGAATATTAACCTGCTCCCAAGTCAACCTAGCCTGAGATGAGAATCAGGACATGTCTTGGGAAGCATACTTACCACATCAGCCACTGAGTAGTGATTGGTCGATAAAGATATAGGTCTAGCACAGGGGTGGCCAACATGAGGCCCGCGGGCCGCATGTGGCCCGCCGGGAGCTATGTTGCGGCCCGCGGAGTGGGAAGCAACGATGTGGTCGAAGCTGTAGCACGCTTGCTTGTTTACTTTAATTAACAAAACAAAACCAAAAAAAAAATAATTAGGTGCGTGGCCCGGCAGGGAATATTATTTCTGAAATTTGGCCCGCCTGCTGAAAAGGTTGGCCACCCCCGGTCTAGCACCTTATGCTCAGTGCGCCTCAAGACGTGTAAAAGGGTCCTTTACTCTCTCTCTCTCTCTCTCTCTCTCTCTCTCTCTCTCTCTCTCTCTCTCTCTCTCTCTCTCTCTCTCTCTCTCTCTCTCATCCTTCTTTGTGGGCGGTCATGATTTGCCATCTTACACGATGACCAGAGTCGTGGGTCAGCTCTGTATTCTTGTCCCTGCTATGCCATGTGGCAAAGCCATCCAGATATGTACTTTTCTGCCTTCCCCTTGTTCTTTTCCTCTCAATTCTGCGAGTTGTCACCATGTTCTCTAGTTTATTTCTTCTTATAACCTGACACCCCCTTCCGCACCAAAAAAAAAAAAAAAGAAGTTTTGTTTACGTCTAATTTCTTTAATCAGTTTGCGATTTTCGTTTGCCTCTTGTAGGACTTGCTCATTGGTTTTTCCGTCTGTCCATGGTACTCTTTGCATTCTCCTCAGAAACCACATGTCCACTACCATACGATGTTTACTTTTGCTTGCCTGCTCATCGTCCACGTTTCAGATCCATACGAAGTACAGGTTCTATGTTGCACTTGAAAACTCTAACCCTAGTTGTTCACTGTGTAAAATGTTGTTGTTTGTCCATCAAGAATGATGATGATCATTCATTTCATCCATTGGGGTTGAAAGTATGGAGCCGTGAGTTCTAAGATGGCTGATAAGGCCTATTTTGGCTCGAAATGTTCTTTGACAATGTGGACAAAGAATGCTTGACGTTCCGGGAGGGGGATCTCCTGCAGTTGTTTTTCTGTCCAGCCTTTTCTTCGTAGCTCTTGCAGTCCTGGTTGTTTCACAAGTGACTGCACACTTGCGTAATGATTTACGCCAAGAATTTCGGTCTTTAGGCAGCTAGTCTCCCAAGTGTCATGATGAATTCCAAAAGCTTGTAGTTAGATCTTCAGAGTGTCTTTAAAGCGTTTCCTCTGGCCGCCTTGGGGGCGTTTACCACAACCAACTGTGTCTTCTATGTAATGAAACATTTACTGGAGCGTTCTTCTGCTCGAACTCACACAACCCTTTTATCCACCAGTGACGACACCGGGATACAAACCAGCTGCGTGTAGGTGTACAAAGGTTGAGTTGGGTTGATTTGTGCCAAAAACTGACATCATAGCACTCAGGACATTCCATTTCGTGCTCCGTCCTCATCTTCAACAACGAGCCGAAAGTCTCAATACTTCTTCTTCTTCTTCTGCGTTCATCCGGAGTTTTTTTTTCTTTTCTGACGTGATTGCGTTGTGCCTGTTTACAGCAGAGCTGCGTTCTTGCGCCGTTAGGCCGACACATCCGACTTCCGCGGGCATTTGTTGACCGGGTTAGCCTTCCCGGGGGTTTCTTAGGACGTGTGACTTTTGTGATGTTATCCCCCATCCCAGCTGGCCCATATAGAACAGCCAAAGACATCCTGATCAGCCCTCAGGGGAAGGCAGGGGCAGACCATGGGCATTCCCCGCCATCCAAAGAGGCTTCCATACTTGCAGAGCCGACACACAGCGCTCTGGTACTGGGCTCACCCAAGGAATCGTCACGTCCTGCACATGGCTGCTTAACCTCACTTCCGTATATTGGGCCTTCCGTTCACCATAGGCTGTTCCTCCAGCAGATGACTTCCACACAGTGAGCTTTCGATTCGGACTTTCCACGTAATGGATTTGCTATCCAAACAATATTCCATTTCATGCCTCTGGGACGCTTTTGTAACCGACATACCTGTGGTATGAAGTGCGGCAGTCTAAATACTTCTTCGTGCACCTTTAAATGTCAACCTGAATGTAATTAAAGTAGTCTGCAGTCAACTTGAGCTTGTTGATATCTCCATAGAGCTTGTCCTCAAATGAAGAGGTGTGGGCCAAAAAATCTTTCTCTGTTCTGCATATATTGGGCAATCCTGCAGTATATGTTTAGCTGTCATTTTTTCAGTTCAACAATTACATTCATCGGTATCTCATATCTTTAGTTTATTGAACAAGTGGTATTTCAGCCTGTTATGTCCTGTGCGGAGTCTGAAGATTGCTACTTGTTCTCTTCGGTCGAGTTTGTAATATGCATCATCCTTCTGGTGGAAACCTCTTTGCCTCATTATAGGTTATGTCTATGTCAGGCTGTGGTAGTCATCCACCCTCTTTTGCTAGTCTGTCAGCCTCTTCATTTCCAGGTATACTGCAATGTGATGGGATCCACTGTATTACAACTTCTTTGGATTTCTGGCATAGACCATGGAGTGCTGCTCTTAGGTCAGCTAGTTCTGTGCTGTTTTTGCTCTTCAGTATTGAGACAGCTGACTTTGCATCTGTGAAGATAGCTATTTGCTTCTCTTTATTTTCCTCCATCAAGAGCATTTCTGCTGCAGTTTTTAGAGCCTCTACCTCAGCTTTAAAGTTACTTGAAAATTTTTCAGTTGCCACTGACAGTGTTTTTTTCACTCCATTTTTTAAATTTAGGAGAATTCCTCCCCCTCCATTTTCTATTGAATTTTTGGCTGATCCATCTGTATATGCATGGATCCAATTGCTGCTTGGGTAATGTTCTTTTATGTAGTTAGGGTTATTTTTCTTCTTTCGGTTTCATTCTGAGTATTCTTTTTCTCAATACCAGGAATATTGTCTATCATCTCAGGCAGTTGCTGCTGTCTCCAAGCTGGGAACTTGTGTGCATTGTAAATGGGTTTGACTGTTGATATGTTAAGTATGGGATCTGCCCTAATCTTTCGTTTTGCAATTTCTACAATGCTGCTACGCTTCAGTCTTCCCTTTCCAAAACCATTAAACCTGTTACACATAGGGTGGTCTGTCAATCTTCTAAATTTTTCTGCTTGTTGCTGGGCTCTGCTATCTCTTCTATCCTGCATTGGTTGTAAACAAGTGATCTTTTCTAGTTCATTAATAGGCGTTGTCTTCAGGCTTCCAGTTATGATTCGCATTCCTTGATTTTGGACTCTTCTTATTTTGTTAAAATTTGACTTAGCTGCTGTTGCCCAAGCTGCAATGCCATATTCCAGTACTGGCCTCACCCGTCCAGTATATAACTTCTTGAGAACTTTCTCATCTGCTCCCCACGTTGTACCAGCAAGCTTTTTCATGATTGCCATTCTTTGTCTTGCTCTTGTTCGATTTTTCTCAACCTGTGTCTTCCATGTCAGGCGACGATCAAAGGTGACTCCTAGATAGTTTGGATTTTCTTCATGGCGCAATATTTTTCCATTCAATACCAGCTTAGGTTGCTGAGTTTTATTTGAGAGGGAGAACACTGTGCATGTTGTTTTCTCCTCACTTATCTTCACTAGCCATGATTTTGACCAGTCCTCTATCGCTAATAAGGCTTGCTGTATTCTCCTGTTAGCTGTACTAATATATTCTTCAGATGTCCATATGGCTAAGTCATCTGCAAAGGAGGATGTGTGTACTCTGGCTGGAAAATTTTCCGTGATGTCATTTATATATGGTAGGAATAATATTGGTGAAAGAACTCCTCCTTAGGGGACACCTTGCTCCAACAGCATCATTTTGCTGGTTTGTCCTTGTACTTTTGTCCTGGCAGTTCTTCTTCTTCTTCTTTTCGTTCATCCGGAGTGTTTTTTCAGATGTGATTGCGGTGTCTGTTATGCGCCCTTGGGCCGAAACCCGTAGGCCAACACATCGACTTTAGCGTGCTTTTTTTGACCAGGTAGCATTCCTGGGAGACTCACTTTTGTGGTGCCATCTGCAACCATGCTGGCCAAGGTTGAACGGTCGAAGACAACGGTCATCCCTCAAAGGAAGGCAGGGACAGTCCATAGCATTTTCCGCCATCCAAGGTTGCTTCCATAGTTGCAGGGCCGACACATAACGCCCTGGATCTGGGCTCACCGAGGGAGATCGTCACGTCCTGCTCATGGCTGCTTTAAATCCTCACTTCAATATATTGGTCATTTCGTTTCCCCGGGTCATTCCCGCACAAACCAGACAGGTTTGCAGACGGCATCCACTCAGCGAGTTTTCGGACATGTGCTTGTCGTTGCGCCCATCAGAGCTTTTCCAGGCACAACAGACATTCGGAAAACTACCCAGTCAGAGCTGTTCCGAACAAGAGCGGCATTCGGAAACTAGGTAGTCAGAGCTGTTCCTAGCACGAGAGACATTCGGACGAGACATTTCACTCGGACGTAATTGCGTAGTGTCAATTTTTAGTTTGCCACCCGTAGGACGACACTTCCGACTTCAGCGGGCATTTTTAAATGAGGTTAGCCTTCCTCTGGTTTCGAGGCACGTTGGACTGTTGTGATGTCGCTAACATCTCAGCTGGTCAAGATAGAACGATGAACGACATCGCGGTCGGCCCTCAAGGGAAGGCTAGGGGCAGACCATGAGCATTCCCTCGCTATCCAAGGAGGCTTCCATAATTGCAGAGCCGGCACATATTGCTCTGTGACTGGGCTCACCCGAGGAGTTGCCACGTCCTGCTCATGGCTGCTTTAGTTCCTCACTTCCATGTGTTGGGCAACTCGTTTGCCACTGATCGCTCAAGCACACACCAGGGACGGTCAGACTGCAAGCGACACCCACTCGGTAAGCTTTTGCTTTTGACTTCGGACCACGCAATAGGTTCGCTCGCCGTGCGTTCCATTTTGCGTCATTGAGACGTTCTTCCACTTTTGTCTACACTCTCTATGAGTTAGATACAGTTTTCGCAGCCATTTTCTTCGACTGGGGCACTTTTTTGACTTTTTGTACTCGCTCACGAGGTAGGCTACTTGTGCTGCCGGCTCAGCACCTTACCTTCGTGCAGCGGTGAACGAGAAACGGCCTGGCCCTCTCATCCGGGAATCTCTCATATCCCCCAGCTGAGAGCCTTCGAACTTCTATCAGACCTGAGCATGTAGCTTGCTCAGTATCACGCCTTTATTTTTCGAAAGGTGGCTATCGGCCCGGCTCTCAGGTCCGAGGGTTTGTGGCTTAGAGGCGTTCAGCCACAGCCCTCGACAGGGAGCCTTTAGTGTTTTGTCCGGACCAAGAACTTCTGCCTTCGTGCGCCTGATTTAAATTTTAGACTGCTATCCCCAGTCTCACCTGCAGAGCAGCAGGTTGTGTCTCTCTTAGTCTGGTCCCTATCTCATAAGCTGTCCGATATGTAGTTTTTCATCCATCAGCAAGCAAATGGGGTCGATGGGACACGCAAGCTCCCCCACCACGTCAAGGTGGAGACACATCGGGGGAGTCCTGGCAGTTCTGTTCTCAAGTTAGTGGATCCCGCAGAAGTCGGATGTGTCGGCCTAACGGCGCAAGAACGCAGCTCTGCTGTAAACAGGCACAACGCAATCACGTCCGAAAAAAAAACTCCGGATGAACGAAGAAGAAGAAGTTAATGGCTGATCCATTTGTACATTTTCCCACAAACATGCATTTTTTGCAGTTTTACTTTCTGTCCTTCCTTCCATACTTTATCAAATGCTTTATTCTAAATCTATCCAAACCGCAAGTGTGTGCTTTTTCTCATGGAAGGCATCCTCTATTTCCTGAGCTATATAGGTTATTTGTTCTTCAGTGGATCTGTACTTCCTGAATCCTGCTTGGTGGGGTGTTAAGAGTTGGTTTTCTTCAAGATGCCATGTTAGCCTGCCATTGATAATACGTTCCATTAACTTTCCTACAAAGCTAAGGAGACTGATAGGTCGATAGCCATTTGGTTCTTCCAGGTCTTTTCCTTCTTTGGGACTGGTATTAGTGTAGCTTCCTTCCATATCTGTGGGACTATTCCTCTCTTCCAGCTGTAATTTAAGACTGCTAGTAGTTTCTTTTTTGCCTTAGTGCCAAGTCCTTTTAGTACTTCATTTGTGATTCCATCCTTTCCTGGTGATTTCTTCTTTTTTAGGGTATTCATTGCCTGTTCAATTTCTTCCATTGTTAGATTTGCCATAATATATTCTGCTGCTGTCTCTGTATTACTATGATATGTCTGTTTGTCTTTGATTGCTTCTTCTGTTCGGTTGCAATATCAATGTGGTTTGCACTGGCATAGTGTCCCATTAGTGAATTTGCAGCCTTTTTTCCTGTAGGCAAGGCATTTCCTTGTTTAATTGTTATTTGTTTGTTTCTAGGTCCTTCATTGTTCATGGTTTTCACTAGTTTCCATAGTTTGTTTCCATTCCTGTCAAAATTCGGGTTGTCTGTTTTTTCCCTCCAACAATCTCTTGTTGTTTGATTTACTGTTCTTTTATATTTTGCTCTCTCTCTCTCTCTCTCTCTCTCTCTCTCTCTCTCTCTCTCTCTCTCTCTCTCTCTCTCTCTCTCTCTCTCTCTCTCTCTCTCTCTCTCTCTCTGCTGTCTTCCTGGCATATTCAACTTTGTCCTCCAAAATTTGTAGTTCTTCAGTCCAGTATGGTTTGTAATCTTTCCTCGCTCCTCTTGGAATAGACTCAGTGGCCGCCTGTATAATTGCTCTGTTTAGACTTTCCACCATTTGCTTCATGTTGCCATATCTTGTATTTATGTTTTCACAATATTTGTCTGTTAGTATGGCAAATCTGTCCCAATCTGCTCATTTGTAATTTCAGCGCTCCTGTGGAATATACTCCATATTCATTACAAGCTTGATTGGTCTGTGGTTACTACCTGCTAATTGGTCAAGCACATGGCGATCAATTTTGTGGAGGATGTCTCCTGTGCAGAAAGCTACGATCTTCTGGAGTAGAAGCTCGGTGTGTCATCGTCTTTATTGAGTAGATGGAGATTTGAGTCTATTTCCCAGTCCTCCACTTCATCTCCTCTTTTGTCAGTATCTGGGTATCCCCATCTTTCTGAACGGCTATTAAAGTCTCAGACAATAATGCAATTTGTGTCAGTTGTTTTCATGTTTGAGAGGGTAAGATCCTTATCTGCCGGGCTATACAGATTGTAAATTCTTATTTTCACGTCCTTTATCATTATATCAACACCTATAATTTCTGTTTGGTTGTCAGAGATCACAGATACTTCGCTGCAAGGTATTGTATTTCGTGTAAGTATTAGAACTCCTCCTTTGTGTCCTTCGCGGTCGAAACGTGTGGCCTGATATCCTCTGACTGAGAATTTGCGATTTATGTTGAGGTGTGTCTCTTGAATGCATGCCACATCTATTCTATCTTTATGAAGACGATGCGTTAGGGAGACTTTCTTGTTATAAACTCCTTCGTCATTCCACTGTAGTATGTTGAGTGTCCGGGGTGTTTGGTCAATAGCTCTTAAGCTACTCCTCTGTGTCTTGACTCCACAGCACAGGGGAAGGTGACCACCAGTAGTCATGGGTGTACCCTCGAGGCAGGGGGCCCGATACTATCACCGCCTGATGGGACTTTGCGGGATTAGCACCATAACGATTAATTTTAAATTGTGACATCATGAACTAAGTTAATTTGTCAAGCCTGTGGCTCAGTACATCCGATTTCAACAAGCATTTTTTTGCGGGTGCTTTCCCTAGCCTTTGACTGTCCCCAGTCTACCTACCAGGCAGCAGGTTTGTGTGTCGCTTGATCTGGTCCCTCTCCCTTGACCTGTCCGACATGGGTGACCCTATCAGTAGCTGTGCTACTGCCGGCATAGCTCTTGGGGTCATTGGAACACTCAAGCCCCTCTACCTCGTCACGGTGGACACACAGCAGAGGGGAAGTCTCAGTACTAATTGTACCCGCAGCAGCCTAATTATGTATCCGTCTGGCCTTTCCTCGGAGTACTGAATGCCGGCCATATCCCCTATTCACTCCCTACCGAACCATTCTCTACAGGCTTTGGTGAGTTATCTATTCCTCCACACTATACATATAACCACCAAAAAACCCTTGCCATTTTTGCCTTATCATGTTTGAAAGATGTGGCAAGTGAACACAATATCACTGGGGCTACTGGTTGGTCTTCGAGTAGCTTAATACGCGTTAATTATATGTCACTTGAATTAAAAGGATTAAAGGATCATTTCTCACACGTTGCCAGCCTTTTCTTGCCCCTTTATTGCACTCTCTGCCTACACAATCTTTTGTCTCTGCTATGTAATTCAATACATGCGCATTTAATCACGTTTCAGTTTCAACACCTATCTGAGACTATTGTTACTTGAAAGTGATAGCAGTCTAAGTTTGAAGGTGTTGCTTTGGTACTGCACGCGTCTTCATTATTTAGGACACAATGCCCTTCTCTGTGACTGCTGGATAATGGCGTGGCCAAGTTTGGCACAAGAGAATGTCAAAATCTAGTTCCCTAGCCGGGATCTGCTGGGTATGTGAAGTGTTACAACCATCTCATTGTTGTTTGGCCTGAATGCGCCGGGGGATTGGTGAAGACTTTCCCTCCCGCGACGAACTGGGAGTCCAGGCATCGAACATTCGTCCGACCGTCCTATTACCATTATTACGTAATAATGCCAGGACATCGGACCTAAGAGCTAATCTAATACGTAGTCTTCCAGAATATTCAGAATCAACCAAAGAGGCAATTTTAAAAAAAAATTAAGTTGCATGTCTTTCACGGGACGTAGCAGTCAACCCCAGCATTTTCGCTGTTCGTGATTCCTGGGCAAATTTTACGTTCAGTAGTTTGCCATTGATTTCTGAAATACCGGCTCCTATACCTTTTTCGAAAAAAACCAGCACCGCTGTGTTTCGAACCCAGGTATACGGGCTCACAAACCGCGTTCGCAAGCCCTTAGCCACAGAAACCGGTTCTCTAACAAATATCGGGCTCGTCCGGGAATTGAACCTGGGACCTCTCGCACCCAAAGTGAGCATCATACCCCTAGACCAACGAGTCGTTAAAGAGGCAATACCCTACGGATAATCATGCTTCCGGGTTGTCCATGTCCATGTCAATGTCCATTTTCCGGAAAAAAAGAAACTTTCCACCGTGTCAACCATCCTCCGTGGCATCGGTTATAATCTTGGTGGTTCATGGTGCGGTATGAGTTGTTCTGTTTCTTTGCGCCAGTGTTAGCTGGCTTATCTTGTTGACGAGTCTATGCCTGTGACGTCAGCTGGGGGATTCGTTGGCCGGCAAGTTGTATCTCTTTTGGCGGTTTCTTTGTCAGTGTTTGGCTCATTGTGCGTTTAGCATATGTTGGGTTGAGTCCTTAAAGGACTTTTTATTTGGTCTTCTTACCTTCCTGTTTTAGTGGATTGCCGTCATGAGCTTTGTCGAAGTTTGCGTTTTCTTCCTTGCGCTTTTGTTCTCTTTCGGGTTTCTGTTGCCTTTCGATTTTTCCTCTCTTGTAAACCATGGATCGCATTCTCCGTATCGTAGTAGCATCCATATGGGTATTCATCAGTTAAGTGTAGATCTGGGTACACTGGGCATTTCTGCCAGTGTTTGAATTTCTTGGGATACTTTTCTGCCATGCGTCTTCTGTATTCCTGTTGCCTGAGTGGCAACAGCCGATCAGTTTCTCTGCATTCCGCGATAAGCTCCTCCAGTGTAAATGGCACCTCTGTGTTGTCGTTCTTGTGTTCGTCTAGGTTTTCTTCAGAGGTCTGGCGGGTATTGGCTTCCCCTTGAGTTTTTTGGGCGTTGTAGTAGGGTTGCTGGCTATAGCTTGCGGTTCCGATTCGGTCTTTTGTTGCGGTTTTTCTGTGATCTTTTCCGTTGCTTCTGTTGGTTTGCTTTACTCTCTATACTTTTGTAGTATTTCTTTCTCAGTCTTGATGTCTTGTAAAATGTGTTCGTTCTTCTTCGTCGCTTGAACCATGGTCTCAACTTCTTGTTTGATCTGTAGCTTGATTTCTTTTATTTCAGCCAACAGCTTTTCGTTTTCGTTGTTCGTTGTCGGTGTTTGTAGCACCTTGATTTGTTTTTAAGTTCTTCAATCTGGATTTGAAGTTGATGTCTTTCAGCTGCTGATACACCTGTGGCTGTCTCGCACGTTCATCTGGCTTCCTTATATGATGTCCTCGTGTTAATAGCGAACGTTGAAGGTACGGACAGCCCAGGTATCTTGCCCCATGATTGCCCAGGCAATTGGCGCACTTCCTCTTATTGTTGGGTGCTCTGAAGTCGGTGTCTTGCTTGGTTAGCGGACATTCCTGAAGGCATGATGATCGGCGCAATAGCGGCATATTTCTGTCTTGCTGCGGCAGATTGTTCGACTGTGGTCGGCCCTCTGGCATCTTGAGCATTGGTTGATTATCGGTATAAATCACTCGGGCTGTTGCATTATCTTGTTGATTGATACCTGGCCTGGTATCTCGTTGCCCTCAGTCGTCACCGCCGCTAGCGTCGTAGGTATTTTTGAATATGTTAGGATCCGCTCCTCTTCAAGATTTGAATGTTCAGATTTTCTTCCTGCAGCTGTTTGAGTATTTCTTCATCTGACAGCTCTACTTGAATCCGCTTGATCACCCATTTGACTGTCTTTGAGTCGGTGTTCCCGATTCTGGTGTCTTTCTCCTCTCTCTTCTTCTCTGCTGTCTTGGCTCTTGTTAGTGGTGGGCTGACATCGATCTTTCTCGTGGTAGCTTCAGTTGATGTGACTGTAGTTACAGGTTCTTGGTTGCAGGTTGCAGCTTGCAGGCAAGGTCTCTGCGTTCACCTTCTTAGAGGACTTGGCGGCTCCCACACTACACATCTTGTGGAACTGCTGTTTCTTGTTGTTGTTCTTGCGAGACATTTTCCTCCCCCGTATCAGGCTTCTTGACTAGTTAAGGCGACTGTATACGGGAAGCTATATATACAGGTAGCATGGAGATTTAATTCTGGTCTTACATTATGACAAGAAACAGAATGTACCGAAAGTTTGTTGTAGCCGATCTTGGTTGCGAAGATGTCAACTGATCTAAAGAACTTGATGAGTTAACTGTAGCAGATCTTGGTTGTGAAGATGACAACTGATCTAAAGAACTTGATGAGTTAACTGTAGCAGATCTTTGTTGTGAAGATGACAACTGAGTTAATGCACTGTGTGAGTTAACTGTTGAGGATCTTGGTTGTGAAGATGCAACTAATCTAAAGTACTACACGGGTTAATTGTAGCAGATCTTGGTTGTGTCGATGACAACTGATCTTCTTCTTCTTCTTCTTCTTCTTCTTTCGTTCGCTTGAAATATGTCTATAACTGCAATGTTGTATCTTGTATGAATTTAACTGTCTTCTTTAGTTCCCACAGCGGTCCATAGAGTTTATCTTCCACTGTCGTCTCTCTAGGCCAGAAGGTTTGCCTAGATTGATTGATTGATTGATTGATTGATTGATTTAGGAACCGACATCACAGCATTCGGGACATTCCCATAAGCGCTCCGTCCCCATCCTTAGCAGCCAGCGAAGAGTTCCAACACTAATAGTTCCAGTAGCAATCTGATTATATGTCCGTCTCGCCTTTCCTCTGAGCGTCGAGCGTCGGCCAGATCCCCTCGTCACACCTCGCTGTCTCATTCTTACCAGACTATGGTGATCCATCTGCTCCTCCGAGGTGTACACGTGCTCCCACAAGTCCGCAACCACGTCTGCCTTGTCATGCATCAATACTCCACCAAGTTTTGCAGAGCCAGCCAATCTGTCCGCCTGTTCATTCCCCAGCACACCGGCATGCCCAGGAGAAAAGATCCAGGTGATGCTTGCTACCCGTGACCTCCGAAGCGAAGCAAGCCACTCTGCACGAAGCTTGCCTGTTCTCACCCTTCTCAGCATGCTTTCTGAGTCAGTTACAATCACAATGTGTGTATGTATCGTGTTTTCTATCCAGCGGAAAGCTGCACTGACCGCCTCCACCTCCATTCTTAAGCTAGATGTAGTGTCATCATACGCCAGGCTCTCCTGCACCAAACGCCGACCATTAGTTTTTGCCAAGAACCCCCAGGCACTTCTCCTACCTCTCAACACTGACCCATCCGTGTAGATAATCACATCACCCGGGCGAGAATTTTCCTGAATTAGTAGCTGAATTTCCACTTCCGTGGCCCCTGCTGGCCACTCCTGCACTCCCGGCTCAATATTATTACAACTCTGCACAAGTCTGACTGCACGGCTGGCACTCTGACCCACTCCTCTCCTCGCCTGATGTTCTCCAAGGGGCACACCTGTATGATCGTATCCTCCGCCTGAGCCATCCATGATTTCCCTCTTATCAGTCTCTGACCCTTAACTACGTCCAGCGCCTCATGCAACGGGTGATCTGTGTCTGCAGCTACTCTGAGGTATGCCTTCGCTTGCATCACCTTGTGCCTACCAGCAACAGTAGGCAGACCAAGGATGTAACGCATACACACTACTGGAGTGTCTCTGGTGCATCCCAGAATGACCCGCATAGCTTCATTCTGTATGCGCTCTAATTTCACCAGCTGACTCTTTGAGACAGTGAGCAGTCCTAGTCCATAATCAATCACTGAGAGGATCAAGTGCTGGTATAGTGTGAAGAGCATTCTCTGCTCTGTGTCCATTGCAGCCATAGTTTTAAGTGCATTGAGTCCCTTTTGAGATCTTGTCACAACCGTCTCCACATGGTCCTTGAAGGACAGACTCCTGTCAAATGTGATTCCCAGATACTTCAGTTTGTTCTCTCTGTTGACGCTTCTACCATCTATCGTGAGGCTTGGGGTATCATCTCTCACAATCCTGTTGTCCAGAGAGCACCACAACACCCCCGCCTTTTCCGGGTTGATGACAGCACTCATTTCAGTGCACCAGTCAATCACATTGTCTACTGTCACCTGTAGCTCCTGGGCTGTTTGATCCCTATTTCTCCCCTGCCTGTATGCAAGAATATCATCTGCAAATGTTAGAATCCTTCCAACCCTTGGTGCTTCTAGGTATGCAATCTTGCTCGTATACACATTAAAGAGCACCGGTGAGATTGCAGATCCCTGTGGCAGTCCCGGGGTTAAAATATGTGGCTCTGAGGTCCATGCGCCCAGACGGAGAGCAACCTGACGAGAATGCAGGACGGCTGCTATCCAGTTCACCAACCAGGGATTGACCCCCTTCTCCATAAGTGCGGTCATCAAAATATCATAGCGAACTCTATTGTACGCATCTTCGAGATCAAGCGCTGCCGCCATCGTTTCCTGTCTACTCTGGAACCCCTCATAAACGTCAAAGGCAAAGGTGGCTGCATTTGACCAGGTATCTTTTCCTGGCCTGTAGCTCCCCAGGCCTCTTGCCTAGATATGTTATACAACTGATCTAAAGAACTTGA
Organism: Cepaea nemoralis; assembly: GCA_014155875.1. NCBI lineage: Eukaryota > Metazoa > Mollusca > Gastropoda > Stylommatophora > Helicidae > Cepaea > Cepaea nemoralis. The sequence continues at coordinate 14,681 of JACEFZ010013534.1, forward strand.
TGAGTTAACTGTAGCAGATCTTGGTTGTGAAGATGACAACTGAGCTAAAGCACTAGATGAGTTAACTTTTGAGGGTCTTTGTTGTGAAGGTGACAACTATTGCAGTGTGTGGTTTAACTGTTGAGAATCTAGGTTGTGAAGATGACAACTGAGCTAATGCACTGTGTGGTTTAATTGTTGAGGATCTAGGTTGTGAAGATGACAACTGAGCTAATGCACTGTGTGGTTTAACTGTTGAGGGTCTAGATCAGTGTTTCCCAACCTTTTTTGTGCTATGCCCCACCTAAGCCTTTCTAAAATTCTTATGCCCCCCACCCCCCCCCCCCCCCCCCCCCCCCCCCCCAACATTTGCATCATTTTTAATATTAAAAAATTGAAATGTTCACTAAAGTAACTTGAATTATTTTTTTTTTCGAAGGGCTCACGGTTCCCACAGGGGCCAGAGCCTCCGCTTCCCCCCCCCCCCCCCTCCATGTGTGTCGGTTGAATTTTTTTTTTTTCTTGGTTTGGCGGTTACCCCAGACAAGCTGGTTCCTCCGCCTCCACCTTGTTTATGTGGACCCTTAGTCTCGCTGTGAGCTAGTGCCCACAGTGGTCCACCAGGCCCACATCTTAGGTGAAGATATGTGATGGGTTTTTACTTGATCATCCCCGCCCCCGACCAGACCACTGGGGGGGGGGGGGAGAGCAGCAAATGCACCCGATCCTATAAGTTTTAAGAAGAAATCACTAGGAAATTATTGAGCGAACACAGTAAGTAAATTTTCAAAACATATAATGGAGAACTGAAATTCAAGTACAAAATAATTTTAATAAAAGATTTTTCTATATTATTTTAATTATTAGTAATTATTTAACTTTAGTGAGATCCTTGCGCTCGATGTTTGTTGCAAAGATATTTTATGTCAGGTTCCAATTTAGTTAACTTCAGTCTCAAATCTTCCCGTTTTGTTATATCCAGCCGATTTCTTCCATTTTCGAATTGCCCCCCTTAACAGTCGAATTGCTCCCCTGTGAGGCGTGGGCCCCACGTTGGGAAACACTGGTCTAGATTGTGAAGATGACAACTGATCTAAAGTACCAGAAGCGTTAACTGTAGCAGATATTAATTGTGAAAACCGATCTAACGTAATAGACGAGTAAATGAACTTTGGTTTTCATAACTCCAATAGTTTTGGTAAAACAAACATTGCGTGCTATATAATTGCCGTTGAAAATAAATTAGTATATGTTACGACTCTTGGCTGCGTGGGTTTTAAAGTCGGCTTATTGCGACGTCTATAGAAACTTTTGAATGGAAATTATCCAGACGTTTGCAACGACAGGAACCAATTCTGAAATAACCTTCTAAAGAAGGCGCCATAATGTTGTTGCTGTGCAATTAAAGTTAGTTGCATGTCCTTCACAAAACATTGCATTCAACCCCAGCATATAATGGCTGTTTGTCACTCACTGGGAAATGTTAGTTTAGTAGTGTGAAATGCGATTCCTGAGACGAATGTTGCGAATTCCTCGGACTGCCAAAGTAACCAACAACGACTGCCTGAAAGAGGCTAATTAAACTAGAACATTATATACAACAATAAGACAGAGACAAACAGCTGTTTTTGGTCATGTGATGAGAAGAGAGGCATTGGAGAACATTGTGACTACTTGAAAGATCGAAGGGAAAGAGAGGCAGAGGCGGACCAAGAGAATTGATGCTGGATGGATTGCGACAGTGGCATGGAGGGATATCAACAGCGGAGCTGATCTGTGGAGAGTCATGAACGCCTACGCCAGTCGGCATGCACTTGATGATGATGATGATGATGATGATGATGATGATGATGATGATGATGATGATGTTGATGATGATGATGATGATGATGTTGATGATGATGATGATGATGATGATGATGATGATGATGATGATGATGATGATGATGATGATGATGATGATGATGATGATGATGATGATGATGACGATGATGATGACGATGATGCTGATTTTGTCATTGCTTTCTGAACGGCCGACGCCACATTTCGAAATCAACACTAAGCAGCCTGCTTCCAGTTTGCCCGCGGCTGATCTCGAACCTTCGACTAGGTATGACGGGGGCTTATGAAACGCAATGTCACAATCCCCGAAGCCACAATATCCAAAAGTTGTAGAGGGATAGACTAAGAAATTCAATCACAAAACAGGCACCAGACAAGCAACTATGGAATGGTCAGGTGAGCAAGTTTCGTGGACTGAAATACTTGAGTGCATCATGTGGTTGCCTTCTCAGTATGTATTTAAAACGTTAGCTGCCGTATCGCCGTCTTCTTCTTCTCTCGCTGCATGCTTTATGAGGCACAGACAAGCAACCTACGATATGTGGATAAATCACTGGCACCTTGTCATCTTAACAGACGATGGTTTGTTACATTGTGCGCGTTTTTTTTTTAAAGGCATAATAACTATATCCCATGGCGGTAAGGACCTCTCCATCGCATAAGGCCTGGGTTGAATTGTAGAGACCATGTGTTACCCATGCAGCATGCTCCCTCTCTCGGTCTGCTAGTTTACTCCAGGAAAAGCAACACCAATACGTCTGGAACAAGACAAGCTGCAGAAGCTGCCAGATCAACAAAACGATGCTCTGGCCGTCATCCTGTCGAAACTTCCATTGAAGACCAGTTATCAGTTATCAGTTATCAGTTAGGGTATCTTCGTTGCACTCCGGACATGTCCATAGGTAATCAGATCCTCCCCCCAGCATATGCATCAGCGTCATGTGGCTAATAGTGCCAGTTCTGTGTTGGTTGACGAGGCGCCTTGTTTTCCCGATGTACCTCTCGCGTCTGGCCGTGCCGATTCTTACTCCCAAGTCTTTCATCCTGGACAGCGATGTGGATTCACTGACGTCAAAGTCCTCTGTTCTCGCCATATCTTTGAGGACGTTAATAACATCGGCACGATCCATGGGCTGGCCATCTACAGGGGGTGCAGAGCCAGCCAGTTTATCAGCTCGTTCATTTCCCTCGACTCCCGCATGTCCCGGGACGAAGATGAAGGTGACTTTACGGACAACAGACTTCCGCAGCGACTCAGTCCACTGTCTAAGTACAGATCCAGCTTCGACCTTCTGAATCATGCTCATTGAATCACTTAGTACACACACGTTGGTATAATGCTGTGATTCCAGCCATATGAAAGCCTGTGTAACTGCCATCACCTCCATCGTCATGCTGCTCGTGGTCATAGAGTGGGCACCACTGGATTCTTGAACGGTTCGGCCCGCTGAACGGGCTGTAAATGCCCACGCACTTCTCTGCTGCTTTACAACAGATCCATCTGTATAGATGAGCACTTCGGGGCTATCTGAGTGTTCATAGATGAGCGCGTTGACCTCTGCATTGACAGCGGCAGGGTTCTGCTCTCTGCACCGTCTGTCGAGTGTGATAATGCAGGAGAAAGTGCACTTAAAAGCTGGAGGCACCGGCACCCATTCCTTGCCGGGGTTGATACTGGTAAGACTGCAGACCTGTCTGACGACATCTTCCGCCCGACCCATCCATGATTTGCCCCTCTTTAGCCTGTCACCCTTTTCTCTGAATATAGCGTCATGCAGAGGGTGCTGCTCATCTGCACTTATTTTTAAGTATGCACGAGCTCTCCAGATCTTGATCCTGTGTTCCATTGTCGGGAAGTCAAGGAGGTATCTCATTGCTACACAGCTGGTGTCTCTCGTGCAGCCCAAAATGATGCTCATGGCTTCGTTTTGTACCTTTTCAAGTCTTCCAATCTGTGTAGGGCTGACAGTGAGGATGGCCAGGGCATACTCGATGCGTGAAAGCACGAGTCCTTGGAACAGAAGTATTAGCAGTCTTTGCTCGATATTGGCAGTCGCCATGACTCTCATTGATGACAAACCTTTTCGAGCTTTCGTTATGACATAATCGACATGGTCTCTGAAGGACAGGCTACGATCAAGCCTCACGCCAAGATATGTCATCGATTGGGTTCTACTCAAAATACTCCCATCCATCCTCACTGCCAGCAGGTCTGTTTTCACAATATGGTTGTTTAGGGAGAAACCATGTAACCGATGCCTTTGCAGGGTTGACAAGGGCGCCGGCATCAGCACACCGTGAGGAAATTCGATCTAGTTAGCCCTGCATATCATTGGCAACCGCCTGTCTATCTCGACCCTGTCGATACACGAGAATGTCGTCAGCAAATGACAGAGTCCTACCCCTCCCATGCAACTGTTGTTCAGTGATCGGCACCGTATACACGTTGAATAGTACTGGTGACAGTGGTGAACCCTGCGGCAATCCTGGACATATCGTTATCCTTAGGGCCTGGCCTGCCCTACCGTGACATGTAGTCTTTAGGTTGCATTCCCTCCCACTAGGACAAACCTTGTACTTTCCCAACTCTGTTCAGCCCTCCAAAGCCGTTGGCATAGTGTGAGGTGCCGGATTTGGTGAGCGCTGAGTAGAGAAATGGTAATCTGATAACTCAGTTAATCATCCGTGTTACTGGGGTCCTAAGGGAGGCAAAGAATAGTAACACCGTAACCTAACATGCATATTGTAATGGGGCGACTAAGGAGGGTTGGCGTGAGGTGGCCACCTCAATCAGGAAAAACAAAACTTTAGCTGCAAAATCCAACCAATCATGGGTTGTGTCCACGGTGAAGGTTGTCTGCATGGGATCTCCAAGACTCTCTTGCCCCTTCTGTGCACGTTGATAGATTGTTCTGTTCGCTCTTCTCACTGTGCAGCCTTCCCATCCCACTTGTCCCGCTGTCTACCACTTGCGCACGTGCCCTTAACTTTTCTCTCCATTGTGGTTTTCACAAGGGTGCTATATCTTTAACTTTTAACGTGTATCTTTTTTATTCTTTCTTTCTTACATCAACTCTTTTCATTTCCGACCTCTAGAACGGTTGCATTTGACTGATTTTGTTCCCGGAGTTTCGGCCTATTCTGAATATCCACATCTCCAGGGCCTCAATTCGACTTTCCAACTGCTTGTTCATTGTGCAAGTTTGTATGTCATATAGTAGTGAAGAATGCACCTAACACTAACAGTTGGCAAGTCTCGTTCATGAACAAGTCTACAAATGGCTTCAGTGAGTTGGTTGCGTGGCTTTGCTCCCTTGGGAGTTGAAAGGCAGAAGGATAAGAAAACAGCTAAGTGGATTTATTGCCAATGTACATGAAGGAGTTTGTAGAAAGGATAAGAAAACAGCTAAGTGGATTTATTGCCAATGTACATGAAGGAGTTTGTAGAAATGAGAACACTGAATTGTATTCAAATACACCCAGAGGCAGACAAATTAATAAATTCAAGAGCCACCTCTTTCTCAGAAGCCAGCAGATGTTTGTTGTGCAAATGCAGACTAGAAAACACGATTGAAAATTCAGGCGCCAGCCCCCCACCCCCGATTATATCCATCTGTATCTTATCACAACAGCAAAGAATGCTGGTGTTGACTGCAACGTCCTGTAAAAGGATATGCAACCAATTTGATGATCTTATCTGATGACCCTCTTCGGTGATGTCAAGTAGGTACGTTGAGCACGATGTTCATAGCTTGTCTTTGCATGTAATATATTATTACCTGCTATCCACCAAGAGCCCGTTTTTATGCCTGTGATCTGGACTGTTTATCAGCGACACGCTAGAAATTAAACCACTTCCACACAGTCTGCCTTAGGAAGCTACTGAAGATTAAATGGCAAGACAAGATCACAGACACTGAAGTCCTAGAAAGAGCGTCCATGCCCAGTATCCACACGATACTAATGAAGAATCAGATTCGCTGGGCTGGTCACTTAACTCGCATACCAGATCACAGGCTCCCTAAATGAATTTTTTACGGCGAGTTGCGTTGTGGTAAACGCTCCCAAGGCGGCCGCTTTAAAGACACACTGAAAATCTCACTGAATGCTTTTGGAATTCATCATGACGCCTGGGAGACTGCCGCTAGAGACCGAAATTCGTGGCGTGCATCATTACGCAAGGGTACAGTCACGTGTGAGGCAACCAGGACTGCAAGAGTTGTGAGGAAAAGGCAGGACAGAAAAACCACTGCAGGAAATCCTCCTCCAGAATCGTCAAGCATTCTTTGTCCACATTGTCAAAGAACATTTCGAGCCAAAATAGGCTTTATCAGCCATCTTAGAACTCACAACTCCATACTTTCAACCCCACTGGATGAAATGAATGGTGGTAATCATTCTTGATGGACAAACAACAACATATGGTGATCGCTAATATTTTCTAGACAAAGCAGGGCTCAATGGGTGATGTGGTGAAATCAGGATGTCCACCTCTTACTTCCCAGTTTCCGTTACCAATTTTAGGTTGTCAATCTGGGACTCTAGTTCACTTTAAATAATGCACCTTAATTGGGAACAAATCGAACAAATGAGCACTGGGAGCAGGCAGATAATCATGCCAGTTACTGCAGCTCCCATTTTAATATTAAAGTGCCTCCTCATTGCGCCTAATCGTGCAGTCGCTGTTACCTTTCAGGAATCTGATTTAGGCAGGAGGCTAGCTGCATTAGTAGGGCACTAATGTAGATACAATGTCAGGTATGACTGAGCTATCGTATGACAATGGTCTGTACTACCTTCTTACCGTTAGCGTCGGATATTGGGCAGCGCTCACTAAACCTGGTACCCCACATTGTGCCGATGACCTGCGCAGCTGGGAGGGTACAGGCCTTACCCTAGTACGAGGAAATGCAACCTAAAGACTAAATGTCGCGGCGGGACAGACCAGGCCCTAAGTCCTGGTCGGCAACTGGTCTAGGATGGAAGCTCTGAAAGGCGGGCAGCTGGAGTATTGTTGTAGCTTGTATTGTTCCAGAAGTATTAGTGTTATCTTTCCTCTGGAGTAAACTAGACAGGCAGAGAGAGGGATCATGCTGCATGGGCAACACATGGTCTCTACATTCACCCAGGCTTTGTGCTATGGCTCCATTATACAAACTATCGTATTTCATGATACCAGTCAACGTAGGCAGAACAAACCAAAGACCCACACAGGTAATGCCGACTAAAAATCTGTTCATGCTGCTTCTTTCCTTCGCCTGAAATATGTTTACAACTGCAATGTTGTCTCTTGTGTGAATCTAACAGTCTTTTTTTTTAGTTCACTCAGCGATCCATAGAGTTTATCTTCCACTGTTGTCTCTCTAGGCCAGGTTCGTCTGGATATGTTGTAGTTTGGGCAGTCTTGGAGTATGTGCTCTGTCTGCAAACCACATGTGCACATGGCTGAGTCATCAATCTTGAATTTTGTATACATGGTGTTGTGTAATCTATTGTGTCCGTTCTGAGGCGCAGAAGAATGACCTGTTCTGCTCATGCAAAGTAATCGGTCTGAGTCGAACCAAGAACCGACCTCAGGATATTTTCATATGCAGTCATCTTCAACAGCCAGTGAAGAGTCCCAATACTAATGACACCAGTTGCAATCTGATAATGTATAAATGTATGGCCTTTCATTGGTGGACAGCGTCAGCCAAATCTTCTGGTCATTCCCTGTCGCTCCATTCTCTCCAGGCAACCATGGTGTACCTGTTCTTCCACACTACAGAACTGATCCCAAAGGGACCCGACTACATCTGCCATATGGTGCACCAATATCTCATCCAGTGGTGCAGTCCCAGCCAACCTGTCAGCCAGCTCGAGTCCCAGCACACCAGCATACCTTGGGCAAAAGATCCAACAGTCAAGAACTACCAGCATACCCTGGGCAAAAGATCCAAGTCAAGAACTAACAAACAAACGTGTAGAAATCTGTCACATTTATTTCAAACAATATCTCTGACTAAGTATTATAGTTTTAAATTGTAAAAAAAAAAATAAAAAAACTAGCAATCAAACAACCAAATCATTGTCACACGAAACACGTTTGTGCCAGTGCAGTCTCAGCATTGCATCCTGATATCAAAACCAGACAGTCTAAGAGCATGTGTGGGAGACAAACAGTTGCAAGCGCCTGCATCAAAAATCATCTGTGAGCATGTAAGTGATCAAATACTAGAGCAACAAGATAAGCCACATACTGAGCTCAATTATTATATAATTCAATTGAAACATGTTTTACATAGAGAAATGTACAAGCATATTGGAGAAGTCTTGCCAATGAGAACGTTTGGGAGTCTAGAGGCCAAGGTTGAGAGATGAAAAATCAAGACAATGTCTTACTGAATAAGAACACTAGGGGAGAAGAGGCCAATGTTAACAAGAAATACCAAGACACTAACTCACCAAATAACACAGGCCGAGTGCAGAAGTCAATGTTAACTGATGAAATATCAAGACACTGTTTTACCGTATGAGAACATTCGGGAGTCCAGAAGTCAAGGTAAAGAGATGAAATATCAAGACAGTGTCTTACTAAATAAGAACATTAGGGAGTCAAGAGGTCAATGTTAACATGAAATACCAAGTAGTGTATGAGAACACTGGGGGAGTCTGGAAGTCAATGTTAACTGATGAAATAGCAAGACATTTTGCACATGAACAGAAGCACTGCTTTAGAGATGTAATCTTTGTACGAAGCTCAGATGGAACCTAGGAAGTAAACCTGCAGAAATGCATATCAAGACTAACCTCTGAAGTATGTGAATAAAGGTGTGGTACTGTTCTTGACAAGAGGAATGAAAGAGGGTACAAGTCAATTACAATAGGTTAAGAATGTCCAAGAACTGGAGACTAAGATTACTCAGCCACGCATAGTGACCAAGTCACACAAAGAATGTCCATGGAGTAGAAGTCTTCATGAACACCAATCAGTGACTCATACCACCTGATTGGCCTTTAGGGTGCTGAGCTAAAGTACAAGTTATAGGCAGTCGCAGTGACGTATAACAACTGGTTTCATTTTCATCTTGCCCACGGCCTGCACATACCACACGATGAGTGAACTGTACACCGATGAAGGTAAAGCTTACAGAACCTGCCACTGTCTAACTCCGACAGCCAGAGCCAGAGCGTTGATCCCTATGTTCTGTGGTTTCACCAAAATTCTTACAACTGATAACCTTGATCAAGATATTTTCAAACTATTCTGCCTTTTGCAGTTCTAGAGATTATGAAATACCAGTGCACATGTATGTAAAACTGAGACCACCGAGTGCATTATTACACAAATCTCACACATCAAAGGCTCATATGCATTGCATTATTTTGATTTTACATTCAGGACAATTTTCACACACACAACAGGGCAACACTGACTTGCATCATCATTTTCTCAGACATGTCTTTGCAGAAATGACAGATTTGCCAATATTTTAGATAGAGCACTGACCATATTTGAGATGAAGCAGTGGCCATATTTGAGATGAAGCAGTGACAATCAGATACCCCACCCTTTGCCCATTTTATTTACCAAACAGCACAAAACAAACATGTGATCTTTGACTGGTACCACTGAAGAAGGCTGGTAAGTTTTTAGCCAGAAACACACACAGGAAAGTTGTATAACACTGGAAAGTTGCAAATTTGGTACTATTGGAATACATCAAGCTTTGGACATTAAGGGCAATCACATAGGGACCCTATTTCCACACACACACACACATACACACAAATCAAATGGAATGTGCCCAGTAGTGAATACAAGTATTAACAATGTGCCCATGTGCAAGAATATGTCACTTAACATACAAAAATATCTGGAACATTTCACCAAAGAATTAAGCCTGAGGACAGGGTTCATGTATGATGGTCTGTGGTTGCAACGACGTCACCTGATCTGGCCACAATTAAGATGTGTTTCATTTATGCACACAAACTTGTAACCAGCATCCATTTCATACTGGGTGTATGGACAGTGTTAATAACCAGTCACTTGTCACTCTTTGCCAGCTGAACAAACAGAAGTGTCATGTAATCAGATCTCAAGCGTTAACAGAGTTGGCCAAGAGTCTGGCACCAAGTGCCTGGATCATTTAACTGTCTGCCACATACACAAGTTCAATGTGAAACCACATTTGTGTGACCAGTGTTAAGACTAACTGCTCTCTCTTGGATACAATTAGTATCACAGTATCAATATCACAACCTGGGGTTCTGAGAGAAGCAGCAAAATTTGTTTTTAAATGTTCATTTTTTCATTCATCTCATCCTGCTCTAATGCTTTAATGTAGTCACTGGGGTGTCTTTTCTGTGATTATATAGTGTGTACGTATTTGTTTGCCGAAGAAGTTCGCCGCAACATCCTGTATTTTTCATAATTCTGTTCTGTAAGCTAAATTACTGTGTGTTATTTTATACTGTTCTCTTGGATACATATTTCTTACTTGTTCAGAAACTACTTCATGCTATCCTGGCCAAACTTACCGATGTTATCTCCTGGCAGACAATGAATATCAATGTTTTAGTTCAACATCAATCTGTGACATGCATGGCCAATGTGAAGAACAGCTGATCTATCTGGGATACAATGTTATCCATTCACAATCTGTGCCTTAGACAACTCTACTGATGCTCTCTACCTCACAGCAGACAGTCATTTAACAGTCTGCTAGTTTCATACCCATCCAATATGTGTAACTAGTGTCAAAACCAGATGCTCAACATAGTATACAGAATGTTACCTATTCAAAAACTGTGCCATAGGCAAACCTATTGGTGAACTGCCAAGGCAGATATAGAAAAGTCCCCATGCTAATAATTCCCAACGCACATCAGCAGGGCACTAAACTACCTCCAGTTTCAGGTCTTCGTTTATCCAGAATGTTTGTTTTGGACGTAATTGCGTTGTACCTGTTTACAATAGAGCTATGATATATGCACTTATCGGCTGAGACATCCAACTTCAGGCATTTGTTGATCGGGTTAACCTTCCGGAACAGTTTGAGTTCAAGACCAATCACTGATATGTATGCGTGTCCTGCGTGAAGACTAGCTGCTCAATCTAATATGTTACTTGTTCACAACCGGAGCCATGGGCAAACGTGTTGGTGCTCTGTCTTTCAGCAGATAATAAAGATTCACATGGTAAATCACTGTGCAAGATACCCCCTGCCCTCTCGTGCTATGCTCACTAATTCAATGTTTCGATGGCAAATTCAAGCAGTCCCGGACTAGTCACTACATCCACTGTTGCATACGCAGACCTCTGACAATCTAGGGTTCTCTAGCCACAAGCCTGTGCTAGTCGTTTCAATATTCACAATCTACCAGATGTATGTTCTTAACCACACCATGTGTAAACATGTCAGAGCTGGCCACACTAACCTTAACTCAACTGGCCTCAGTTAAAATCCTTTACAAAATGTTGCAATCACCACTAGCATTCATTAGCTGTTATAGATTTAATAGACATCAGTAGTTTGCCACTGCCAACACCACATACCTTTGAAATCCACAAAGTGTTCTGCTTCCGAATCGCTTGCGGTGTATTTTTAAACTAACATCAGTAGCTCACAATCATTTCCTAGTTGCAACCATAAAGCTATCACACAGTGCTTCCACAAGTCCTCACACAAGCTGTCTCTCATGCCATTATACACATTAAAAGTAAAGCTAACAAGGCAGAGTTATCTACCATATATTATGTTCATTTGATTTTGTACGCACCACATATATAAGAAGGAACAAAAAAGTATCTTGCAATCACATACATTTAACAACATCAAAACACTTTATTATATAGATTGATCACAAGTAAGTGCATAGAGTAGAGAACAAGCCAACGTGACATGACCATCATTTGAACATGTACAAATGAGAAGTCAAATGCATCTTCTGTTAATATAATAACTCTTGTGAAGTCCAGCTCAACCACGCCAGTGGAATTGGAAACTAATTTCTCGATGGTGAGATCAAGCATAACAAGTAAACAAACACGCTATAAGCTTCTACGGGTCTGTCTACACAGAGCTAGTTCACAGACCTCATACAGGCTACCACTAATACGCAATGAATAATGGCAGAAGAAAAGATCTGATTGAAGAAAACTAGAAAGTTTTACCAAAAAATGTATTAAATGCAATCACACTACTAGCGTGGCCTCAGCTTAAAATGTAAAAACTTGAATGGGCACTCATACCTAGATGATTAATCAGATCAAATATTAAAGAACAAAGAGGAAAAAGCAAACAAAAACAGTCCTTGAGTATTCTTATAATCTCTGAATTTACAAATTATCTGCATAATTGTCTAGATGTTTCTGCACATGATGAGCACAGAATCATGGGGAACACTGACCTATTGCACAAGAGTGTGAGTAGCAGTGTGCATATACATGTGTGTGTGTGTTTGTGCTTGGTGGGTGTGAATGGAAATCTGACTACATGAACAGAGAAAACAGGAAAAACAATTATGCTAGTTTAGTCATGTATAACACAATGAATATTGTTTTGTTGGGTGGGAGGTTTGGATAATGGATGCCATCAACACAATTTATGATACTGAATGGCTACTCACTGATGGGGCAAAGGTAAATACAACATAAGAAAAAGCAGTGTAAGGACCATGAGAGATGTAAATTCTGTCTTTCAGCACGACACCTTTTGCTGAAGGAAACTAGCAAGCTAAATCAACAATTCAGAGAGAGCCTCTGGTGTAACTTTCCTCATTTGTTGTCTTGAGTGTCCAAATATCTACCAACTGTCTGTTAACCTTCATTTCACAAGTACAAATCTTGCAGGAGATATAAACCAAATGTAGACCTGTGTGACAGAGTCTGGGCAATAAGTATCAGAAAAGAGCTGAAAAAGCAAAAGTTCCATTGTCATAGCATTTAAACAAGCAAGAAATAGTCAAACCATCTCAGCAAATGATCCAGCAATCTATGAGAACTGATACCTGATGCAGGCAGATCTAACAGCAAGTGGTATGTCTAATTTTCTGAGAATGAATGAGTAGTATGTCAGCTGGTCTAAGAATAGTGAGTGGCATGTCTGTTGATCTTTGAATGAGAAAGTAACTTAAAATGCCACAGCTCAATCAGTGTCCGAGCAAACATACTGTAAATCAAGGCATAAAAATGATGACACTTGGCTACCAAACATCATAAATGCCATAACATCACTAACAATATAATCACTACCAAAAATATATGAAACATTTTCCAAGATTCATGGTCTACACAAACACGTGGTTATGACAAATTTATGATATACAAAAAAAACAAATTATGACATTACAATAAATATACAAACAGGTCACAGTCCCAGAAGGTGAACACAAATCATAAACACAGCAACATCTGTTATAGCAATTGGTAACTAATGTTATCAATTAACAACAAAAATTCACAACCGAGCATCTCTAAAGAAACACTTCTCGTTACATTTGCGCGAGACAAAACGCTTTCGATTATATCTAGAACTCAGGGTTTAATAGCTTGTTACTCATAAAACTTAACTAGCAATGCATGGTGTGTAAGTAATAAAGCTGATTTAACTGCTGTTCCCCACTTATAGGGTTAACACACTTACTGTAAGACAATCTAACATGATTCTGTCTATTATAACACACATCTAATACACTGCATTTGTCAAATATACAAAAATCACAACTCACTACTGACCTCCACAAAAGATCTAAGTAGAGTGACACCAAGGATAAAAAAGGTATACAAGACAGGAATGTCTGATTTCCCACTATATCCTTGGGTAGAAAAGTAAATAAATGAGGCCTAGTATGACTAATACTTTTAACACGAGCATCTTCATGAAATATATAAACCCCCAATTCACGAAGCCTAAAAGCTGTCCGCCCTTTAAATTTGGTCTTGTAGGGCTGGGTGAAGCCTAACAAAAGGACTTTTGATAAAGCGATCACCCTGAGAATCATAGGGTGTAAAAAAAGAAATTATTTGAAAACACTGTGCCATCCTATTGTGCTGAAATCTTGAGGTTCTTACCAGGATTTTGAGCTGGAATGAAAAACAACTTAAAAACGCAGGGTGCTAATAAAATTACATCAAGCATAAAAATCTGACCTGCCCTGCAGCAAAAGTGCATTTTAAGTACAAAGAAAGAAGATCATAGAAACTGCATAAGAAACATTCACATCATCAAGGATACCAAGTATGTCACACAAATTTGACATTCTACAAAATGTGCTGCTTATTGATCTATGATTTTCAACTGTTTCATGTTAAACCAAAATGAGACCTTTCCAATTAAGTTATGCCTTTTCGTTGAGTATGGAATGTCTCCATCGAGTTAAAAAAAAAATTATCCTCGAATGTATCAATTTTGTTTCTGGATGTTTTATTGGTGGGAATAAGAAAGATATGCTAATGTAAACAGCAAAATGGGATGTTGAAAAAGAAGAACGTGGAGAGGATGCAATGAATGAGATAGGGAAAGTTTAGGAGAATGAATTTGCTCACAGGTATCAATAAGAAAAGAGATCTCATGGGTCAACTAGCAGCTCAAAATGTACGCCGCCTTCCTTCTCACTCCTGTCCACAACGATGTTCTTGGCCAGAGCTTTGCATTCAATCATAAGTCCCAGGTGGTTGGTGAGGTTGTTAAATTTGACAAACATCAGCGGTGAGCGGTAGTTCTTCTGATTCAGGTATGGGTAGTATGCCAGAGGGAAACCCTGTTGGGGGTAATATGTTATAGATTCAAGACCCAGGTTGTCGTCGTCAGCTGGATTCTGAAAAGAAAAAAAAATTAATGGGTTTTAATTTTATATTCAATAAATTATAGATAAATACTCCATCTTTGTGTATTAGTTTCAACAAATAAAAAGGTAAGAGACCCCTATATCTCAGTTATTTTCAACAAATAAAAGGTAAGAGAACCCTATATCTAAAGTGATTTATTTTCAAATAAAAGATTGCACATCTCCATTAATTTTTTTTAAAACTAATAAAGGGTAAAAATCAACTTATGAACTTGGGTCCTATTTCATAAAGAATGCTTAAAAATTACTGTCATAGCCAGAGTTGTGCTACTAATTTGTCAATTATAACATTCCACTAACCAATATTAATTATGTCAATGTAATAGTAGCAGCCAAAGAATGAATGGGCAAAGGAAAGAAGAAAATAGAGTACCATGTATATTGGTAAGTTTCAGAACGCAAGCATGTCAAAAGAGTAATGTCCCTAATTCTGTGTTAGTATTTCCAAGTTTTATTATCCAGTGATAAAGACTGGATAAAATATTTGGTTGTTTACTTTCTGACGTGCCACTCATGAATAAACTACTTTCACTATATCCCCAAGTGATTAAAACAGGGACGGAAAACGTCTGGCCTACAGCTTTACTTGGCCCACAAAATTGGTCTGGAACTGCCAACAGGCAGTACTCGAAATTCAATAAAGTCTATAAACGCTACATAAGCAATGACAAATTTCACACTTTGTAGAGACATGCATTGAAATATGCATCACTGCTGCAAGCTATTCTTTTCAGCACTTACAATTCCTTGAGTCGACAGCCCCAGAGTGGCCGATGCAAATGTGTAAAAGCTGTTGCGAGTAACATCATGAGTACCAGCTAACATCACACGCTTCATCAAAGAGAAGCAGTTATAGCCTTCACACTCGGGGTGAGTTAAATGTCTGACTACATTCAGTAGACTCAAGTAATATGTTTGACAACATACAGCAGACTAATTTTTAAGCCGATACTTTGATATGGCCTGCTAGTGATGTTATAAATACCCATATGGCCCTAGGCAAACAAAAATATTCCCTGGATTAAAACAGCAAAGAAAGCAAAGGCCGGGGGATTGTTAAGGTATAACAAGAATGACCTTGGAGAAACATCACGAGGACTTCTATAAGGAGAAGACAATAAGAATACCAACAAGGGGGAAATAAATCACTCACTTCTCCGTGACAGTCAACCCATATTCTGTCATTGCTGTATTTCTTCTTGATGTACTCCGGGACAGCGGAGGCTGTCTGTGCTTCGTCATAAGTCCACACGTCTGGTATCCAGTTGTAAATCTGAAAAACAGAGTTGTAATTATAAATAACGTTAAAGACCCTATCACGCCTGGACACATTGTGCATGCGGTGCTAGACACATTTTCATTGACCAATCAGCATCATGCTGACCTCCTTTACTTCCCATTTCATGGGAATTCAAACAGATGACCACCGGGCAGAAAGTCCAGCATTCTAGCCACAGCAGCCTTTACTACAGTGCATCCCTATGGCGTCTCACCAATGTAATTGTTGAGTTAAAATGTCCAAGAACATGATTTTAAACATTTGAACTGCCCCGATATGGATTGTACCCATGACCAACGGGCCAGGGGGCATGTACCTAGCTGCTACGCAACCCCAGAAAGCCATACCTCTTGTACTCAATTATAAATTTGATAAAACCAAACTTGTATTTAATTATAAATCCGATTCAATGAATAAATTAATAAATATATAAAGTGGAAAGAGTCAGTGTAGCAAGCACACAATCTTCAGAACAGACATGGAGGATGTGTTTTCAACTGCAGTTCTGTGTTATGGGTAGATTTTTTTTTGTTGCTAACTGATGACTTGCCACAACATATGACTATTCTTGAAACTTGACTTCATATTTTTCCCCAACTGTTTACATTTTCAAGACTTTACCACAGTTAAACCTATTTCATTCAAGGAAATACACGAGCACTTGTGCTTGTTGCTTGCTTGTGTTCGTTGGCTTGAGCTCCAACGCAAAGTCCTGTATGTCGGATGAAGACATCCTGTTGTCCAACATCAGTGTGATGTCATACAGGACCTGAGTTTTGCGTGAGTATCCGTTGTCCCATGTCTGGCTTATTGGTGTGCAGACTGGTGGTTCCTCGCCATACAGGCAGACACTCTCCGACTTCGGAGGAAACTTGTGCTTGTCAAAAGGTACTTCAGTAGGCTGTAACATTGACAAAACTGTCAGGAATGAAAACCTAATCATGGATAGGTGGAGCCTGTTACTTTGGATGGAATCTTGTCTAGAGGTACATTTTGGCCACTTACTTTATTCTATTTCGCACCCACCAGTCTGTCAGGGTATTCAAAACAAACTACAGACTTGCTCAAGTATCATTTCGCTTATCTGTACATATCAAATATGGCCTCAAATTTTAATGTACAATTAATAACAAATAAGAATACGACCAGTGGAAACATGCAAGAATAAACTTACTCTGTTCAACTTCAATAGCACACAAGGCTTTCCTTCAAGCATCCCATATGCATTAGCTTCATTACAGCCTTCAGTCAGAGCCGCAAAGTTAACCAGACAGGAATCTTCGGCACCAAGGCGGGTTTCATTAATTCCAGTGCAGTCTACGCCCCCTGCATGGGTCTGGTTGTATTCTGCAGATGTGATGTAATTGTGCAACAGTTATAAAACTGCATTCATGCAACAAACATTAACTGCAATAATTTAACAGATGTGTTGTAATTGCATCAATGGAACAGTTATGTAAGTGCAATCATGTAATGGTTATGTAATTGCACTTAAACGTGTTCTGTAACTGCAATAATTTAACAGATGTGATGTACTTGCATTCGTGTAACAATTATGTAACTGCAATCATGTAAACGTTATGCTGCATTCGTGTAACATGTGAGGCTGCAATCATTTAACATATCTGAAGTAACTGCACTCATGTAACAATATAACTGCACTCATGTAACTATAACTGCACTCATGTAACAATATAACTGCACTCATGTAACAATAAAAGTGCACTCATGTAACAATATAACTGCACTCATGTAACAAACTTGCAGTGTAGCTGCTGTTACACAACACATGGGATAATTGCAACTGTACAAAACAGATGCGATGGTACTGCCATCAGGTATGAAACATGCTATGTGATTAGCAATCACCCAACACAGGAACATTTAACAATGCAAAAAACTGCCAAACATGTAAGAATCTGTAAGAGGTAAAAGAGTAAGGATAGCCAGAAGTGACGGAACGGTAGGCGAGAAAAACATGAGACTGAAAACAAAATAAGAAAAACTGGTCATAAAGAATATACATTACGAAGGTAATTAGTTATTATTTTATAATATTTGTCTGACTATATACAGTTGGTCAGGTTTCTTAAATACCGATGTATTTTTTATTATTATTCATCTGCTGTTGCCCTCCATGTCATTTTCATATTATTCACCTCACTAATTCTTTTCTCTGTGCGTTTTAGTCTCCCTATATTATGTTTGGATTCCAGTAAAAGCACTTTCTAGTTACACTATTATCAAGTTTCCTAAATGAATGACCTATCCAGCACCAGCATCTTTACTTCAAATCTTGATGTGCTATATTCTGACTACTATCTCTAAGCTCTGCATCAATGACAGAGTAATTCAGTAATGAGCTGGGAGGAAAATCTCTACCCCAGCCTCACCGTGAAAGTTGCAAACTAAAGTCTTATAACAAACCATTACTCTCAGACACAGATTCCCTAAAAGAATTTTTTACGGCGAGTTGCGTTGCAGTAAACACTCCCAAGGTGGCCAGAGGAAACGCTTTAAAGAAACTGAAAATCTCACTGAATGCTTTTGGAATTCATCATGACACCTGGGAGACTGCAGCTAGAGACCTAAATTCGTGGCGTGCATCATTACGCAAGGGTGTGGTCACGTGTGAGGCAACCACCTCCAGAAATGTCAAGCATTCTTTGTCCACATTGTCAAAGAACATTTTGAGCCAAAATAGGCCTTATCAGCCATCTTAGATCTCATGGCTCTATACTTTCAACCCCACTGGATCAATGGTCATCATCATTCTTGATGGACAAACAACACTCTCAGACAACTAATAATTTTTAACCCTAATAAAATAAAACCTACAGAGAAAAGAAGTGTGACCTCAATATGAAAACTATTCATTAATTGGCTCCCACACAGAATAGCTAAAGTGGAATGACAGATTCACTAGTTTCGAGAACTAAAATCCCAGTGAATCAAGACTAGGGAAAGGCGCCGGCGATGCATATCACACACACTGAGAAAACTTCAGAATAGTACAACTAGACACTCCAAAGTCAAATGAAATAGTAGGAAACCTTAAAAGCACATGGAGAATTAAAGACAGGGATGAATAATAATCATGGGAGGGCATGGAGGGAGCTGCAGGACATGGCAACAGATAGAACAGCTTGGCATAAATAAGATGAGGACCTATGCACCAATGGGGCCTAGAGGGCCAAGAAAAAAATTTGATAATCCTTGAAATGAGCTCATAAAATCAATAAGTTCATCTCTCCAGTACAATAACAAATGCTATTATACTTCTCTATTTCCAGTTCAAATTATTCTAATGAGATTCATATAGCAAGCTACTTAAAAGTCGCCAATGTCAACTTCATTGTACCGAGTTTTTATCCTATGCAGCTCAGTCTCTTTCCGCAGTGCGGAAAGCATCGCACAAAGCACAAACTCCGTAGCTCCAGCGATGACCCTCAGGAGTCTCCGGAAAAAATGCACTCGTGAACCGAAGGATATGGCTCTGAATCGAACCCCCAACATTCAGGCCCGAGTCAGATGGCTTGACCATGTTATATTATTATATTATGCTATATTATAAGGGCAAGCTACTTATAACTAGATATACATTTTCTGACATAGGATTAAAGAGTTACAAAGAAGCTTTTTTACATCAACTGAGGATACATGCACTTTGCTTAAATAACTCCAACTAAATTCACCAGTTGCAACCCTTAATAATCAGTTGCAATTTAAATAGTATTCATTCACTCAAATACAATCAACTTACCATTCAGGACTTTGTTGATACTATCAACATAAGCTTGCCTTTCAGACTTGAGCTTTCTGGCATATATCAAAGTTGTGTCTATATCTGGCATTGGCTCATATCCCATTCCTTTGAGAAAATAAAACACCTGTTATTCCCTAGAATGAATAATATCTTTAGCATCAATCTTAAGATTGCTAATGGCTCAAACCCCCAGCCAGCTGTACTCATGGCTGACAGACACCATGGTATCTTATGTAGTCCAGTTCCAACATTCGTAGCTGCATTAGTGTTCATAATAAAGATGATTGTCTCAGGAAATGCCCAATCTACATTTGGCCCACCCATTGAACGTTGAATTATGAAAATCAAACTTTAATGCTAAAGGTCATTCATCACTAGAGCCATGGAGTGTGATGCTTTCGGCAAGCTGTTTGCCAGTCCATGAAGAGACAGCTATACAGGATAAAACTGGTGCAGTGAAGCTGACCCTGTTGCCTTTAACCTCTTTGACACATTGCAGACCTTCTTTAGTTACAGAAAACTTCTGCGTTCATCCAGATTCTGACGTGATTGCGTTGTGCCTGTTTACAGCAGAGCTGTGTTCTCGCACCGTTAAGCCGGCACATCCGACTTCTCCGGGCATTTGCTGACTGGGTTAACCTTCCCGGGGATTACAGAAAAAGAGAATGCATATGGTCAACAGATGATGTAAGCGATCATAACCAAATTTACAAACCATTTTTCAAGGGAGTTTCAAGGTTTTCTCAAGGTAATTCTTACTCTCCCATTCCTGTTGAATGTACGCAACATTTGGTGCATGCATGTCCAAGCGTTCATGAAAGCAAATTAAGATCATCTGTATCACATTCCAAATGCTTTGAACTTCCTTTCTGCCTGATATGCTCAAAGCAGGAAATGCCCAGTCAGTCTGTTTCCTTTAAGAAAGCAGACAGTATCCATTTGATGCAGCTAGCACAATTAATATAGAGTATTCTGGAACCACAGCCATGTGCATATTTCTTGACTAGAATTTGCAACACTCTTAAGCTTGCTCATGGCCCCAAGACTGACTGACTGCACCACAGTAACTTATGCAGTCCAGTTACCAACATAGAATAGCTGTGATCCTGTTTTAACATAGAAGCTTAGTGATTTTTCTCATGAACTAGCCAATCCACATTTGGCCCATCCATTGAAAGTTGCAATTAAACAAGCCAAATTAAATGCTGATGATGTATGTTCAAATGTAGGACAGCATATCCACAACTGTTGCATGGACAAAAAACTGAAGTAACTGGGTTCTGTGTGTCCGAAAACCAGACAATCTGAATATCAACTGAAATTATTTGTCCATACAAAGAAAAGATTGTCTTTCAAGCAAGCCAAACTGACTGACAATGGCAATGTGTGGACATATTCTCTGAAAGATCTATTGATTCATTTGTTCGAAACAAAACTGATGTCTGCAGAAAGAAGAAGTCTAAATAATCTCAGCATTCTTCTTCTTCTTCTTTGCGTTCATCCGGAGTTTTTTCAGATGTGATTGCAGTGTGCGTTAGGCACCCTTGGGTCAAAACCCTTAGGTCAACACATCTGGCTTTTGCGTGCATTTTTGACCATTCCCGGGAGACTCTTGCTTTTGTGGTACCGTCTACCTCCCAGCTGGTCGAGTTGGAACAGTCGAAGACTTCGCGGTCATATCCCTCAAAGGAAGGCAGGGACAGTCCATAGCATTTTCCGCCGCCATCCTGAGTGGCTTCCATAATTGCAGAGCCGACACATAGCGCTCTGGTGCTGGGCTCACCGAGGGAATCGTCACGTCCTGCTCATGGCTGCTTCAATTCCTCACTTCAATATATTGGGCGTTTCGTTTACCCCGGGCCGTTCCCGCACAAATCAAACAGGTCTGCAGATGGTGTCCACTCAGCAAGTTTTCGGTTCGGACATGTGCTTGTCATTGTGCCCTTCAGAGCTGTTCCAGGCATGACAGACATTCGGAAACTACCTAGTTAGAGCTGTACCGAACAAAAGCGGCATTCGGAAACTAGGTAGTCAGAGCTGTTCCTAGCACGAAAGACATTTCACTCTGACGTTTTTTGCGTTGTGCCTGATTTATTTGCACCTGTAGGCCAGCACATCCGGCTTCAGCAGGCATTTTTATGGGTTAGCCTTCCCGGGTCAGCATTCAAAGTGGTAGATGTTTTACAACTGACCTGGCCTCTCAGGCCGACTGTGTCTAACACAAGTATGAGGACACGTCCAGGGAAGTAAAGGCTGGTCCTACATGATGCTGACCACACCACCCACTGAGTGCTGATTGGTGGATCCAAATCTATAAAAATATGGAGGTGTGCAAAAGAATCCTTTTCCTTTATGATGCAAGTCACTTCAATATCGTGGACAGGGATGCTTCTGTACAAATTTGAAGATGTATTTTTAGATGTGTAGCTAATAAAATTGAAAGCATGCTTATGTGTGAAGAGATATTTCTGCTCCACACATTCTGGACACAAAGCAAATATGCTGAAACTTACACTGATATCAAACACAAAATCATGAGAGAGCGTATACAATAACACTGTCCTTGTATCTTACCAGGATTCCCCCTTAATAAACTGCTGGTTCCCTGCAGCCTCGGACTATGCTCTTCTATAGTCTGGTAAAATCCAGCAATAGTGGCAGCAAAAAATCCAGCCAGGCACGCAAAGAATATTGCATAGAAGACTGTAATCTCGCCTAAAAGAGGAAAAAATTTTCTTAAATTAATTGGAAAGGTGAACATATGTAACTGGAATTGCTAAAATAGCTAAACACATGCTGCAAAGAAAGCACCCAACATATGCAGAAAGAAAGAAATTGGTCTACACCCAGGCAGCTCTAGTTGAGGGCAAATTCCAGGGAAATATTAGACTCAAGCTGACTGCTGCTTTCTTTAAATATACTCAGGTGTACGAAGAAAAAAATACAACAAAAATATATTTACTCTGGCAAATAATACTGATAATTCCCGATTTACATAATGGGGCATTTACTGCTAATATGTCGTGAGTAGTATATATATGACATTTTTTTGGTTGAAAGGGAGATATCATTCCATGGCTCAATCTGACTAAGTTTTTGTATACCACTGTTTGTTCTTTTAATTTCTATCATTACTTTTCCATCATCCTTCAGCAGCAAACCTAGAAATTCAAAACTGCTCACTTCCATAATTTCTCTCCACTGATATATTGCTATATGTTTCATTGGTTGTCATTTTGTTTTATAATTTTGTTTCTCACAGAGTAGAAAAAAAAAGACATTCAACTTGAGCCACACCATGTTACTATTTATAATGGAAAGGTCACAGAGCTCGCAATCAACTATTCAATTCGAAAGGTCAGTATTCAGTGACATTTCCTCAAAATCTAATCATCCTTGTCTGTGTTTATAAATGAACTAACCAGAAATACAAGCAGGTTGCATTGTGATACATATATTGTACTACAGACCATGGGTTGAGGTCTATCCATATTTCAATATTCTTAATAGCAAATTCAGTTTTGATAGAAACAATGTAACATCCCAAAACAATATTTCCAATACCATCCACTTCCCTGTAATCCAGTATGTAAGCATTAATGTATAATATATAAGTATATATTGTTTTTTAAATGCCGGCTTCCTGGCCTAGAGGTGAGCGACTTTTCTTTTCTCCGTAATCTTGAATACTCTTCGTAAGTAATGTGACGACGGTGAGAATCAGCAGTGGTTCGAATCACGTCGGTAACTTACGGGGTATGTGAGCTGGCCGCTCAGAAAGCAATGGCAAACTATTGAGCGTAATCTTGCCAAGAAATCAACAATCAGCTGAAAGATGCTGATGTTGACAGCAATGTCCTGTAAAGGATATGTAAACAATAAGTATATTAGGCCTGTTAAAAAGACAATGCCTGGAAATAATTATAAATGGTAGTGAGGTGTAGTCATGATAGACGTTTTGAAAGACTGTTTTATGGGAAAAGTTCTAAGAACAAGCCCCTGGATGATGATGAAAAAGTATCACAGCAAAAATAAAGTGTGTGGCAATGTTTCTTCAGGTTGAGTTGAGTTAAGAACTGACATCACAGCACTCAGGATATTCCCATTCGTGCTCTGTCATCCTCAACGACCAGCCTAGAGTCCCAATATTAATGATACCAGATGATGTCGATGTCTGGTTTTCCCTTTCCTCTGTTTCTTCATGTTTGGTAAATAAAGCTAAAGCAGGAGAATGAGAATTGTCTCGCAGTATTTGTGCACCATTTGAAATGGCTCACAAATCACCTCAAATTTATCAAGCTCCACTTAGAGCAGCTACAGTAGTTGACCCCCCAAATTGCTCCAGTAGCCACTACACATTCAAATCGGAGTGACTATACACAAAATTTTGTGAATAGTACAAGCTGCTATACAAAAAAATCGCTCCAGCAAATGAGATTCTACAAATCCAAACTGCTCCAGTAGTTGAGATTCCACAAATTCAAATTGTTCCAGTGATAGAGTACAAACCCAAATTGCTCCAGCAATGACTTCACAAATCCAAATTACTCTGAAAGTTGACTTTTAAAGCAAAATATATAGCTTGCTTTCAAGTATTACTAAAATTCTGTAAAATTATTAAGTTATAAGTTGCTCTGAAGCAATAAGCTAATTACTATGTTGTCAGGCAGGTCTGTAACATTACCAATATAAACCTTGGCAAGTAATGGGTGCTTGTGCCTCCAGCACTTAACTGCACATTTTCCTGCACCATCACCCTTCACTGGAGGTGCAGAGAGCAGAATCCTGTTGCTGCCAACGAACTCATCAGTGAAAATTCAGATGATTCTAATGTGCTTATCTCTATGGATGGATCTGTTATATAGCAACAGAGAGGTGTGTGCATTTACGGTATGTTCAGTGTACCAAACCACTCAAGAAGCTAGTGGTGCCCACTATGACCACTAGCAGCATGACAGACGTGACAGTAGTAACACAGGCTTTTGTAAGGCTGGAATCACAGGTGTACCGATTTAATAAGCATAATCCAAAAGGCAGGTGGGTTCTGTACGCAGACAGTGAATTGAATCTCTGAGGGAATCTGTTTGTAGTCACCATCTTTGACATGAGGAACTTGAGGGTAATGAATGAGCTTATTAAACTTGCTTGCTCTACATCCGTAACATGCACAAAATGGTTACATTATAACAAACGAAAACTAGCATAAAACTGCTGCCATCACATTTTTTATACTGGAATGCAGGAAGGAATAAATGGCCAGTCTGTCCCTTGCGCAGGCAACAAGCGCTAAACTGCTTACCTCGAGGCATTAAACCCTTGTCTGACCACTTGTGCTATGGTGAGGTATAACTCCCATTTTACAAACTACTACCTATCAAAATGGCAAGGTGCCATTCAACCTCTTTTAATTATAAGGAAATCAATCATATTGTTCCTTGTAATATTCTCTCTACTCCTGATGTTTTCAGTTAATAAATTAAGTAGATTTGTGTACAAAATGCAACATGTCCGACTTCTTAATGTGCAATAATGCATTGCATTACGTTCATCACATAATATCCTAGAATTAGAAATGTATAGTGACAAAAAAGACCTTTTTATGTCATGTGGCTCACTCGATATATGGTGGTAACCTCAAATTTGTAATCAACTGGCACTCCATGGACGATGAAGTGCAAGCAAATGAATGCTGAATTAAGAATATTTCATGAGCAAATTAAGACGATCTGCGATCTCTCAACTCAGACAACTGACTTCGCCAATAAAAATTTGAACAGAAATACTGACATCCATTGCCCATGATTTGAGATATACTACAAATAATAAATAATATACTTTACAATCTCAGCGGTTTTCGGGGGCCCACTTCCCACCGTCAAAATGTCGACAATGTTATGTCCGGTCTAACTAAAACTGGTCTAAAACAAACAGTAAATTAAATAATTAACTAAACTTATTCACAGAAAATAATACCCACACCAGCTTCTAGCGTTCCTGCCCAAAAGTTGATTGGTGCTAGGATTCCAGATAAAAGTAGCAAAAGCGCTAGCACGAGCCTTGAGTGTTGGTTTCTCCATCTCCTCGACTACGAATGTGGACAACTGCTACAGCGACAACGACCTACAAGGAGACTACAACCTTGTCAAGTGCCCGGATCCAGTCACGAACAGGGGGACTAAACCCGGAAAGCCGTGACGTCACCGCCCACGTGATCATCACGTGTTGCCGGGCTGTTCTCGCCTGCCTGGGTTTGACATCTAGTGCCATGTTGGATTGCGCAAGGTCGCGAAGAACGTTGCGCTAATTTCGGGCGGTCAATATTTGTTAATCGATATGTGGGTATTTAGGTAAGCAGGTTACAAACTTTGTTCAATAGGTCAGTAATTGCGTCATAAGAATAACAAAGGGGTAAAGATGACATTGTCATCAGTATGTGCTCAGTCAACTGGCGTAGGCGTTTTATGTTTATCCACAGGTCTCTTGTGATGGGATCTCGATGTTACTTTCTCAGTCCATCCACCATCATTCTCTCGGTCTGCCTCTTGTCTCACGGATCTTTCCAGTCGTAACTATGTTTTCAAATGCATCTCTTCTGATTAAATGAGCAATGTTTATGCATAAGTTAGAAAATATAGTAAATAGCCTACCAATTTTTACACGCCTTATATGGTATTATTATTAGCCGGTCTCCCTGGTCTAGGGCTTTACACGACTTTCTCCGTAATCCCGTATACTCTCGTGAGTAATGTGACGTTTGCGAGAATCGGTAGCGGTTCTCTCTGTGTCGGTAACTTAGGGGTATGTGAGCCGGTCGCTCAGAAAGCAATGACAAACTACTCAGCGTAAGTAATCTTGCCAAGAAATCAACAATCAGCTGAAAGATGCTGATGTTGTCAGCTATATCCTGTAAAGGATATGCGAACCAAAAAAAAAAAAAAAAGATTTTAACCACAATATCTAGTCTGATAATGAAGGTGGAGGAAGTCACGGAGGAGTTCCGCTTGTTGGAGGACAAACAACTCACGCATGTCGTGGTTGTAACTCATAACGTATAATGAGATAGGTGAAGACAGGCATGCCTCGAGCAGGATGGCAGGTTTCTATTCAACAATCAAAACTAGAGAGAAGCATGACGATGGAGGTGATGGCAGTTACACAGGCTTTCATATGGCTGGAATCACAGCATTATACCACCGTGTGTGTACTAAGTGATTCAATGAGCATGATTCAGAAGGTCGAAGCTGGATCTGTACGTAGACAGTGGACTGAGTCGCTGCGGAAGTCTGTTGTCCGTAAAGTCACCTTCATCTTCGTCCCGGGACATGCGGGAGTCGAGGGAAATGAACGAGCTGATAAACTGGCTGGCTCTGCACCCCCTTTAGATGGCCAGCTCATGGATCGTGCAGATGTTATTAACGCCCTGCCGCTGTCAATGCAGAGGTCAACGCGCTCATCTATGAACACTCAGATAGCCCCGAAGTGCTCATCTATACAGATGGATCTGTTGTAAAGCAGCGGAGAAGTGCGTGGGCATTTACAGCCCGTTCAGCGGGCCGAACCGTTCAAGAATCCAGTGGTGCCCACTCTATGACCACGAGCAGCATGATGATGGAGGTGATGGCAGTTACACAGGCTTTCATATGGCTGGAATCACAGCATTATACCAACGTGTGTGTACTAAGTGATTCAATGAGCATGATTTAGAAGGTCGAAGCTGGATCTGTACTTAGACAGTGGACTGAGTCGCTGCGGAAGTCTGTTGTCCGTAAAGTCACCTTCATCTTCGTCCCGGGACATGCGGGAGTCGAGGGAAATGAACGAGCTGATAAACTGGCTGGCTCTGCACCCCCTGTAGATGGCCAGCCCATGGATCGTGCCGATGTTATTAACGTCCTCAAAGATATGGCGAGAACAGAGGACTTTGACGTCAGTGAATCCACATCGCTGTTCAGGATGAAAGACTTGGGAGTAAGAATCGGCACGGCCAGTCGCGAGAGGTACATCGGGAAAACGAGGTGCCTGGTCAACCAACGCAGAACTGGCACTATTAACCACCGGACGCTGATGCATATGCTGGGGGGGGGGGGATCTGAGCACCTATGGACCTGTCCGGAGTGCAATGAAGATACCCCAA
The DNA here is from genome assembly GCA_014155875.1 of Cepaea nemoralis. NCBI lineage: Eukaryota > Metazoa > Mollusca > Gastropoda > Stylommatophora > Helicidae > Cepaea > Cepaea nemoralis. The sequence continues at coordinate 42,515 of JACEFZ010013534.1, forward strand.
CTGATAACTGAAAATAGAGAGCATCTGTAGGATCCTCATCCTCCCTCCAGGACATACTGATGTGGTGGGAAACGAGCAGGCGGACAGATTGCCTGGGTTTGCACCCATTGGTGGTAAGGTATTGGTGCACGATAAGGCAGATATGGTCGGGGCTCCTTTAAATCGTGTTTATAATGCAGAAGAACGGGTAGATAGATAATCGTAGCCTGGCGAAAATAATACTGCAGGGAGTGACCACAGGATCTGGCCGACACTCAATACCCCGAGGAAAGGCCAGACTGACACATAATCAGACTGCTGTCGGTACTATTAGTATTGGGACCCCCGGGAAGGTTAACCCGGTCAACAAATGCCCGCAGAAGTCGGATGTGTCGGCCTAACGGCGCAAGAACGCAGCTCTGCTGTAAACAGGCACAACGCAATCACATCCGAAAAAAAAAACTCCGGATGAACGAAGAAGAAGAAGAAGTATTGGGACTCTTTGCTGGCTGGTGCAGATGAGAACAGGGGATGTATGGGAAATGTCTCGAGTGCTGGGGTGTCTGTTCTTAATGTCGCTAGCCTCAATGTTTTATATATCATCATCATCATCATCGCAGTGCATGTTTACCTATTATCATCATAATAGTGTTGTAATTTTTTTGCAGAAAATTATGTTAATTGTATCTTATTAAAAAAAACAACAAACAAACAAATCCGTTTCATATTTGCAGTAAATAAAGCACATGTACATGCCTGTAACACAATTGAATGTCAATTGTTAAGTCACTCGCCGGGCCCCGTGGCGAAGGGCTTTACGACGTGGTTCGTAATCCCGTATACCCGCGTTCGAAACATAGCTGAGCGCAGTTTGCTGCAGACCGCGTTGCGTAGATTTTGCGTTGGTATCGGTGCCGGTTGTTCAGACAGCAATGACAAACTACTGAACGTAATATTATTTGGCGCTCACAGAAGAAGGAAATAGAGATTAGAAGACGCACTAGACAACATAAATTTTTGAAAGCTATAATAGTTACCAACCGGGATCGAACCTGTCGCCTCCAAATGACGACGGCGCCTCGCTGCAGGAACAAGTGTACTTCGACGCACGAATCGTCTTAGTGGCCTCAACGGTTCTCCCCATTTATTTCTTACTGAACGTAAACTTGCCAAGAGATCACAGGGGCAGAAATGCTGGTGCTGTATGCAATGTCCAGTAAAAAGCAAATGCCAAAAAAAAAAATAAAAAAAAATAAAAAATAGGCACTCGATGTAGTAGCACAGTGGCTAGCATGCTAGCCTGCAGGCCCGGTGGTAAAGTGTTCGACCCCCCCCCCCCACTCCACCCTCCGAGGAGGGATTGATTATCTATTTTGTTTACTGACCTGGGCTCATTGGGATGTTTTATAAATTGACACGACTCTCAAGTCAACCGTTCCTAAAATCGCTATCAGGACCAAACATTTCCATATATAGCAAACACTACATCGATTGTATTATCATGCTATTATGTGCATATGTTCTTGCCTGGTAGTGTTAGAGACAGATTCCACGCCTATATGTGTCGTGCCCATCATGTGTTTAAAACAAAAAATAAAAAATTATTGCACATTTTCTTACCTTACACCCCCCTTCTCACCCGGACCTTTATTTTAAATGTTACACGCAAACACATCACGCGTTGCGTTGGTTTTTACCACAATATGAGCGATGGCCATGTAAAAAGCAATGTAAACTACTGAAATTGTTTAGAAAACCACAAACAGCCAAAGAATGCTGGAGTTGATTGCTAAGTCATGTAAAGGACACGCTATTCAGTTTTACGTTCACATAAAATCAATAAATTATATAAGTATCATCTCCACAATGAAGGTGAGCAATAAAGAGTTTCCAACATTGTTTGTCTCTCACTCTGTGTGTAAACTCACAGACTGCTGTTCACATGTATTTTTTTCATATCCTTTTACAGGGCATCGCTGTCAACACCAGCATTTTACTGCTGTTGTTTATGTCTTGGCAAGTTTTACGTTCAGTAGTTTGTCATTGCTTTCTGAACGACCGGCTCCCATACCAATTCATTACAACCCAGCGGAACGCGCTCTGCTGCCAAATCTCGTGCAGCGAACGTGTGTTTCGAACGCGAGTAAACAGAATTACGAACTGCGTCTATAACTTCTTCGCCACGGAGTCGGTTGTTCACAATTTTTTGTTTTTCACATATCCTATTTACAGGACATCATTGTCAACACCAGCATTTTACCGCTGTTGTTGATGTACTAGGCAAGATTACGCTCAGTAGTTTGCCATTGCTTTCTGAGCGACCGGCTCACATACCCCCGTAAGTAACCAACCCGACGCGATCCGCTACCGAATCTCGCGCAGCTGCGTTACCCTGCGTGGATGTACGGGATTACGGAGAAAGTCGTAAATCCCTTAGCCAGAGAGAATGGCTAATCGCAATTAGACATTCAAAATGAAGTGCTGTCGAGGTTATTTATGTCTTATCATGAAGAAATCATTTTTTTTTCTAAATATAAAAACGCATGTCCCTTGCAGGACGTTGCGATCAATCCCATTTTGATTTCAAAAGCAATTTTATGTTCAGTTGTTTGCCATTGCTTTCTGGGCGAGAAGTCAGCGTTCACGTCTTGTTTGCTTGCTTTGCTTGCGTTCTCTGGCTGTGAACCCCAGCGTGAAGTCATACCGGACCTGAGGTTTGCGTGAGTATCCGTTGTCCCATGTCTGGCTTATTGGTGTGCAGACTGGTGGTTCCTCGCCGTACAGGCAGACACTCTCCGACTTCGGAGGAATCAACGATCATACTGACTTTAACCAGGACCCCAAAGGGACCTGTTGCCCAGGACGCTCGGCGAGGACGCGTCAATAGGTCTTGACCAGTATATAACCCAGCCCTGGTGCCTTAGAAACACCTCTGCGCCCCCGTTCACGTCTAACTGACCTGTGTACGTGTATTTACTATTTACTTCTCCATAAGCACGCATAATTTCAAAGGGAGATAGTTCAATTAAAAGATTATCTAGTTATTTCAACATTGTCTCGCTTGTGCAGGCTTTGTGGCAAAAGGAATTACGGACGCAATTCGTAATCCCGCATACCGCGTTGGAAACACAGTTGTGGACGATTTAGCAGCAGGTCGCCTTGCGTTCGTTTTTATACAATGGTATGGGTGCGGTCTTTCAGAAAGCAATGGCAAACTACTGAACGTAAACTTCCTCAGAAATCAATCAATCAATCAGGTGCCGTCTCCACAATGAATGTTGGCTGCAATGGATCTCCAACAACCCCTCTGCTGTGTGTCCACCGTGACGAGGTAGAGGGGCTTGCGCGTTCCAATGACCCCAAGAGCTATGCCGACGGTAGCACAGCTACTGGTAGGGTTACCCATGTCGGACAGGTCAAGGGAGAGGGACCAGACCAAGCGACACACAAACCTGCTGCCTTGTAGGTAGACTGGGGACAGTCAAAGGCTAGGGAAAGCACCCCGAAAAAATGTTTGTCGAAATCAGATGTACTGAGCCACAGGCTTTACAAAGCTGTGCAACGTAACTTGATTCATGATGTCACAATTTAAAATTAATCGTTATGGTGCTAATTCCGCGAAGTCCCATCAGGCGGTGATAATGCCGGGGCCCCTGCCTCGAGGGGGTCCACCCATGTCTACTGGTGGTCACCTTCCCCTGTGCTGTGGAGTCAAGGCACAGAGGAGTAGGTTAAGAGCTATTGACCAAACACCCCGGACACTCAACATACTACAGTGGAATGCCGAAGGAGTTTATAACAAGAAAGTCTCCCTGACACAGCGTCTTCATAAAGATAGAATAGATGTGGCATGCATTCAAGAGACACACCTCAATGCCAATCGCAAATTCTCGGTCAGAGGATACCAGGCCACACGTTTTGACCGCGAAGGACACAAAGGAGGAGTTCTAATACTTACACGAAATACAATACCTTGCAGCGAAGTATCTGTGATCTCTGACAACCAAACGGAAATTATAGGTGTTGATATAATGATAAAGGACGTGAAAATAAGAATTTACAATCTGTATAGCCCAGCAGATAAGGACCTTACACTCTCAAACATGAAAATAACTGACACAAACTGCATTATTGTCGGAGACTTTAATAGCCGTTCAGAAAGATGAGGATACCCAGATACTGACAAAAGAGGAGATGAAGTGGAGGACTGGGAAATAGACTCAAATCTCCATCTACTCAACAAAGCGGATGACACACCGAGCTTCTACTCCAGAAGATGGTTTACCACTTCTACTCCAGACTTAGCTTTCTGCACAGGAGACATCCTCCACAAAATCGATCGCCATGTGCTTGACCAATTAGCAGGTAGTGACCACAGACCAATCAAGCTTGTAATGAATATGGAGTATGTTCCACAGGAGCAAAAGCCTTTGCCCCGCTGGAATTACAAACGAGCAGATTGGGACAGATTTGCCATACTAACAGACAAATATTGTGAAAACATAAATACACGATATGGCAACATGAAGCAAATGGTGGAAAGTCTAAACAGAGCAATAATACAGGCAGCCACTGAGTCTATTCCAAGAGGAGCGAGGAAAAATTACAAACCATACTGGACTGAAGAACTACAAATTTTGGAGGACAAAGTTGAAGATGCCAGGAAGACAGCAGAGAGAGAACAAACAACTGAAGCGAACATCTCTCTCAAAGCCATCTCAGCAAAATATAAAAGAACAGTAAATCAAACAACAAGACATTGTTGGAGGGAAAAAACAGAAAACCTGAATTTTGACAGGGATGGAAACAAACTATGGAAACTAGTGAAAGCCATGAACAATGAAGGACCTAGAAACAAACAAATAACAATTAAACAAGGAAATGCCTTGCTTACAGGAAAAAAAGGCTGCAAATGCACTAATGGAACACTATGCCAGTGCAAACCACATTGGTATTACAACCGAACAGAAGAAAGCAATCAAAGACAAACAGATACATCATAGTAATACAGAGACAGCAGCAGAATATATTATGGCAAATCTAACAATGGAAGAAATGGAACAGGCAATGAATACCCTAAAAAAGAAGAAATCAATAGTAAAGGATGGTATCACAAATGAAATGCCAATAGGACTAGGCACTAAGGCAAAAAAGAAACTACTAGCAGTCCTATATTACAGCTGGAAGAGAGGAATAGTCCCACAGGCATGGAAGGAAGCTATACTAATACCAGTCCCAAAGAAAGGAAAAGACCTGGAAGAACCAAATGGCTATCGACCTATCAGTCTACTTAGCTGTGTAGGAAAATTAATGGAACGCATTATCAATGGCAAGCTAACATGGCATCTGGAAGAAAACAAACTCTTAACACCACACCAAGCAGGATTCAGAAAGTACAGATTCACTGAAGATCAAATAACTTATATAGCTCAGGAAATAGAGGATGCCTTCCAAGAGAAAAAAACACACACTAGCGGTCTGGATAGATTTAGAAAAAGCATTTGATAAAGTATGGAAGGAAGGACTGAAAGTAAAACTGCAAAAAATGCATGTTTGTGGGAAAATGTACAAATGGATCACTTGAGAACAGAACTGCCAGGACAAAAGTACAAGGACAAACCAGCAAAATGATGCTGTTGGAGCAAGGTGTCCCCCAAGGAGGAGTTCTTTCACCAACATTATTCATAGCATATATAAACGACATCAGGGAACATTTTCCAGCCAGAGTACACACATCCTCCTTTGCAGATGACCTAGCCATATGGACATCTGAAGAATATATTAGTACAGCTAACAGCAGAATACAGCAAGCCCTATTAGCGCTAGAGGACTGGTCAAAATCATGGCTAGTGAAGATAAGTGAGGAGAAAACAACATGCACAGTGTTCTCCCTCTCAAATAAAACTCAGCAATCTAAGCTGGTATTGATTGATTGATTGATTGATTGATTGATTGATTTAGGAATCGACATCACAGCATTTGGGGCATTCCCATAAGTGCTCCGTCCCCATCCTCAGCAGCCAGCGAAGAGTTCCAATACTAATACTATCAGTAGCAATCTGATTATAAGTCCGTCTCGCCTTTCCTTTGAGCGTTGAGCGTCGGCCAGATCCCTTCGTCACTCCTTGTTGTCTCATTCTTGCCAGACCATGGTAATCCATTTGCTCCTCCGATGTGTGCACGTGCTCCCACAAGGCCGCAACCACGTCTGCCCTGTCATGTATCAATACTCCACCAAGTTCTGCAGAGCCAGCCAATCTGTCCGCCTGTTCATTTCCCAGCACACCGGCATGCCCCGGAGAAAAGATCCATGCGATGCTTGTCACCCGTGACCTCCGAAGCGAAGCAAGCCACTCCGCACGAAGTCTGCCCGTCCTCACCCTCGTCAGCATGCTTTCTGAGTCAGTTACAATCACGATGTGTGTGTGTGTGTCGTATTCTCCATCCAGCGGAGAGCCGCAGTGACTGCCTCCACTTCCATTCTTAAGCTGGATGTTGTGATATCATATGCCAGGCTCTCCTGCCCCAAACATAGACCATTAGCTTTGGCTATGAACCCCCAGCCACTTCTCTCACCTCTTGACACCGAACCATCTGTGTAGATAATCACATCATTCGAGTGAGCATTGTCCTGAATTAGTTGCTGGATTTCCACTTCCGTGGCCCCTGCTGGCCACTCCCTGCACTCCCGGCTTAATGTGATTATAACTCTGCACAAGTCTGACTGCTCCGCTGGCACTCTGACCCACTCCTCTCCACGCCTAATGTTCTCCACGGGGCACACCTGTCTGATCGTATCCTCCGCCTGAGCCATCCATGATTTCCCTCTTATCAGTCGCTGACCCTTACCTGTGTCCAGCGCCTCATGCAGTGCGTGGTCTGTGTCTGCAGCTACTCTGAGGTATGCCTTCGCCTGCATCACCTTGAGCCTACCAGCAACAGTCGGCAGACCAAGGATGTAACGCATACACACTACTGGGGTGTCTCTAGTGCATCCCAGAATGATCCGCATAGCTTCGACCTGTATGCACTCTAACTTCACCAGCTGACCCTCTGAGACAGTGAGCAGACCTAATCCATAATCAATTATTGAGAGGATCAAGTGCTGGTATAGTGTGAAAAGCATTCTCTGCTCTATGTCCATTGCAGCCATAGTTTTAAATGCATTGAGTCCCTTTTGAGATCTTGTCACGACCGTCTCCACATGGTCCTTGAAGGATAGGCTCCTGTCAAATGTGATCCCCAGATACTTCAGCTTGTTCTCTCTGCTGACATTTCTGCCATCTATCGCGAGGCTTGGGACATCAGCTCTTACAATCCTGTTGTCCAGAGAGCACCACAATACAGCCGCCTTTTCCGGGTGGATGACAGCACTCATTTCTGTGTACCAGTCAATCACTTTATCTACTGTCGCCTGTAACTCCTGGGCTGTTTGCTCCCTATCTCTCCCCTGCCTATATGCAAGAATATCATCTGCAAATGTTAGTATTCTTCCAACCCCTGGTGCTTCTAGGTTTGCAAGCTTGCTCGTATACACATTAAAGAGCACCGGTGAGACTGCAGATCCCTGTGGCAGTCCCGGGGTTAACATATGTGGCTCTGAGGTCCATGCGCCCAGACGGAGAGCAACCCGACGAGAGTGCAGGACGGCTGCTATCCAGTTCACCAACCAGGGATTGACCCCCTTCTCCATCAGTGCGGTCATCAAAATATCATATCGAACTCTATTGTACGCATCCTCGAGATCAAGCGCTACCGCCATCGTTTCCTGTTTACTCTGGAACCCCTCATAAACATCAAAGGCAAAAGTGGCTGCATTTGACCAGGTATCTTTTCCTGGCCTGTAGCTCCCCAGACCTCTTGGAAGAAGCTTCCCGCTTTCCAAAAACTCTTGCAGCTTGACAGCGACTATCTTCTCTAAAACCTTCCCAAATGTATTTTGAAGGGTGATGATCCTAAAGCCGCAAAGCTTTGACTGATCCTTGAATGGTTTTGGGAGAGGGATGAGATAGCTGTGCACCCAATCCTGCGGTACTGGGGTTAAAGCTGGGAGAGCGCGCAAGACCTTCCGGTATGAGTGGACCGATTGCCTTCTTGGACGCCTCAGACAAGGGGCATGCAACAGGGCTGTTAAAACTCCCTTTTTGCAGCCCCCATTGTGGACCCCAGAAGTAGACCATGCTTGGAAAACAAAGAGAGCTGCAGTGAAGCAGCTAAAGAAAGTGCGACAGACACTTCGAAGCTCACGAGAGGAAGTGGACACAGCGGAAAATGTCAAGAAAGACAAGGTGGAGGTTTTCAAGCGCCGTGCTGCAGAGGCCAAAAAGGCAAAATGGGAATGTTTCATGAAGGAGATTGGAGGGGATAAAACACTGCAAAAATTCTGGAAACTGCACAGGAAAATACAGAGAAAAGATCAGCCGATGACAGTGGGAACAATCTATAGAGATGATGGTGTGCGCGTGACAACAGACAAAGAGAAAGGGGAGGCGTTTCTCCAGAGATTTTTAGAGCAGACCAGTCATAATGATGCGGACACCAGGGATGCAGTTAGAGAGGAGCTATCTGGCACCACGAAGAATATGCAGTATGAAACATCATACGGGTGGAATATGTTAAACACATTTTGAAAAAGGCAAAAGATACGGCACCAGGGCCCGATGGGGTCAGGTATGGCCACATGAAGGGTTTGAGCGAAGCAGACTTGGAGGAGATGACCGACTGCTTTAACCAGAGCATTAGGACAGCTGGTATTGAATGGAAAAATATTGCGTCATGAAGAAAATCCAAACTATCTAGGAGTCACCTTTGATCGTCGCCTGACATGGAAAACACAGGTTGAGAAAAATCGAACAAGTGCAAGGAAAAGAATGGCAATCATGAAAAAGCTTGCTGGTACAACGTGGGGAGCAGATGAGAAAGTTCTCAAGAAGTTATATACTGGACGGGTGAGGCCTGTACTGGAATATGGCATTTTAGCTTGGGCAACAGCAGCTAAGTCAAACTTTAACAAAATAAGTAGAGTCCAAAATCAAGGAATGCGAATCATAACTGGAAGCCTGAAGACAACGCCTATTAATGAACTAGAAAAGATCACTTGTTTACAATCAATGCAGGATAGAAGAGATAGCAGAGCCCAGCAACAAGCAGAAAAATTTAGAAGATTGACAGACCACCCTATGTACAACAGATTTAATTGTTTTGGAAAGGGAAGACTGAAGCGTAGCAACTTTGTAGAAACTGCAAAATGAAAGATTAGGGCAGATCCCATACTTAACATATCAACAGTCAAACCCATTTACAATGCAGACAATTTCCCAGCTTGGAGACAGCAGCAACTGCCTGAGATGATAGAAAACATTCCTGGTATTGAGAAAAAGTACACTCAGCATGAAACCGAAAGAAGAGAAATAACCCTAAACTACATAAAAGAACATTACCCAAGCAGCAATTGGACCCATGCATATACAGATGGATCAGCCAAAAATTTAGTAGAGAATGGAGGAGGAGAAATTCTCCTAAATTTAAAAAATGGAGTGAAAAAAAAAACAAAACAAATTCAGTGGCAATTGGAAAGTTTTCAAGTAACTTCAAAGCGGAGGTGGAGGCTCTGAAAACTGCAGCAGAAATGCTCTTGATGGAGGAAAATAAAGATACGCAAATAGCTATCTTCACAGATGCAAAGTCAGCTGTCTCAATACTGAAGAGCAATAACAGCACAGAAATAGCTGACCTAAGAGCAGCACTTCATGGCCTATGCTAGAAATCCAAAAAAGTTGTAATACAGTGGATCCCGTCACATTGCAGTATACCTGGAAATGAAGAGGCTTACAGACTAGCAAAAGAGGGCGGACGACTACCACAGCCTGACATAGACATAACCTATAATGAGGCAAAGAGGTTTATAAAAAGCACATATAGAGCCAAATGGGAAACAGAGCATTCAGGCCACCAGAAGGATGATGCATATTACAAACTTGACCGAAGAGAACAAATAGCAATCTTCAGACTGCGTACAGGACATAAGAGGCTGAAATACCACTTGTTCAATAAACTAAAGATAGGAGATACCGATGAATGTAATTGTGGAACTGGTAAAATGGCAGCTAAACATTTGCCTGCAAGAAAGATATTTTGGTCCACACCTGCTTCATTTGAAGACAAGATCTATGGAATGGAGATATCAACAAGCTCAAGTTGACTGCAGCTTACTTTAACTACATTCAGGTTGACATTTAAAGGTGCATGAAGAAGTATTTAGTCTGCCACACTTCATACCACAAGCATGTCGGTTACACAAGCCTCCCAGATGCATGAAATGGAGTATTGCTTGGATAGCTAATCCATTACGTGGAAAGTCCGAATCGAAAGCTCACTGTCTGGGCTTCATAAAAGGCGGAAAAAGTGTCCTAGTGGCACAAAATGGAATATTGCTCGGATAGCAAATCCATTACGTGAAAAGTCCGAATCGAAAGCTCACTATGTGGATGTCATCTGAAGACTGCATTCTTCTGGTTTCCAGAAGAACAACCTATGGTGAACGGAAGGCCCAATATACGGAAGTGAGGCTAAGCAGTCATGTGCAGGACGTGACGATTCCTTGGGTGAGCCCAGTACCAGAGCGCTGTGTGATGGCTCTGCAATTATGGAAGCCTCCTTGGATGGCGGGGAATGCCCATGGTCTGCCTCTGCCTTCCCTTGAGGGCTGACCAGGATGCCTTTGGCTGTTCTATATGGGCCAGCTGGGATGGGAGAATACACCACAACAGTGAGAGTCTAACGTTCTAAGAAACCCCCGGGAAGGTTAACCCGGTCAACAAATGCCCGCAGAAGACGGATGTGTCGGCCTAACGGCGCAAGAACGCAGCTCTGCTGTAAACAGGCACAACGCAATCACGTCCGAAAAAAAACCTCCGGTTGAATGAAGAAGAAGAAGAAGAAGATATCAATTAACTCAGTGAGTTAAGAACAAGGTGGAGGGATGATGTTAGGGGAGATTGAGGTGGTTGGGGGGATAAAGGAAATGTAAAGTGGTAGGATCTTCCAGTAGGGTATCTACTGGGTTTCTGCACTTTTCCTTTAGTCTTTCCTTGTCTTACCATGACTCAGACCGATGTGATGAGCTCCTCTGCCTTATGACAGAGTTTAGTTCTCTGTTATATATCTGAGTGCGGCCGTCGGCCTACACTCACCTAATAAAAGTCGGAATTCGGTTGCTCTTACCAGGTGTGTTCTCTCTTCAACAGGTTCCACTATGTTTTCCAAAAAGCTAGCAGAAAAGTCATAGAAGAAGATTATGGCTCGATCATTGAAGGCAGTTTTTACTCAGCGGCTTTTGCACTGGGCCAATAACCCAGAGGGTCTGCAAGAACCTGGCCTCTGCTGAGCAGGAACCGATGATCATCTAAGAGTGATTCCTCAGTGGTAGTTCTCATCATAGTAGAGTGAAGATACTTACAATACCACCAGTAACAGGAACAATAGTAGTTATATAGAGAAATTGAAAATTAACAATGCGTTTTTCCAAATGGTGAATTCCTGTGATACATTAACAATTAACATCGTGTTTTCCAATTGGTGAATTCCTGTGAGAAATGAACTACTAACACTTTGTTTCAAAGTGACAGTAAACATTATTTTACTGTACAAGGGTTATCAGATCACAGAACTTTTAGTGACATATTAGTTACACTGTGTGTGTAGGACTCATGGTCAGTATTGGAATACATCCACCATTGGTGACCAGGCATCCAGACTATCCAAGAGCCATTGGAGGAAGTCGACACCTGGCTGGAGAGACGCATCATTTGGTGAGGTCCTTCTGTACTTGATCTATGGTGCTGTTGTGTGGCCGGTACTGTGATGAAGCAGACTTTGATCCTGAGCTGTTCGGTCTGATTCTGCATACACACTTTAGAGTATACGACAAACATTCTACACACACTTTGCACATATCTGACACTTTTCTTTATTAAATTAATTTGTCATTTTGTTAGAAGCTAGAGTTGTGTAGTATGTTTTGGAAAAGAATGAGAGGGGGCATGGTCCAGTGGTAGGAGAGAGAGAGAGAGAGAGAGAGAGAGAGAGAGAGAGAGAGAGAGAGAGAGAGAGAGAGAGAGAGAGAGAGAGAGAGAGAGAGAGAGAGAGAGAGAGAGAGATCCAAGGACTGATGGGGTGTTGTGGACAGAAATCCAGAAGATCCTCAAGATAATGATATGGGGTTAAAAGAATGTGGGTGTTGATTCCCCTCACCCCAGGGACGACACTTATTACGACAGGGGGGAGGGGGATATTCTCATGAATATAAAAAAAATGGATCAAAGAAAACACAGTCAGTGGCATTTGAAATATTCTAAAGTGACTTCAAAAGGAGAGATAAAAACCATGAGAACTGCAGCAGAAAAGCAACAGAGAGAAATAAAGATACACGCACAGCAAACTTCAGAGAGGCGAAGTAAATTGTCTTGATTCTGAAAAACAAAACGTGCAGAACTAGCAGACCTTTATTTTTTTGGCGCTCGCACACTTTGAACTCAAGCATAGTCCGTAACACTGCTTCTTATAGCACTTGACTGAATTTTGCGTGTGAATTAGCTTTCCCTATTACCAGTGTCCCTCGCCATCAGGCGAACCCACTTCAACTTCAGATGTATTACTATTAGCAGACCTAAGAGCAGTGCTCCATGGAATATGTCAGAAATCCAAACAATTTGTAATATAATGGATCCCACCACCATGCAGTATACCTGGGAATGAAGAGGCTGACAGATTGGTAAAAGAAGGAGGACGATTACCTCTGCATGATATGGACATAACTTTGATCAGAATATCCAGCTCACCAGAAATATGATACATATTTATTATAACCTTGAACGAGGTGAACCGTGAACAGGAATCAATCTTCAGACTCCGCAGAGGACATAAGAAGCTGAAATACCACTTTTTCAATAAATTAAAGATAGACGATACTGATGAATGTAACTGTGGAATTGGTAAAATGACCGACCGATAAACATTTTAACAGAAGTGTCTAATGGAGGCAGAATAGAGAATATCATTTTGGCCAACACCTGCTCCATTTAAGAACATACTGCTGGGGATGCCAACACTCTCAAGTCGACCACTGCTTTCTTTAAATATTCATTTGAATAACGAAGACACAAAGAATAGATTGCACGATTTATTGCCTGGCATATTTCGCTGCATCTCGTCAGGTACATACATAAATATTCATTTATTCATTCATTCAGTAGCATGTCCTTTGCAGAACCTCGCTCCCATAACTTTAAATATAGTAAGGTTGAAATGAATGAAAATGAATGTAAGAAAGAGAGTGCTAAAATGCTATATAGAACCAGTTTTGCTGTATGGCAGCGAATCTTGGAATATAAATGAACAAATTAGGAAGAACTTAGAAGCAACAGAGATGTGGTTTTTAATATGAATGTTGCGAATTCCTTGGACTGCCAGAGTAACTAACAACGATTGCCTGAAAGAGGCTAATGCAACTAGAACACTATATACAACAATAAGAAAGAGACAAACAGCTTTCTTTGGTCATGTGATGAGAAGAGAGGCATTGGAGAACATCGTGACAACTGAAAAGATCGAGGGGAAGAGAGGCAGACGCAGATCAAGAGAAATGATGCTGGACGGATTGAGATGGTGGCATGGAGGAATATCATCAGCAGAGTTGATCCAGAACACCAACGACCGAGATCTGTGGAGAGCCATGAACGCCTACGCCAGCCGGCACGGCACTTGATGATGATGAAGGTTGAAATCTGAAGGTGTGAGAAGAAGAAGAAGAAGAAGAAGACGAAGAAGAAGAAGAAGAAGGATTGTTGATAATGATGATAGTGCTGATGATGACAAAGTATATTACTATATTTGTTTCGCTGTTCACTTGATAGCAATTTTGACTAAATTCCACAGAGTTCTTCCAGTCGTCAAACATGTCGGATAAATCTTGATAAATTAAGCAAACTGTTGTCGCTCGTCTTAGTTTCCCCTACGTGATATTGTGATACGTTGTTTGTACTTGAATAAATTGCCACGGGACGATATAATTGTGGTGAGTATAGTTAATTATCATATGATGATACGTTAACATGTTTATATTCGGTAGGATTAACATGAGATGTCTGGTCATTTTTTTGTGATTGAATAATAATAATATTAATAATATAATAATAATATTGGATGAAATTGATGTCTTATGAATTGAATTGTAATGTATTTTGTTTTGTTTCTAAGTTTCCGACTAGAAACTAGTACTTAGTACTAGTACTAGTATAGTCTGTATAAGTATTGACTAGAATCGAAAATTAATAAATAATTACGTAAAGTAAAGTCAATACGTCTACTGAATGAGTGTAGTGTACTGTAAGTAAGCCAGGAGTTGTTAGTTGGGGCTTAGCAAGGTTGGGTTGTGGGAGTTTTAATAATTTTAATGTTCAATGATTTGGTTTTGCAGAATTGTTTTGGGCACTCTTCCGAATAACGGTCCTAAATTAATTAGTGTAAAAAGCATCCCTTACAGGGTCTCATTAGGTGATATAATAAAAAAAATTATTAAACACTACGAACTAAAATATAGAACTGAGAAAATGGAATTACATACCAATAATATTTCACAGTTATATGTCGAAAATTGTGGCACAAAAGTTGTAAATAGTAAATACCATCCGAAAGCATGTTCTTTGTGAAAAAATTGTACATATCGGAACGAGCATTGAATGTGTTGTCGATTACTTCCGGTTTAGTGTGACGTGGATGGCTAGACCGATCAATGGATGCAATAAATGTTTTTGGGGAGAGTTTATACGGAGCTGGGTCTGAATAGACAGAGTAGTTTATACGGAGCTGGGTCTGAATAGACAGAGTAGTTTATACAGAGCTGGAGTCTGAATAAACGGAGTTGTTTAAATATCAAGAATAATTTTCCAGATTGGTATCCCCAATAAAAATAATTGTGTCCCCATGCGAGTTAAAGAATTGTTAATTTGCGTTTCTGTACTCTTACTGTTTACAGGCTTCCATCTTTGTTTACATTACCGACCTACTATTTCCTGCTATTGATGTCCTCATCATAGTTGCCATTCTAGATATTTTATATCCAGATCTAGAGGTTTTTGCCAGCATCTGGATACCGTTTTCTGACGTTTGGATGCTGGATGCAATTCTAGATACTTTTCATTTGGAGTCGGATATTTTGAATACTTTCTAGATTTTACTTTTCTTTCGGTGTCATTTACCCATTTTATGTTCGGTCTGGACGCGCGTAAATTATGGTAACTGCCATTATTTAAACTTTGAACTGACTTGGGTCAACGCTCAACAATCTGGCAACCCCCCTCCCTCCCCCCATCCCCTCCAGTAATGAGTAAAATGGCGCATAAGGGCACTGAAGAAACTTTTGGTCAGTAAACATTTAAACTTAAAGAATTTGGCTGCAATTGGAACCGATAATGCATCGGTAATGGTCGGTATCAACCATGGCATGTATGCAAAATTGAAGGAAGATATCCCATCTTTAATCCTCATGAAATGTGTATGTCATTCCTTGCAGCTAGCATTATCACATGCCTCATCAGTCAGAATGTTTACCAAGGAATTAGGAATTCCTTATTGCTAGATACTTTCCAACGAAATCTAGATATTTATGGATGTTGTTTGGGCCGTTTCTAGATACTTTTGGTCACAAAAAAAAGTGGCAACCCTGGCCTCATAATTCCGGTCCAAGCTGACAGTAATTTGCGTCGCCTCAGAAAGACATGATTAGGCAATTCAAACACCTGGCTTCCGACTTACTGGCCTGATGAATTAACAAATAAACAAGGAAATGCTACGCACATAAAGTGCAGGAAAACCTGGTATATGTGAAGCAGGTTGAAAAGAGAGAGGAGATAGATAGATAACGAAGCTAGTGTGAGAGACAGAGATATGAGAAAGATGTGTTGAAAGACATAAAAAAGTGATAACTTTTATAAATATAAATAAGATAATATAAGTGACAAAACATCTGTTCATAATCATAGTTCCTAATATTTTTTTATTAAAAAGTCGCTTGCACCCAATTAATTGCTGACAAATTAAAAAAAAAAAAAAAGTGTCCAGCAGGGAATTGAACCAACAGCTCCCGCTTATCAGGCAGAGACACTTACCACTGTGCTACTGAGGATATGATTTTGAATCAACAAAAGTATATAACATAGCCACGCTCATGTCCCGATGACGTCACATACGTTAAGTCATGTGACTAGGCAAATCACGTGACCAGGACCACCCGGGGTTTCCGGGACTGGGAAAAATCACGTGATAGTTCAGCTCTGAATAAACGGAGTAGTTTATACAGAGCTGGGTCTGAATAGACAGAGTAGTTTATACGGAGCTGGGTCTGAATAGACACTTCCATGTTTTTTGGGCCCTGAGGGCCCTCACAGTCGTCGGAGTGTATACCTATCAGTTTATATTGGAAATAGATATACACTCCAATGACAGTCAGGGCCCTCTGGGCCCAGGAAACATTTATTGCATCCATCGATCGGTCTAGCAGTCCATGTCACATTGAACCGAAAGTGATCGACATCAGCTAATGAGGCCCTGTAAGGGATACTTTTTACACTAAATAATTTACGACCGTTATTCGGAAGAGTGCTTTTTTTTGTCATTGCCTTCCTTGGTTGCTAATTTAATTATTTTAGTTTTAGTGAAAAAAAAAAAAAAAAAAAATTAAAAATTTATTAAACTTATTCATGGTTAAATAATTCAACCCATGATTCCCTTTTTTCTCTGGGACTTACAGACAAGTCCCATCAACACATAAAGAACCTGCTGGCTGTGGGTATGTGAAGTGCTAGGAACCAAAGAAAAACTCATGGAAAGAATTGTGGTCAGAAGGGTGTCCCAAAGACTGGAGTTGAGTGTCCTCCAGCCCACTACTCTAGGTGGTTATCGTCTGGGAAAGGACACCTGGTGCAGTGCTGCTGTATATGCATATATTGAATTGATCTTTATTTTCAAAGGGTAACAAATTGGGCGCGTAGGCCCGTCTTACATTCGGCCCTTCCAATCACTCATCTTTCGTTCATCAACAGTGCATGATGCATTCACATAGGAAAAAAAACATTGTCAAATGAATGTTGTAAGCATAAACAATGCATATTCTCATGTTATGTGACACATCCCCCCTCCCACACACACATCCCGCACCAACCCACACACACATCCCTCACCTACTCACACATCCCATACCCACACATCCCCCACCCACCACACATCCCCCACTCACCACACATCCCCCACTCATCCCTCCACCCACTCACAGATCCCGCCACCAACCCAGACATCTCGCACCCACCCACACACACACATCCCTCACCCACCCACACGCATCTTTCCACCCACTCACACATACCCCAATCCACTCAAGCTCACCCACACACACATGCTCCACCCACCCACACACCCTCCAACCACACACACATACCCCTCACACACGCACATCCCGCACCAACACACACATATCCCTCACACATCAACCACCCATACCCACACATCTTTCCATCCACACACATTTCCCCACCCACCCACACATTTCACCACCACCCACACACCCCAACAACCACACACACATCCCCCACCGACATACATCCCCCCACAAACACACACATCTCCCACACAAACACACAATGAGGTTAGGTCAGCATGGCAGAGTGGATAAGAATGCATGTTCTTATATCATCTGGTGTGCTGATGCCGAGGTAAGGGGTTCAGCCCCTACACCGGACAGTTGGACTAAAATGTTGACCTATCGTCCTTGGCTTGGGGATGCAAATTACAAGTACCTCTGAAGTCGGAGTAGGTTCACCTGATGGCGAGGGACACTATTAACCCTTTACAGGGCAGACACTTGTCCGTTTTGTAGCCCTGAATGGGCAAGATTTTTTCAGGTTCTGTAAAATTTCGGGTCGCGTTAGTAAAAACATCACAAATAAGGTGTTAGTCAACCGATTTTAGTTAAATAAACAACACAATGAAGGGAAAAGCATGCAGAATATGTTACTCACGTGATTGTTGCCGGTAATCCATATATGAACACAAATATTTACGAAATACGGCATGTTGTTTGTGATTTTCCGTCACCTATACGGCAATTTACAAACACATTTTCAGAATCATAATCACTTTCTTTAAAGTCCGACTCACGACTGCTAATGCAAAGTAACGCTTTGCACTGATATCTAGCTCCGATTAATAATCAACTTCGTGCCCTTTAATGTCATTTAAATTGAACAGAGCGAAATCTCGGCTATCACTTGAAGAATCGCCGAAATCCATTTTTAAAAACAGCGTAAAAATCCCGAAAACTATAAAAAAAAGTCCGTTCAAATTCATTGTAGCGCGTTTACAAATGGCGGCCACGTTGTCAAGCTATCGGCGAAAGTGAAAGTAGCCGTCGGAAGTGTCGGAAAGCCGAGAGATCGCGTTTTTACAATGCATAATAGTATCGGCCGGAATCGGCCGCTACGCTCGTTTTAAGCGATCGGCCGGTAATGGCCGCTATGCCCTGTAAAGGGTTAATAGGGAAAGCTAGTCCACACACAAAATTCAGTCTGGCACTACTAGAAGTAGTGTGTATGGACTACGCTTGAGTTCAAAGTGAGCGAGCTCCAAAAAAATATACCTATGAGGGTTGCCAGGTAGGAATGAAAACAACTGCAGCTGCCATTGGCTTTAAAGAAGCGTGCTCTACTGTCAAGGAAAAAATAGGGGTGAAATAACATCAGTGTAGCAAAATGAATTGGACGGACTCATTTAGTGGTGCCAGTAATCATAGGCACACAATAACTGAGTGAAGGCTTCCTTGACATGGCTCTCTCTCAACACTCTCCTCTCTCAATACGCCTACGCCAGTTGTTTGCATGTGCGGTACAGACATCGACAGAACGACCATAATGAAATATCTTGGCATCACCTTCAACAGATGCTTGTCTTTCAAGTTTCATGTGTACAGTGTTAATATCAGGACCAGGAAGGGCTTGGCAGCACTGAAAGTGATGGCAGCAGCTGATATTGAACAACGCCTGCTATTCCTCCTTTTCCCAGGACTTCTGCTAAGATTCATAGACTACAATCTGGGCCTTATCACTGTCAGCAGAACCAAGCTAGAAAGGCTGGACAGAATGCAAAACGAAGCAGAGAGACTCATACTTGGCGGCACAAAAGATACCTCATGCCAGGCCATGTATCCTTGATTTTCTAACAACAATGCCCATGTCAAAGCGTATATGAGAGCATCCATAGAAAAAATCACCCCCTGCACAGAACGGTCTCAAGAGGATCCACTCCTGGATGGCCGAGGTGGAGGAAGTAATTAATCAGATCTGCAAAATGAACGAGTTCCAACACAGATAA
This sequence comes from Cepaea nemoralis, assembly GCA_014155875.1. Lineage (NCBI taxonomy): Eukaryota > Metazoa > Mollusca > Gastropoda > Stylommatophora > Helicidae > Cepaea > Cepaea nemoralis. Next base: position 61,913 of record JACEFZ010013534.1, read on the forward strand.
GAATGGACCAACACCCATAGCATGCATAAACATTCTAAGGTCGTCATCACACCAGGAAGATACTGCAGAGGCAGGGATCTCGCTGCGGTCGACACTGATAGAGCAGCATTCACACGCCGACGACGACATCTACACAGATGGGTCGGTGAAGAATGCATCAGTGTCAGCATGGGCATACACAGCACAAAGGATGAATATAATCTGTTTGCTGGTGTGGCTGGCTCCATGGCGAAGGAGTTATGGACGCAGTTCATAATTCCACATAACCGCATTTGAAACACAGCTGCGGGCAATTTGGCAGTAGACCGCCTTGCGTTAATTTTTTACAAAATGGTATGAGTGCCTATCGTTCAGAAAACAATGGCAAACTACTGAACTTTAACTTGTCAAGAGATCATAGCAGCAAAAAATGCTGGTGTTGACTGCAACGTCCTGTAAAGGATATGCAACTAATTCTTTTTTGCTGGTGTGTAGGTTAATGACCCGTCTTTCTCTTCTGATCTGTGCATTGCTTATAGAAGGCCACGTGATATTCGATCACATTGTGTAGGCATTTCTTTATTTTTCTCCGCAGGTGAAAATAATTTCAGTGTAGCAGTAACCTGATCTAAGGCTTGGCTGGAGCAAAATGGATCCTGCCAACAACAACAAGCCACTCAGGTTTAACAGGAAAAAGAATGGACCACCCACACCAGTCACTCGTACATACTCAGAAGGAAGAGATGGTTTGTAGGGCTTTGTATGTCGTCTCATTGATCAATCTAGCTTGCGCTCATATATTATCTGTTATAATTATCACCATACCATGCACTCGTGTGTTGCCTGATCTATGTTTCACCCTACCATGCGTTCATATCTTGTTTATTCTATTTATCACCTCATCATGCACTTATAGCTTGTCTATTCTGCTCATAACCTCACTACGCACTCATATCTTTTCTGTTCTACTTACCACCCTACCACACACTCATATCTTGTCTATTCTATTTATCACCTTCCATGTACTCATATCTTGTCTGTTCCATTTATCACCTTAACGTGAAATCAAATCATGTCTGTTTTATGTGTCACCTAGTCATATCTACATTGTCTGTTCTATTGATTTTCATTATACTTTTCTGCAATTCCCCTCTGTTTCTAATATCCTGAGCACATTGTAGCTATAGAGCCTTATAAAGTAGCTTGTTTCTATCTTTGTAATTGTATTATATAACTGTTTCGTCTTCTTTGTTCCTCTTTCGAAGGGAGGGATTTACCACTAGTTATGCACCTCAGAGATCAGCGTGTCTGATTTAGGCATGATTTTTATTATAAGGCTTACTACTTTTAGACACAATCCATTTAAAGGTAACAGACTCTATCTGCCAGTGGCTAGGTTCAGTTTACTAACAAATGTGCCTTGGCAGCAGCCTTACTGCCTACTATTTTGTGATTTCCAACTGCCATGGTATGTTTAATGTGCACACTGGACCTCCTGGTTTTTGGCCTGTATCTAAGAAGGCTAGGCATCTGATATCACTTTCCAAGAGATCAGAGGGACATATGACATTATTATAAAGCATTGGTTCATGTGAAGGTTTCCAGCCCTGTCATCATCATTATCATGTGCCATGCTGGTAAGTGTGGCAGCCATGTTTTGCCATCTCACTCGATCACCAGAGTCATGGATTAGCTCAGTGTTGTTGTCTCAACCATACCACGCGGCCAAGCCATCCCGGTATTTACTTCTCTGCCCTTCCCTTATTCTCTTCCTCTTGATCTTGCCAGTTGTCACCAAGTTCTCCAATTTATTTCTTCTTATTACGTGACCAAAACATTGCGACTGTCTGCGTCTAATTTCTCTAATTAGTTTACGGTTTTCATTTGTTTCTTGTGTAGGTCAGCATGGCTGAATGGATAAGAATGAATGTTTTTAAACATTTGGTATGCTGATTCCAAGGTAGGAGTTCAACCCCTACACCAGACAGTTGGACTAAAATGTTGACCTATCATCCTTGACTTTGGGACGTAAATTACAAGTACCTCTGAAGTGACTGGGTTCGCCTGATGGCTAGAGACACTGTTAATAGGTAAAGCTAATCCACATGCAAAATTAAGTCCAACACTACTAGAAGTAATATGTATGGATTACGCTTGAGTTCAAAGTGAGCTAGTGCCCAAAAAAAAAAAATGTTTCTTGTAGGACTTGGTCATTGGTTTTTCTGTCTGTCCAGGGTGTTCTTTGCATTTTCCTCAGAAACCACATTTCCACAGCCCTATGCTTGGATTCAAACCAATTGTCTTCTGAGCCTGATTTGAATACCATATCCTCTCAGCCAAGCCTTCCTTACACACAGTCTTGCTGAGATTAGGCCATTGTTAGTCCATCCATCCATCATGTGCCATGCCGGTAAGCGTGGGTGGTCATGTTCTGCCATCTCACTCGATCACCCTGTGAGAAATATTAAGGGATATGTAATAAGTGAAGTGGTTTGTGATTTACTTTATTAATCAGTGAAACGATGTACAGTTTATTATGTGAAGTTTATCAGTTAATTTATTGTATTTACAGACAAAATATGACACATGTATATTAGAAATTGTTGGCAATGAAATCTTTTATTGTGATGCTTCCAGATGATGTAACATCCAGCACCAGTGGGAATCAGTATTTAATGTCTGACTTTGGCCCTGATCTTGGCCCAGACCCCCAGTCTGGTGACATGATTGGGGTGTACAACATGATGGGGCCTATGGTGGGGCCAATGGGGGGAGACCCCAATATGATCATAATGGGGCCTATGAACTATAACAGTGTAAGTGTGTCTGGTTACTTAAGTCTGAAGACTGGTATTACATGTATTTAGCCTGTCATCATCATCATCATCATCATCACGTGGAGATTCTTTGCAGAATGTCGCCCCCATCATGGCCAACTGGAAAGTGCAGTCTCTTGTCAATTCTCTTGCCTCATGCATTTTCATGCCCAAGATTTCTTTGATGTCCTCTATCTACCTTTGTGCTGGTTGGCCCTTGCCTCTTCTAGGAACCATGCCTTCTATGACTCTTCTTTCTAAACCACCTCTGTGTTTAATGTGGCTGAACTATATGTTTCTGAGACATCTTCATGCTGTTTATCAGCTATTTTCTTCGATGCCAAGATCTGGTAAAATGTCCGAATTTTTTCCTTTTCTTGATTCATAGTCCTCTTCCTCCTCCTCCACCAATCATCATCGTCATATCCTTTACAGGAAGAGCAGTCAACCCCAGCATTTCTTGGCTGTTTGTGATTCCTGGGCAAGTTAACATTCAGTAGTTTCCCATTGCTTTCTGAACGGCGGCAACCATACCATTTCATAAAAATAACAACGTAAGGCCGTCTGCTGTCAAATCGCCCACATATCCTCCCTTGGGTAGCGGGGTAGGGGTATCCCCTATCAAAGGAGAAGTAAGGCGCCTCCTTCCCTCCGCTAGCCTACGGGACACCCTTGGGCAAGGTGGAGTACCCGTTTAGCCCCCCGATCAGGGTTACGTGAAGCCATGGGTGCAGGTGGTGGATGAAGATGGAGAGCAGCCGACAGATAGTTGTAGGTTATGGTCTCCACCTTCACGACGGTAGGCAGAGGATCTCCTTTTTTGAGGAGACAATGGCTACGGTCACTGACCAGTATGGTCACTGCTGGGAAGGAAAGCAATGGCAAACTACCTTCTTTACACATGCCAAGAAAATCATGTTGTGTTCACTTATCGATAATCAGAGAAACGGCGTAAATGGGTACTCCATAGGAGCAGCCTCGCCCGGTAGGGATAGTCATGCGCACCAGGTGACTCCAGACCGTCAACAGGCTGCTAGGTGCAAAAGATTAATATCATTGAAAGTAGGAACTTGGAATGTTAGAACAATGAATGCAGATGGAAAGTTGGAGGACATCAAAAAAGAAATGGAGAGAGAGAAGATTAACATATTAGGAATATCGGAAACGAGATGGAGAGGAGCAGGGATAAGGAAAGGAGAGGATTGTAAGATTATTTACTCGGGGGGAGAAGAACAGCAAAGAGGTGTAGCCATTATATTAGATAAGCAATCATCAAATTCTGTCAAAGGATATTGGGCTGTGTCAGACAGAGTTCTATTAGTAAAATTAAACGGAAGACCTTTTAAAATAAATGTAATTCAAGTATATGCCCCAACAAGTGAAAGCAGTGAAGAAAGTATAGAGGAATTTTATAATGACATGGAGTCTGCTTTGAAGAACTAAAAAATCAGAAATAAATATCATAATGGGTGATTTCAACGCAAAAATAGGAAAGCAAAGCGATGGATGCAGTGTAGGCAACCATGGTTTGGGAGAGAGAAATGAAAGAGGTTACAGACTTGTAGAATGGGCAAAAGAACAAGAAATGGTTGTAGGAAACACCTGGTTTAAATAACATCCTAGAAGATTATGGACATGGAGGAGTCCAGACAGCAGGATTAAAAACCAGATAGATTACATCCTGATAAGCAAAAGGTTTCGAAATGCATTAACAGTTGTAAAAACAGTTCCAAATGCAGACTGTTACAGTGATCACAGATTAATTACTGGCACATTGAGGGTAAAGTTAAAGAAAGTCAAGTATACAGCAGGAAACCCTAAATATGACTTGTGCAAATTGAAAACTGACAAAGAAATACAAGATAATTTTAACATAGAAGTAAAGAACAAATTTGATTTATTGTCTGATCTAGAGATCCTATTTCAAGATGTAGATGATCAATGGGAAATGCTGAAGAATTCAATCAGTTGTGCAGCAGAAAAAACTATTCCAAAAGTAAAGAAAGTGGGCCGTAAGACATGGATGACTGAAGAAATTTTACAACTAATGGAAACAAGAAGACAGAACAAAAATAATCCTGCCAAATATGAAGAAATTCACAGAAAAGTCAGAACCTTATGTAAGGAGGCTAAAGAAACATGGCTTGAGAAAATTGCAGAGAAATTGAAAAACAACACAACAGTAAAAATGCGAAACTAATGCACAAAAGAATTCAGGAGATTACTAATCAAAGAACACGTACATCAGCAGGCTGCCTAAAGACAAAAGATGGAAGAGTCATAATAGAAAAAGATCAGATTTTACATGTATGGTCAGATTACGTGAAAAACCTTTATGACGATAACAGAGACGAACAATATATTGTTCAAAATAACAATGAAGGGCCAGCAATTTTGAAGATGGAGGTTCAGAATGCTCTTAATCATATGAAATCTGGCAAGACCCCTGGTCCAGACAGCGTCACAACAGAAATGATTAGTGCTTTAGAAGAATATGGAATAGATAAAGTTACCAGTCTGCTTAATACAATATATGATACTGGAAATATACCTCATGAGTTATGTAATTCTGTATTTATTGCAATCCCAAAGAAATCAGGAGCCTTGGAATGTGATCAACATCGAACAATTAGTATAATGAGTCACATCACGAAGATTTTGCTAAGAATTATCATGCAAAGAGTTAGGAGGAAAATACAACCTGAAATAGGAGAAGAACAATGTGGGTTTGTAGTAGGCAAGGGTACAGTAAATGCTGTGTATATAATGAGAACCGTAATCGAACGTTCTATAGAAGTAAACAAAGATCTATGCCAACGAGCCCTTTCTGACGTAACTAGGGGTATTGAGATGCGGCTACGTTGACACTCTTTATGAATTACACACTGATACACCGTGAACACAACTCGTCACCATCGAGTGATAGAATGGCATCATGTATTGTTTCCATGCGACACAATCACTGGGATACTCAAAGGTACACATACACCCACGACATTTGTTCACACACTGATTGTAGTACGTCCTGCTATCCAGGCTATCTAATCAACTACAATGGTCTACACATACACTCTTCTATCCTACTTACAGTCCTGTTACACATGGTCGCATGGCGCCTACATTCACAGGCCGGCAACCTCTGCCCACAGCACACGACTCGACTCCGTGCTGTAACATGTCCACCCGCCTGGTCGCGGCAACGCTGTTCTCATCAATCGGTACACGCTTGAATTATCTAGCGTACACAGTTACTTGCCGTCGACGATTCTCGGCGTTTCATTGCCACAAGGGATATTCAGTTCTCAGCCGACACACTTCTCTGCTTTCGTGATCTGTCTGTCATGGCTTCCCAACTCCGACTGACTCCCTTTGTCCGTGCGCCCTGCTCGACCCTCCTAATCACGTGGCCTCCTCCTCGCAATTCTATTGGCCACTATCTTTAGCCCGTTACCGGTGTCTTTTTCCTTATCACTCTCCGTGATTATTTATCATTAATAATGTTTCAACAATCTGTGTTGCTGTTAACCAGGTCTTAAGTAATCTGACTCATGGCATATGCCCCCCGCAATTTCAAAAATGTTCTACATTTTTGGGTTCTTCCTTATCTCTACACTTGACATGAGTCAGCTTGGTCGCACATGCCTGTCCCTGGTCGCACATATCTGTCTACTGCCTCATGCCTTTGAGCTTGCTTCTCAGTTCCCTTTAACTTCCCTCTGTGTTACGTTGATATTCTGCCATACCTTCACACAAATTATAATGTCGGACACGAATATCCGTCTATTCCCAAATAGACCTCGTGTGGCCTCAACCCCCTTTGTTTTTGGCAAGTTGAGGACCAACCTACTATGAGTCCCAATGTCCCACCCCGGACATTCCCATAAGGTTCCTCATTTATACCTCGGTACAAGCAACTGACACCCTCCCCAGCCCTTAAGCCCTGGGTGCAGGAACGTGTGTATTGCAGACATATCAATTTCACCCCTATTTTGTTTAAGCTCTATTTTGCTCCTGAGTAGTCTATGCTACGACTGTGGATCTCTTTGGTGCGAGTACCTATGACTCTTGTATATGTCTTGTCAACGTGTGTGCGTGGTTGGCTGCCATTAGTTACTTGTGCTCTGTGGCTATCTCTTCCCTTTATTTGCCTTCTGTTTATCCCTGGTGTTCTTGCTACTAACTTTTTCCTTGTCGTGTTCCTAATACCATGACCCTTATATACCTTGATATACATCTACTACCATGCCAAAGTACTACATGTTAGCATATTATATGTACAAAGTACTACCACTTGGTACTATTATCAATGGTACTGCTAATAATCCTACTCCACTATCCTTGTATTCTTTCTTTCACCTGTACTTGTACTCTGTTCTCTCTCTCTCTCTTCACTGTCCCTCAACCTATTCTTATGTTATGTATATGTTACCACCATCAGCTAAATTTCTCCTACCAATTGTACATGTTTGTCTCTCCAATATACAATATTGTCACAAAACCTGAATAATATATACAATTGGACTCACATGTAATATTGCAAGCACTGTTCAAACTTTCACTCGCCCATCATTATCATCTCTGTGACAATATGTATTAATGGTAGTAATGTCTCATTTACCTTCTTCTTCTTTTCCTTTTATGTTATGGGTGTCATCTGTGATGTATCGTGGTTTTCGACCCACTGTCAACCTTCCTGCTCTAGTAGATGTCGATTCTTCTTTTTTCCCTTTGCGATCATTTATCAGTTTCTACCGACATTCATTTTATACGTTGTGTTACAATCAGGTAATAGTACAATCAATATTGTTACAATTACTATTACCATTACATGCATATTGATTACAAATATACATGGCATGATGATCATGATCATAAGAATGTACTGATGTCTATGTATGTAATTACAGCCATTAAAATGATATTTATCTCTATCTATGTGTATTATGAGTTTTGTTTATTGAATGATAGTGAATGTTACTAACTATTACTCCATTGGTTGGTTCTGGCTGGTATCTGTCTTCGCTGACTGTATCTTCTACCCATCAGATTCCCAATCTTCCTTGCGTCTGTCGGTCTCAGCCTCTTCAGTCAGCTAGTGAGGTAGCATCTTTGAGGTACCTTCGACATTATCTCTTCTGCTCAGTCATTTACACCCCTTAACTATCTGAAATTAACAACAGCCTTGGGTGTATATATATCCATACATACCTATTTACATTCACAATGGCATATTATATTACAGCAATCCTATCACATTTCCTACATTGACATGTTATCATGGTCAGTACCACAACGTGCCAACCACTGGACCAATCCCCTTGTATGAACGCATGGTTTCCTAGATGATAGTCTTACCGTATGCCCTATTGTACTATCGGGATTTTGTCCCTAATCTGACCAGATCATTTTATCATATAGTCGGTGTAACGTTTCTTAGGCCATGTTATTGCTAGCATTCACAGACTTCATGTATATATTTTAACCACACTATTACACCTCTGTACTGTTTGTATTTTTTTTTCTCTGATGACTTTACCACCTCATCATGTTACTTCAATCAACCTTATACCTATCAATGCATTCATTCTACTACAACATTTCTACCTGTACCAATCACATACACATAGCTTTTATACACTACAAGTATATACAAACATGTATACGACATAAACATAAATATGACATGTATATACAATATACCTATCCTACGATACGAGTTTCACGTAGGAACATGTGATGTCTCCTTAACCTGTAGTATTGTACAATGATTTGCATCTTCTTTTGTAATATATGTTGTTATTGATTTGAACTTATCTATTTCTTTTGTCTTTTCTTTCCTTTCCTCATCTGTTAACCCTATACTTTTCCAATACCTATTCCAATTCCTTATTTTGATGTCCTGTGTTCGTTTATTTATTTGATCTTTTGGAATTTCCTCTTGTTGCCATTGTGCTAACAGAGCGTCTGTGTCAATGTACCGTACGTGTGGCCTCTTTGGGGGAATTTCATTCTCCCAACCCGATTCTGTGTAGTCTGTAACATCTGTTTGTTTTATCCTCACCTTCTCTTTTGACCTTTGTTCTTGACTGTTTTTCTTGTTGCATACGCCCTCTTCGTCCTGTAACCTATACCCAGATATTGACCTACTCTCTTGTGCTGAACATGCTTGTTGTACCATTTGTTTTTCTAACCTGTTAGCACATGTGTGAGTCAAGTATGGCATAAAAAATTGTTTCACCATTGCTGTGCTGTCGTTGAACTGTGGACAATCCACTCTAAAGTTTTCCACACCAAAGACTACTTTCTCCTTTTCGTACTCTGTTAGGTCTGGCCTAAAATTTAATGTATCCCATGTCAGTTCTTGCTGTGTCAACTGTCTTAGCTCTTCGCGAATATCAACTGGTCCATGCCTATCGTCCATGATTGTGTCGTTACCGTCGGGACACATTCCCTGTACGGTCCCTGTACTAGGGTCCCTTGTTTGTCCTTGAATTCTTCTGTATTCTTCGCCTGTATGGTAAATGTCTGTTCCTATGTCTGATGGGTCATCATCTACTTTAATTTTAATGTCTTCTGTCGGGAATGTCCATGCCGCATCGCAATCTGCTATTTCTAAGTTCTCTTTTTCCCATTTGTTTATGTCCTGGGGTGTGCACTCTTTGACCTCTGGGATATTGCCAAATATTAGCTCCGTTGTGGGATGTGGTAACACTGCCGCTTTTTTCCGCCCTTTGTAGTAAGGACAGTCAATGTCTGTCCAAGCTACTCTATACTGCTCTAACGCCCCGCCAAATGTTCTGCACGTCACTCTGTCGTCTGTATAGTCTTCGTCTCTTACCATCTTCCTGTCCACCCCCACAATTCTTGTCCCTGTGTCTCTAACCATTTTCACTGCAAAATCATTCACTAATGCTCGTCGAACGTCCAGATTTCCGTTTGTTATATATGCAGAGTTGGCTTCCTGCATATACACTTTGTTGTCAGTCATGTCGCCCTGACAGTCATACATGTGTGTTGCATTTGTGTCTTGTTGTTCATCCTCGTCACTGCTGGACATGGTGTATGCCATGTTGGTGTCTTCATTCAGTTTTCTCAGACTACACGTCCTTGCCAAGTGGCCATAGCTTCTACATAACCAGCATTTCAGACTGTCTCTATAGTCTGCATACCTATTGCTTCTTCTGACCGACATATTCTTGAGGTATGACTTATACTCAGGATTTCGGTCGCACATTTCCAACGACCCGTGTTGGCGATCACAATATTTACATTCTCTTACTGGGCCAGTTCGAACTACGTCCGCTTGTCTCGGTGGGATTTGTGTATATCTATTCATTGGTTGATATTTACTTCTGGGTCCGTATGATTGCCTTCGATCAGAGAACCTGGCAGCTGCTCCTACTATAAGTTCTGGCTGTGCCCCCTCTGCAAAAATCTCCCTATGGGCATTATAATACGCCTCACCCTTGGACTCCATTTCAGATATTGTGGCGCATTTATTTTCAAGCAGGAACGTTGCCATGGAGTCTGGCACAGCTGAAATAATTTTATCTCTCAGCATCAGGTCTCTGTGCTTTTCGGGGTCGTTGCCTACTCTAGCTGCCTTCAGCCATTTGTCATATAGAGATTGAGTTTCGGCCATGAAATCCATGAAGGTTTGGTTCGACTTTGGAGTCAGCACTCTAAATGCGGTTCTCAGACCCGCCTCATCTAAACTAAAATGTGCCAAGACTCTTTCCTTGACATAGTTGTAATCAGTTCGCCGATGCTCCGGGATGCCCTCTACCACCTTCAATGGCTCCAAGGCCAAATGCTTATGAAAGAGGATCGCCCACTCTTCAACTGGCACCTTGTAGTGGTTCATCAACACTTCGAAGTTGGTAACCCATGCAGAGATGGAATCCCCTTGTGCAAAGTTCCTGATGATACCTTGATATCTTCGAATGGGGTCCAATGCTTTGGCTGCCAACTTAGTTTTTTCAACTTCAGTTTCTTTCTCCAGTTCTAGCATCTTTACTTTAATACTCCCCTCCACATCTTTGTCTTTCAATGTTAATTGTACTGCCAGTTTCTCTTTTTCGAAAGCTAGTGCTGCCTCTTGTGCTGCTAATTTCTGTAGCTCAAGTTCTTTGGCGTCTTTAGCTGCCGCTTCTTGTGCTGCTAATTTCTTTTCTTCGAGTTCTGCTTGTGCTGCTAATTTCTGCCTTTCAAATTCTCTGACTGCTGCTCTATCTTCCCGTTCTTGCTTCTGATGTTCAGTCACTTTATTCTCCGCCCACGTCATAAGCTCTTTTCCTGTGAAACCACACTTCTCACCTAGAGCTATGAAGTCTGCCAAGGTAGACATGATTATCTGTTATCTATTAGTCCGATTATATATATCACTATCAGTACACGCAGTAAGTGTTGTCGCTGATCTTGTTTTGGTAACCTGTAACAGAAAAAGATTAACTAACCACCATCATCCCTGTGGAAGCACAATCTAATTCATCAGGCTGATTGCACAATACCATACAAAGGTGTCTAATAGCTCTCTGTCATTGAGCAGTACACATAGAAAATTAATTGGAATTAACTTGCCCTGTATATATCCAGCGATGTTTCCAGTGGCTTGATCCTGATGCTCGGTTCACTTCCGCTTGCTTCCGGGCTTGATCCAAATCAGCGTGGCCGTCCCCGTTTCACTCACAGGTCGACAAGGATAAACTTGGTCGTCAGGTGCAGCTCCACATCAATGGTGTAGATACCTCATAGTGTACTACTAACTGTCATGGAACACATTTCTGGAACAGATACTAGTTTTGACATAATTAGTCTATGCCAGCATTCTAATGCATGCAGCCCCCTGAATACGGCTTCACACTGTAATTCTTGTGGCAAGATGCCATAATGTTTCTGTATTTCTATTTTCCGGGATTTCCTAATATTAACGTGTTGTCGCTCATGCACAACGCCAAGTTAATCAGCAATTATAACGTTGAGTATCGACGTATGTTCTGTTGTTTGTATTGCTGCTACTCATCTTCTTAGCTTTAGCAGAATTGGCGCTGACTGCTCCATTGTACTTTGCACCATGAATGCTAACTTCACTGATGATACCTCACTTTGAAACCATCACCTGAATCAAGTTGCCCCATATTCTTACTTATGCTCTTCAATGTTCAATACAACCGATTACTTTCCTGAGCTGTTGAACCTCGCTTACTGCGGGTTACTTTCTTGTACATAAGCTCAAGCGTCCTATGTTCCACACCTAGCCATGGTTTTCTGTTATCTATAATCCATGCGCTTGTGCTATTATCTTGTTGGTGTACATAGCCTTAAATGTTTATGGTTAATTGAAAAATCTGTAGCTGACAATACATACATACTTGTTCACTACCATACTAACCATTGCCTCAATTTTGCCGAGTTCTTTCGAAGGACGAATGCCCCCACGTTGCCAACGAGCCCTTTCTGACGTAACTAGGGGTATTGAGATGCGGCTTACGTTGACACTCTTTATGAATTACACACTGATACACCGTGAACACAACTCGTCACCATCGAGTGATAGAATGGCATCATGTATTGTTTCCATGCGACACAATCACTGGGATACTCAAAGGTACACATACACCCACGACATTTGTTCACACACTGATTGTAGTACGTCCTGCTATCCAGGCTATCTAATCAACTACAATGGTCTACACATACACTCTTCTATCCTACTTACAGTCCTGTTACACATGGTCGCATGGCGCCTACATTCACAGGCCGGCAACCTCTGCCCACAGCACACGACTCGACTCCGTGCTGTAACATGTCCACCCGCCTGGTCGCGGCAACGCTGTTCTCATCAATCGGTACACGCTTGAATTATCTAGCGTACACAGTTACTTGCCGTCGACGATTCTCGGCGTTTCATTGCCACAAGGGATATTCAGTTCTCAGCCGACACACTTCTCTGCTTTCGTGATCTGTCTGTCATGGCTTCCCAACTCCGACTGACTCCCTTTGTCCGTGCGCCCTGCTCGACCCTCCTAATCACGTGGCCTCCTCCTCGCAATTCTATTGGCCACTATCTTTAGCCCGTTACCGGTGTCTTTTTCCTTATCACTCTCCGTGATTATTTATCATTAATAATGTTTCAACAATCTGTGTTGCTGTTAACCAGGTCTTAAGTAATCTGACTCATGGCAATCTACATCTTTGCTTTATTGACTACACAAAGGCTTTTGATAAAGTGAGACATGTCAACATGATAAGGATGCTTGAAGATCTACAAATTGATGGGAAAGACCTTAGACTTGTAAAAAACATATATTGGAAACAACAAGCTGCCATAAGAGTTGATAATGAAGTAAGCCAATATCAGCCTATTAAGAGAGGTGTGAGACAGGGATGTGTAATGTCTCCAGATCTGTTTTCCCTGTACAGTGAAAATATTTTCAGAAATATTGAAAATATGGAAGGAATCAACATTGGGGGACGATGCATCAATAACATTAGATATGCAGATGATACAATCTTGATTGCAGACAATGAACAGGACCTACAAAATTTAGTAGATGCGGTTGTTACACACAGTGAACAACAAGGGTTAGAATTAAATTGTAAAAAGACACAGATTATGGTCGTCACTAGGAAGAACGAAATACCACAGTGTAATATACAAGTAAATGGGAATATTCTTCAACAAGTGAATAGGTACAATTATCTCGGAACAGTAATAACATCTGATGGGAGATGCCTTGAAGAGATTAGAACAAGAATCGCCATGGCAAAAGTAGCCTTTAGCAAGATGAAAAACATACTGACCAATAAAAAGATGTCAATTGAAACGAGAAAAAGAGTGTTGAGATGCTACATAGAACCTGTACTTTTATATGGATGTGAAGCTTGGACAATGAGCAGCCAGGCTGAAAAACATCTGATGGCTGTAGAAATGTGGTTTCTGAGGAAAATGCAAAGAATACCATGGACAGCCAGAAAGACCAATGAAGAAGTCCTTCAAGAAACAAATGAAGATCGTAAACTGATCAGAAACATTAGACGTAGACAGTCACAATTTTTTGGGCATGTTATGAGAAGAAATGATTTGGAGAACTTGGTGACAACTGGTAAGATCGAGGGGAACAGACCAAGGGGAAGACCTAGAAACAAGTATCTGGATGGCTTGGCCTTGTGGCATGGTCGAGACAGAAACACGGAACTGATCCACGACTCTGTTGATCGAGTGAGATGGCAGAACATGACCGCCCACGCTTACCGGCATGGCACATGATGGATGGATCCTCCTGAAGTAAATGCAAAAAAACAGGAGGTACGATGTGAAAGTTATGCACATGAAAAATCCCACAACAATTGGAAATTGCAAAGAGTTGGCTACAAGACTGTAGCCCTGGCAAAATTGTTAGGATGGAAACCTACCTATGGATAGATGGAGCTTGCTACCTCAGATGGAATCTTGCTACCTCAGATAGAATCTTGCCTAGTGGAAGTAAACCTTGCACAAATATTTGCTGAAGTTTGACACACTGACCTAAGAGGGTGTAACTAGATAGGAAACAATCTCCTTGAAAGAGAAACAAAGAAGGAGAATATGCTTTTTACAGATTAGTTGTGTTTATGTATTTGCTAGCATTGTGTTATTGAAATGTTGGTGATATCATAGTTACATTTTTGCTTGATGTAAAATATATCCATACAGTTTGATGGTGTGATGGCCCCTGGTCCAAATCCAATGATGGGTCCAGGTCCGGGTCCAATGATGGGTCCAGGTCCAGGTCCAATGATGGGTCCAGGTCCCATGGGTGGAATGGGGCCAAACTCACTGATGGGCCCAGGCCCCATGGGTGGAATGGGTCTAAACCCAATGATGGGTCCAGGAATGTTGGGACCTCACATGCCCATGAAAGAGGTCATTCGTCTGAATTCCTGTGTCCTGTATCCTCCACCACCAGGTGAGTAACACACATGGATAGAACTGTATTCATTCATTAATTAGGCAACATTCTGAAGACTGGTGTTTAAACTGTCTGATCAGGCTCTCCACTGTCACCTATGCTCAGCAACTTTCTTCACCTCAACAAAAGTCTGTGCCCTAATGTCTTTGCATGTCTGTAGGATGTTTTTTTAACCTAGGATGTTCTCTTGTTTCCTTGCCTTGCATCCTGTGCTTAAGTATTTTTGGTAATAGACCACCATGTCTCATAAGGGGTTAAGGGTAAGGGGATTGAATTAATGGCACCAGATGTTTATCCCATATGGCTTGGCCTCATTCAGCAGAGCGGCTTGCCAAAAGTATCGCACAGTGTTAACAGCAGGATTAGGGTAATAGGCACCATCTGTCTAAAAGTCTCTCTCTCTCTCTCTCTCTCTCTCTCTCTCTCTCTCTCTCTCTCTCTCTCTCTCTCTCTCTCTCTCTCTCTCTCTCTCTCTCTCTCATTTATAATATATTGAATCCAGCCTTCTTAGTTTCCCTCTATTTTCTAGGGGATTAATACTCTCACATATTTAGAGCTGCCATAAATACAAGCAAGCCTCAGTGTTCTGTTACCCTAATATTTGTGTATTGTAACACAGAACATGCTACTTCCTGTCTAGGTTGCTCAGTATCTACACTATAACTGTTTGACAAAAACACAGTAACCTAACAAGTGACACATAAAAGGATTGAATCACACATGTTAAAATTATAAAACAAGTGTATATTATATTAAACTTATGTAAGGGCAGTTGGAGGCAGACAAATGATAATTTCACAACAATTGAAACAAGAAATTTAACACAATGAGTAATAGAAATTCTGAACACATTAACAGAAAATGTCTAAAGAAGTTATCAATTAGCCCTCTTGATGTTGATCCAGCACATTGTACACCAATTCAGACCAAACTTGGTGTCTTGAGGCATGATACTTCGTTTTTTTTTTTTTTCTGGTTAAGTTGGAGAATTGGTGACCCTCTTCAGTTGAGTAAGATTAAAGTCTACCTGGATCCAACTGTAGGTCTCAAGAAGTCTGATGAACCTCTCACAAGGACGACACTGAGTGTTTGTAAGAATATCAGTCTTAGGCTACTATACAGTCTGCTTCCCACTAGATGTTGATGTTATAGAAGACACACAGGTGTCAAACAGGGTCACTACCCTACGTCCTTCTGTCAATCTTGGGTGGTTTCTGTCATGTAGGACATAATGTTGAAAATCGTGGATGGTTTCTAGCAAACCCAGACATGTTCTTTATAGAATTCACCAGCTGGCAACCTCAACAGGTCTTCTCTTCATGAAAACTTGCTACTACTCCCCCGTAGATTAGTGCTCTGAAGTTCCAGGCGGCGCATGCTATGATTGCCACCAAGGGTAGTCTCCTTGAGTTGACCTCATGTATCCTCCTATCTCTTGGCCATGTTTCATTTGTTTAAAGTTTTGTTGGAGGTTCCTGTCCTTCTTGTATCCTTCATTTTCATATATTCCAGTATTTCCTCATAAGTTGGTTTACTGCATGCAGGTTGATTCAAAACATCGGTTGCCGCGCCAACACAAAACAGTAATATTCTGCGCATAATATTAAATCTGAACATTGGGTCATACCGTTACACAGAACACAAACTCTGTAGCTCCAGTGCCGACCCTCCGGGGTTTCAGAAAAAATGGTCAAAATGACAGTCTAAAAACAATCTCAAGACGTTAGGATTGTAAGGCAGGCAGGTAGGCCACTTTGCCACGGAGATCCCTCTGTCTCAGAAACCTTTCAGCTTCTGCCTAGCTTATTCTTTGCATTATGCATTAATGCCTCATCTCAACAGTTTCCAAGTTCTTGTCATCTCATTTGTTTACAGTCCATGTTTTGGAACCGTACAGTGCTCTATATATTGAATTCAGTGTATATATTTTTGACTTGTATAGTATTGTCAAATACTTTCATCTCTTTTGTTTGCAGTCCATGTTTCGGAACTGTACAGTGCTATATATAGTGGATTCAATGTATAAACGAGGCATGTTCGGAAAGTAATGCACCACATCATTTTTCTCAGGAGCTGTTTATTCAGAAAGCAAAAAATGTATACACAATATATATGGAAATGTCAAGTAAACATCTGTATTATTCAACATAATCAACAACAACTTGTACAGCAAAATACGTCAGTGCAAAATAAGTGCATGTATTCCTTGGTCTTACCACATTTTGTCTAGATCATGTAGCCATTTCTTTGCTGTATGAATCACTCCTCCATCTTCAAATCTTCGTCCCATGGAGTGTATCTTAAAGTGGACCAAATAGATGAAAATCAGAGGTATCAAATCGGGACTGTCGGATAGATGGGGTAGTACACTCCAACATAGCTTGGTGATTGCTTCCCATGTTGGCAGACTTGTGTGAGGACATGCATTGTCATGAAGGCGAAGCAGGTCTGCTGGATTCTTGTGCGGACGAGTTTTTTCAGTGTCTTAATGTAAGCTTGCAAATTGATTGTCTCTCCTCTTGGCATAACATCCACACTAATCACACCTTCAATGTCCCAAAAGACGGTGATCATGACCTTTCCAGCTGAAGGAGTTGTCTCGAATTTCTGTCTCCTTGGTGTTTGCGTATGATGCCACTCCATTGTCTGTCTTTTTGTTTGATGTCGAAAATGATGTGTTTGGGTTTTGTCACCTGTAACGATCTTAGCCAAAATTTTATCTCCATCAGCATTGAAATGCTCCAACAATTCAGAAGACTTTGCTTTCCTTTGCATTCGGTGGTCATTTGTGGCACTTCGAGGAACCCATCTTGCACAAACCTGAGAAAATCCAAGGTTTTAAAACTTCCATACACATCACATAGACACTTGTGAATGTTCACAAAGTTTTCTTGTCTGCAGCAAGAAATTCTATCACAATTCGCTGCTTATAACGCAAGTTGCCAACACGCACCGTTTCAACGGTTTAGGGCAGCTATATTATTTGGCTGGTTGTGTTGCAATTTGGTGCACACAATCGGCAAATGCCAAATTTGAAGTGTGCAAAATTGCATGCTTTAATTTTCTTTATTAGATGAGAAACATGATGTGCATTAATTTCTGAATGACCATCGTATTTGACTTGTATAGATTGTGAAGATCTTGTAATTTCTTTTATGTTTCAAAACTATATAGTGCTGTATGTAGTGAATTCAGCACACATATTTGACTTTTATAGACTGTCATGAATCTTGCCATGTTTTCTTATTGAAATTTATCCTTCAGGAAATAGAAGATATACAGTGAAAGGGCAGACCAAAAATGCTTGCATTATGGTAAAGATTGGAAAGTCTGTCACTTGTGAAAAGAACTAAACACTGCAAAATGTCAGTTCTCTATGATATTTCCTTCATAGTCAGGGTAAAGACTTATGACCAGCCCCTTTTACATGGTGGTTTTTGTAACCTCAGATATTCAGTCCATTGCTCTCTTTCCACCATGTGTAATGCTCAGTGTTGGGCACTGTTTTGTGATATTTTGTTACATGATTAAAGCATCCGATTTATTGTTGTTTAATATAGTGTAACACTTATCCTGTGCCTACTTGCTTGCTGATAATATCGTTTCTGATTTAGTCTCTTCTCACTAATTGAAGAATTCCTTGTTGATCTTCTTCTTCCTTCTACTGTTATGATCTAGCATTTTCTTGTTATGATATTAATGACTAGTTTCTTCTTCATGCCTAGGTGCTCCACCTCGCAGTGTTCGAGCAAAACCACCAGGATGTAAAACTATATTCATTGGTGGCATCCCAGAGAAGAGCACAGAAGAGATTTTGCATGAAGTATTTGAAAGCTGTGGCCCAATATTGAGCATTCGAATGAGCAAAAAAAACTTTGCCCACATTCGCTTTGAGAACATGGAGTCTGTGGACAGAGCTTTGTACATCTCTGGTAAAATAATGTGCAATTTCTTGTGTAATGTGCAGTGTCATGTGTAATGTATATACTCTTTAATGAAGCTTTGTAGATTTCCTAATTGTGTTTTTAAATCTGTGAAGTTGGAAGGAGCAGCAGGCTATTATTTAAATGAGCATTTGTCATGACATGTTGTGATTTTTTGCCTGTTACAGTCACTGTTATTTTACTACACATGCCGTAAGTCAACATGGCAGAATGGATAAGAGCATTTGCTCTTAAACTTCTGGTGTGCTGAAGCCGAGACAGCAGGTTCAGCCCCTACACCGGTCAATTGGACTAAAATGTCGACTTCTCGTCCTTGATTTGGGTACGTAAATTACAAGCACCTCAGAAGTCGGAGTGGATTCGCCTGACGGCGAGGGACACTGGTAATAGGGAAAGCCAATCCACATGCAAAATTCAGTCCAATGCACTAGAAATACTAGCACGTGCATGGACTACGCTTGTAAAAAAGAATACTACACATGCCATTTATGCTGTCACATAACCACAATATCCTTAATGACTTGGACTGTAAAGTCTACTGAAGTTCAAGCAATGTGAGCAATTCTGTGGATTAATTCCTTGTATCATAACCAACCATCTTGAACTTTCAGAATAGAGTTAAATACAGTAACTCAATGACTAAGAGATTAACCACATGATGGCAGCTGCTGGCAATACTTCCATTCTTATGTTGTATGTGTTATCTTGCATTTTGTGCTATTAACTTGCTTTTACTGTCACTGAGAATCTCTATCTTGACTTAATTCCACTCTTTTACTCATCAACTTTCTCAGTGTATTTTATGTAAGAGTTTAAATTTAAGATCTATAATTCCATTGTGCTTTCTGTATGCTCTGTTAAGGATGATGATGATGACTTGCTTTTATGTTTCCCTCCATCCAAATATGAACTCATTCTTTCCTCATGTGCATGTCTTCTTTTTCTTCTGCTCCTTATGCCTCAGTTGGTCTGTTACACAAAAAATATGAAACAGATGATCTGCTACACACACAATGTTAAACAGTTGGTCTGTTACACACAAAATATTAAACAGTTGGTCTGCTACATAGAAAATGTTATACATTGTGTCTGTTACATAAAAAGTGTTAAACAGTTGGTCACTTACACACACAATGTTAAACTGTTGGTCTGTTACACACAAAATATTAAATAATTGGTCTGTTACACACAAAATATTAAACTGTTGGTCTGCTACACACAAAATGTTAAACAGTTGCTCTGCTACACACAATGTTAAACAGTTGATCTGCTACATAGAAAGTGTTATACATTGTGTTTGTTACACACAAAGTGTTAAATAGTTGGTCTGTTACATAAAAAGTGTTAAATAGTTGGTCTGTTACATAGAAAGTGTTATACATTGTGTCTGTTACACACAAAGTGTTAAATAGTTGGTCTGTTACATAGAAAGTGTTAAATAGTTGGTCTGTTACATAGAAAGTGTTATACATTGTGTCTGTTACACACAAAGTGTTAAATAGTTGGTCTGTTACATAGAAAGTGTTAAATAGTTGGTCTGTTACATACAAAGTGTTATACATTGTGTCTGTTACACACAAAGTGTTAAATAGTTGGTCTGTTACATAGAAAGTGTTAAATAGTTGGTCTGTTACATAGAAAGTGTTATACATTGTGTCTGTTACACACAAAGTGTTAAATAGTTGGTCTTTTACATAGAAAGTGTTAAATAGTTGGTCTGTTACATAGAAAGTGTTATACATTGTGTCTGTTACACACAAAGTGTTAAATAGTTGGTCTGTTACATAGAAAGTGTTAAATAGTTGGTCTGTTACATAGAAAGTGTTATACATTGTGTCTGCTACACACAAAGTGTTAAATAGTTGGTCTGTTACATAGAAAGTGTTATACATTGTGTCTGCTACACACAAAATGTTAAAAAGCTGGTCTGCTACATAGAAAGTGTTAAATAGTTGGTCTGTTACATAGAAAGTGTTATACATTGTGTCTGTTACACACAAAGTGTTAAATAGCTGGTCTGCTACATAGAAAATGTTAAATAGTTGGTCTGTTACATAGAAAGTGTTATACATTGTGTCTGTTACACACAAAGTGTTAAATAGTTGGTCTGTTACATAGAAAGTGTTAAATAGTTGGTCTGTTACATAGAAAGTGTTATACATTGTGTCTGCTACACACAAAATGTTAAAAAGCTGGTCTGCTACATAGAAAGTGTTAAATAGTTGGTCTGTTACATAGAAAGTGTTACACATTGTGTCTGTTACACACAAAGTGTTAAATAGCTGGTCTGCTACATAGAAAATGTTAAATAGTTGGTCTGTTACATAGAAAGTGTTATACATTGTGTCTGCTACACACAAAATGTTAAAAAGCTGGTCTGCTACATAGAAAGTGTTAAATAGTTGGTCTGTTACATAGAAAGTGTTACACATTGTGTCTGTTACACACAAAGTGTTAAATAGCTGGTCTGCTACATAGAAAATGTTAAATAGTTGGTCTGTTACATAGAAAGTGTTATACATTGTGTCTGCTACACACAAAATGTTAAAAAGCTGGTCTGCTACATAGAAAATGTTATACATTTGGTCTGTTACATAGAAAGTGTTATACATTGTGTCTGCTACACACAAAATGTTAAAAAGCTGGTCTGCTACATAGAAAATGTTATACATTTGGTCTGTTACATAGAAAGTGTTATACATTGTGTCTGCTACACACAAAATGTTAAAAAGCTGGTCTGCTACATAGAAAATGTTATACATTTGGTCTGTTACATAGAAAGTGTTATACATTGTGTCTGCTACACACAAAATGTTAAAAAGCTGGTCTGCTACATAGAAAATGTTATACATTTGGTCTGTTACATAGAAAGTGTTATACATTGTGTCTGTTACACACAAAGTGTTAAATAGCTGGTCTGCTACATAGAAAATGTTATACATTTGGTCTGTTACATAGAAAGTGTTAAACAGTTTTTCTGCTACACAGAAAGTATTATCATTTGGTCTGTTACATAGAAAGTGTTAAACCATTGGTCTGTCTGTCTGTCTGTCTGTCTGTCTGTCTGTCTGTCTGTCTGTCTGTCTGTCCTGTCTGTCTGTCTGTCTGTCTGTCTGTCTGTCTGTCTGTCTGTCTGTCTGTCTGTCTGTCTGTCTGTCTGTCTGTCTCTGTCTGTCTGTCAGTCTGTCTGTCTGTCTGTCTGTCTGTCTGTCTGTCTGTCTGTCTGTCTGTCTGTCTCTGTCTGTCTGTCTGTCTGTCTGTCTGTCTGTCTCACATCAGAAAGTTTTGAATGTGTATTATTCTCATCCAGGCTATCGCATGAAGATCAACGATTCTGAAGAAAAAGAGGACACTGGAAGAATCCATGTAGACTATGCTCAAGCTAAGGATGACCAATATGAGTTTGAATGCCTCCAACGAGCCCTTGCTAGGGAGATGAGACATTTTCAGCGACTGGAAGAAGAGAGACTGCGTCCACCAAGCCCCCCACCCGTCACGCTTTACTCCGACCACGAAGCTTTACTTCTGTTGGAAAAGTTGAAAAGTGAGATTTTAAATACAATTTATTTTATACAAGAATAATGTAAATTTGTGTTTTTTAAAGACCTGAAGGTATTGCCATAGTGAATTGAGACGCAGTGATAATGCCGCTGAGATTGTTTGGTTGGCTGAGATGGAAGATTGAGTTTTAACTATTCATTTATGTTGTTTGAACATGACAAAGAGCTTTCATCAGGGTGAGGTTGACATACAGACTGTGCTGAGTACCATCTGGCAGGGTGAGGTTGATGTACAGACTGTGCTCCCCACCCAGTGCTGAGTACCATCTGACAGGGTGAGGTTGATGTACAGACTGTGCTCCCCATGCAGTGCTGAGTACCATCTGACAGGGTGAGGTTGATGTACAGACTGTGCTCCCCACCCAGTGCTGAGTACCATCTGACAGGGTGAGGTTGATGTACAGACTGTGCTCCCCACCCAGTGCTGAGTACCATCTGACAGGGTGAGGTTGATGTACAGACTGTGCTCCCCATGCAGTGCTGAGTACCATCTGACAGGGTGAGGTTGATGTACAGACTGTGCTCCCCATGCAGTGCTGAGTACCATCTGACAGGGTGAGGTTGATGTACAGACTGTGCTCCCCACCCAGTGCTGAGTACCATCTGGCAGGGTGAGGTTGATGTACAGACTGTGCTCCCCACCCAGTGCTGAGTACCATCTGACAGGGTGAGGTTGATGTACAGACTGTGCTCCCCATGCAGTGCTGAGTACCATCTGACAGGGTGAGGTTGATGTACAGACTGTGCTCCCCACCCAGTGCTGAGTACCATCTGACAGGGTGAGGTTGACGTACAGACTGTGCTCCCCATGCAGTGCTGAGTACCATCTGACAGGGTGAGGTTGATGTACAGACTGTGCTCCCCATGCAGTGCTGAGTACCATCTGACAGGGTGAGGTTGATGTACAGACTGTGCTCCCCATGCAGTGCTGAGTACCATCTGACAGGGTGAGGTTGACGTACAGACTGTGCTCCCCATGCAGTGCTGAGTACCATCTGACAGGGTGAGGTTGACGTACAGACTGTGCTCCCCACCCAGTGCTGAGTACCATCTGGCAGGGTGAGGTTGATGTACAGACTGTGCTCCCCACCCAGTGCTGAGTACCATCTGGCAGGGTGAGGTTGACGTACAGACTGTGCTCCCCATGCAGTGCTGAGTACCATCTGGCAGGGTGAGGTTGACGTACAGACTGTGCTCCCCACCCAGTGCTGAGTACCATCTGGCAGGGTGAGGTTGACGTACAGACTGTGCTCCCCACCCAGTGCTGAGTACCATCTGGCAGGGTGAGGTTGACGTACAGACTGTGCTCCCCATGCAGTGCTGAGTACCATCTGACAGGGTGAGGTTGATGTACAGACTGTGCTCCCCATGCAGTGCTGAGTACCTTCTCCACACGGACAGTGTTGTAGAGCTATCCTTCTGCTCTCAAAGCTCATAAACCAGTAGGTTGTTCAGTTTAGTTTAGTCAAAGGATCAACATCATGGCACATGGTGCTCCGTTAAGTGCTCCGTTCTACTCCTAACTTAGGCCTGAGTCAGGAAAATCTCAGCTCAGTGCATGAACTGTATAGCACCGGCGAGGATCCTGAAATACTTTGGGTAGATTTTTAACTCATAATTTTGCCCGGGCAGCACCGTAAGGCTACTCTTTTTCGATTTCCAACTGCCAAGGGATATTTTTCGCGCGCAACAATACACACGGGCGTCCGATCTCACTACCCAGAGACCAGGGGAAATTTGATCTAGAAGTCCATGTGACAAAATACCAGCCCTCACCTGGGCTTGAACCCGGGACCTCCAACACTCGAGGTGGACACCATACCCCGAGATCAATCAAGATCCCTACATGAACTTCATACATGTGGAGAGGTGTTAGGATCTAACCAGGTCAGGATTTAGCACCGTATATACACACTAGGCGAGGCTAGTCATGTCTTCTCCATTACAAGTATAACTAGAAAGGCCTTCTTCTGAAATGCACAGGTCAAATGAAAAAGAAAGAGACCTAAAACACATGGAGAAGAGAATGAGTGGCAGAGGTGAATAATATGTTAAAAGTTATTTGTAAATCCTTTACAGGACATCACAGTCAACCCCAGCATTTTGTAGCTGTTTGTGATCTCTTGGCAAGTTTACATTCAGTAGTTTGCCATTGCTTTATGAAGTTGGGTGATGATGCTGAAGCAATAAAACACTGTACTGAACCATTCAAAATTAGCCCTAATAATGCCATGGCTCACTTCAGAAGGGCACAGGCTCACTAGAATCGCAAGGATTTTGATAAAGCACTCAAAGATTACCAGCAGATGGAAATTCTGGAGCGAGATAACAAAGCTGTGGAGGACATATAACTGCAGAAGTTGGTTAAGGACTTATGCTCCTTAAAAAGTCGCACAAAGAACTGAACTCCGTAGCTCCAGCGATGACCCTCAGGAGTCTCGAAAAAATGCACTCACGAACCGAAGGATGCAGCCCAGAATTGAACCCACAACCTTCAGAGCCTGAGTCAGACAACTTGACCACTTCGCCACAGAGACTCCCTCTTATGCTCCTGTGAGAGATAACAGGTAACAGAAAAAGAAAAGAAGACACTAACATTGCTAGACCATGCTGCATTAATGGTTATTTTTGTTTAATCACCTTCACAGACTTTCTTAAATATTGTATTTATTATTTTCACTGATATCATGACTATCTCTATTCCCAGCGGATGAAATGTTTGTGAAGGCTTCTCAAGTTCTCATCACATGGCTAGAGCGAGGTGAATGCAACAGACGCACTTCCACAGGTTTCTACTCCATGATCCAGAATGTTCACGGTCACGTACGCCGGCTCAATGGTGAGAGGACCGTAGTTCGGGAGGAGTTTGAGCAGTACAAACTACAGTACCAGCTGCGACTCCAAGGCATTAGTGGACAATGTAAGTATTCCAGCACCTGATGGCTGCAAACACAAACTGATGTGAAGCTCAAGGTACACTTATTTTAAAAGTAGGAATTGTTCCATGATGGATACTGGTGAAAGGGGACACTTCATATATACTATGTTACTGTATTATGAGGTCATATAACCCACTCCATTCGTTGCCACCTTTTCCCGTCCTTTATGATCCATATTTTACAAAGCTGGCTTGGTCCAAAAGCTGTATGCAGTCAGGACATGATCCCTCCACAAGTCAGGGTTAGATCTGAACTTATTCAGTATTAAGCCAGTCACACAAATTGTTCAGTTATTACCCTACATGATCAAAAGCACTTTCATTAACATTTTATAATACATCCTGTACCAAGCAGCTCCTTGTCATGGCGCAGGTTTGGATTGGTTGAAAGATCGTGCTGCAGATGAAGACTCAATCACAGCTCGTTCATGGATCCCAAACTGCCATGACCAATATTTATATTATGTTGACATGGTTCAATATTACTGTTTACTTGGCTCATTCAGAGTCTGTCAGGAGCTCTTTTGTACTCATGTGTTGTTGTAATACCCTTGATTGATCACAGTCAACACCAGTTGTACAGACTATTATCTTGTTGAGCGGCATTCTCTTTGACATCATTAAGTAGATTGACTGGTTACTGTTATGTTTAATATTCTCACTTCCTTCAACTATCATACTAGAGTCACAGGGTAAGACGTCAATTTGAATATACTTCCACAAAACTCTGCAGGGATTTCTGTCATCTGTTCTTACATCGACACTTCACATTATCACATAATCAGGCTATTATTCGTTTACTAAAATAGGTCAATGTAAAACCACTTTCTGACTGTATACAATTTTTAAACAACAAGTGGTGGCCGTATACAACGTGGCCATTGCCACAACGAGTCTCGACCTATCCATCATGTACCACGGCCGACCTCTCACTGATTTGTTTTGGAGAGAGCATTCTCTCGTGGCCAGGCCAAAGTGTGTTGGCGTGAATGTGATCAGAGCTCACATTTTCCTGACACTCTTCATATGTTAATTGGGCCATCTTTTCCTGCCTCTCATCTCCCCTTGGAGCATAGGCTGACAGCCAACTCAAGCCAAACTTTTTTTGTAGACTTCTTCGTGATTGGTTGGATTTTGCATCTAACATTTTTTAACAGATGTGGTAGCCAGTCTCACACCAACCCTCCCTGGTCACCTCTTACAAAACACATAACAGGTTGTAGTCTTACTTTTCTTTGCTTCCCTTATGGGTGGCAGTACCACACATATGGTTTCTTGGTTACTCCTGACATTATATGATCTTCTTTGAAGGGAGGGAAGATTCAACAATGATACAAACAAGATGTCAAAAGACAAATGCTGCATGTTATAAGCTGTCTCCTCTACTCAGACATCAAAATTGCTATAGAAGTGAAATGACAAATGATAAACTATGTTTCTTCCAACACTTTGCTGTCATTGTCAAACTTGGTCCCCGTCAACAACCCACTAGAGAAATCTCATCACACATTAAAATGCTTTAGGAATGCTAAGTGGCTACATAGAAAAATGATAGGTGTAATTTGATACAGTTAGTCAGGTCTTCATGGTGTCTCCATGGCGAAGTGGTCAAGCCACCTGCCTCGTGCTCTGAAGGTTGTGGGTTTGATTCCGGGATATGTCTTTGGTTCACGTGTGCATTTTTCTCGGAGACTCCTGGGGGCCGTCGCTGGAGTTGCGGAGTTCGTGCTTTGAGCGACGCTTTTGGCAGACTTCCCTGAGGAAAGAGGCCGCGCCATATGAAATAAACCCAGTGGAATGAAGTCGATCTCGACTTTTAAAGACTTTTTTTAAAGGTCTTAGATATGACTGAGTTAATGTAGGAAAGTAGATGGTAATACCTGCTTTCTGTTAGTGCTGAATGTTGGGCAACACTCACCAAACCTGACACCTCACTATTTATGTCAGTGGTTTTGGGCAGAGGAGCACAATTGGGAAGGTACAAGTCTTATCCTGATGCGAGGAAATGCAACCTAAAGACTAAATGTCATGGCAGGGCAGACCAAGGCTCAGACCATATACATGGTCTCTGTAATTCAGCTCAGGCTTTGTGCTGTGGAGAGGTTATTATGCCGTTTATTTAAGCACATTGTAACAAACTATCATCTGTCTCAAGATAACAAGGTGTTAGTACCAGTACCAGCACCAATATGATACATGAATTTCATGGATGGGGAACAAATAAGATGGTTTGGACATCTTATAAGAGTTAAATTTGATTAGCTATTGATAATATTATTCAACCAAAACATTTTGATGTAGAGCCAGAGGAAGACTAAGAAAACAATGGGTAGTCAACATCTAGGCTACTCTAAACAAACATAGAAAGGATGCAACCAAGGCATTACTCTGCATAGTGGTTTTAGAATCAAGTTCCATGCTTCTCACAGGAAAACTCTCAACAGCAAGTTTATATAACAGCAAATTTATATAAGAGAAAGAAATACTTTTTCGAACTTTTGTCCCATCCATTTGTTACCTTAAGCCACTGTATGTTAATTGTCTTTTTAAAACTCTTATCCCAGTGTTAGTATTTACACTCCTTTAGATGCCTATAGCTGTAAAATAACAGCTTCTAGAATAAGTAAGAATATTTTTATATATTATATTTTTATATATATATAATATATTATTTCTAGAATAAATAAGACAGTAAAAACTGTCTGACATAGAAGGAGTTAAGAAATTTATGTGATGTGGGGTGTAACAAACATTCATATAATGAGCTTATGAGCTTAGTATATCAAGAATAAAATTTAAAAAGGCATTTTAAAGGCAAGAATGTTAGCTTAATTGCAGCAGGTTTGATCCCATATGGCTTGGTCTGTTCTAGAGCCGAGAATGTCACACAGACCACAAACTTTGTAGCTAGTGCGATCATTCCTAGTGGTTTCCTTAAAAATTGTACCTGTGAACAAAATGATGGAATCAGAATACAAACTTATGACATTTGGAGCACTAGACAGGCAGCTTTGTGACAATGACTCGCGAGAATGAAGTGATTTATTTGTAATCATTACATGTAAACAGTTGTTTGGTATCAACAAGAGTCAAGCACTAGACTTTTCACAAGTGAAAGTGAAAAAACACACCAAAAAACATGACCACTGGGCTGGGAAGAAAGCATACAAGCCAGTGCCTGTACTAGGTCTTCCTGTTTTAAGCATTAGTTAGTTAGTTGCATATCCTTTACAGGATGTCACAGTCAATCCCAGCATGTTTTGGCTGTGATTTTCTTGGCAAGTTAATGTTCAATAGTTTGCCATTGATTTCTAAACAACTGGCACTCATACCACTTTATAAAAACCAACATAAGGCACTCTGCTGCCAAATCGCCCACAGCTGTGTTATCGAAAGTGGTATGCGCCACAGAGCCGGCCTTTTAAAGTGTAGACAGTCAAATAACACTTTGTTGTCTAGTGTTAAAAGATGACAGGGAAGTCCTCACTGCTGAGTCATCAGTTTAAAAGGACAGTAGTGGATCAGGTAAATGCATTTAACACTTGTTCAGTGAGTTCCAGTTACAGTCCAGGTGAGTGTACAAAATATTGGTAAAGGTAAGAATGGATATGCTTTAGTTTTATAGGGTTCAGAATTGGTCAGAGGGCTACACAGCATTTCTGCCTTTCTGGTCACTAATTTTTTGCAGTTTATGTACATATTTAGCAAACTGTATTAGTATTATTCAACATTGAAAACTATGAAATGAGTATGTATAATACATGCAGTAGAAGTTATTGTGATGAAGTGTTTGTATAAACATATAGCACTATGATCTGTTTCTGATGAAATACCTAAAGTACATAGAGGAGACACTACCCATGTAAGTTTAATCCCTGCCAGCCCATATGTGTTGGCTAAATCATCCTAATGTGCACCTCTGCAGATGTGAAATTCTAGAGCTTGTCTTGCACACACTGCTAATTTCTGAGCTTGGAGAGGGGAAGGAGAGATCAGCTACCTAGTCCATGTGGAGATGAATCTTCACTAACAGGTTAAGATGAAAGTCCATACACTGAACTCATACCTCCAGATGCAAGCCCTTATTAGGGTTCAGATGATCTCAACTATAATGTTTGGGTCTGGAGTTAGTCTGGCAGAGGATTCACCAACCAACCAATTAGTCATGCACTGCTTAACGATGATGATGATGATAATGATGCTGCATTTGGAAAAATGTGTTAGATATTGTTTTGTGATCATCACAGTATGTCCTTACACAAAGCATGCACACTCACTCTCTCTCTCTCTCTCTCTCTCTCTCTCTCTCTCTCTCTCTCTCTCTCTCTCTCTCTCTCTCTCTCTCTCTCTCTCTCTCTCTCTCTCTCTCTCTCTCTCTCTCTATATATATATATATATATATATATATATATATATATATATATATATATATATATATATATATATATATTCTTCACCTCTAACTGCTGCTGCATCATTTTATAGAATCAAGACAAAGAAAGAGGTAAATAAGAAACCTGCGAGATGTCAAATTAGTTTTATACAAAAAGGTTTGTGATGACTTATTCTGGGCTTTTCCTTGTCATGATTTCTGGTTTTCTGTTGATTGGATAGGCCGGGAATTCTCCAGATATCTTGCTTCTCAAGATACTTTGGAAATTCATGCTGTGTGTATTCTGACATCACTTTGAACATTCATGCTGTGTTCTTAGGGATGTGAGGTGATTAGAGTTTACATTTACTCTGTTACATTATGAGCTGTGTTGACCAGCTCTCTTTCACACTGCATGTTTGCATAGAAATCACAGGTACCAGTTTACTGAGTTTAATACAACCCAAGGTGGCCAGGCAAAAAAAAATGACCTTCTAATTTGAGATTTGACAGGGCCTTGTCAGCTGTTCAAACTTGACTAATGTGAAGTGTAGGTACATGAACAAATTGCCTTAAAAACTATCACAGCTTGAGCTCCTGACATTTGCAGGCCCTGACTTATCACAGTATTCCAACTCAAGCTATTACTATAAACTATATAAAAGAATTATGATGGTGATGTATTGAGTGGTTCCTAAATTGTGCGGCAGATGTAGCAAGACAATTCAAAACAGACCATGGTTATTTTTTACAAACATTTACAAACAAAACAAAACAGCAAAGGTAGATATGGAGCTTATTTTCTCACTTATTCTATACAATTTCTCATAGTAATATTATAAAATATTTATAATTATATTGGTCAGTCCATAGTCATCAGTTGGTCAGTCAGTCCAGAGTTTGAAGTCAGCTTGATCATGCTGTTCCACTGTGATCAGTTCTCTTCAGCTTTGCTGAACTGATGTTCAGACACCTGTGTGATGTAGTTGTTCCTTCAATGGCCTTGTCTTTTCCCTGGGTATTGTTTATCTGTGTGTTCAATAGAAGGCCTCCATGTCTCTTATTGTGACCAAGCCAAGACAGTCTTTTTTTCCATATACTTTTACATGGTTGTCTGTTTGTGCCTATTGCTTTAAGGTCTTATTCATTTGATTGTTTTTTCTGTCCAGATTTTCATCAGTATAGGTTTTAGGGTGTTTTCATTTTTTGTTTGGTTAGTTTCAGAGCTGTATAGTTTACAGATCAAATATTTTATTTCTGAACTCAATATTGATTTTTTCTGGTGCTAGAAATGTTTGTTTCTAATAGAATGCTTTTTTTTTTTGGCTACTGAAATCCAAATCATGTCAACTAAACAGGCATCCGCAGTAATGATTTGGCCCGAATAGAAAAACGTCTGTGCTCATGTTTGAATAAGCTGTTTAAGAGTTAAATTATTTAGTTGTTCTCTTTCTTCTTCTTTCTCGCTTGCACTCAAATCTTTTGAAAGAAAGCAGTGGTTGATTTTAGGCCCATGACATTCCCAAGCAGTTTTTGATGCCATGACTTTGACTGATGCCATATTTTGTGTACATTTGTTGGTAAGTGGACAGGGCAGTAGGAGGGGCTATTGCCACACACATCAGGATCTGATGTACCTATCCTAAACTTGTGATATAGATCATATTTCTATCTGTTGTGTCCTGTTTTTAGTTTAAAAAATAATGACCTAGTAATGCCTTGAAAGTTGATGATAAGCGTCATTGTTAGTTGAGGCTTTGTGCAGGCTAATGATTATTTCAAATGTGTGGGCCAACGACATAGTTTGGGAACCACTGACTTATACACACTTAATATAGATACAGAGAGCAGGTCTGTAGTCTTTAAGGTGTGTATATAAATGGTATGTACGTATAAGTTACTAGTACAGTCTAGTCACCCGCAGCTTGTGTGGCTCTCGTGTGTGAGGTTATGGTGAGATCTTCTGTTGTTTAGAATGTTTTATCACATGTAACCCTACAACCCCCTACAGTGTGTCAGGTAGAGAGGGTTCTGGCTGCTGCCCACAAACAAAAGTGCTGGGACCTATTCACCAAGGCTCAACGCAAGAATATTGATACCTGGCAACGCCAGGCTCAGGTAGGGTAGTAATTGACTTCACCAAAAGTTGATGTCGTGAATTTTTCTGTAACTTGTTAGTTATTTAGAAACTTGAGGATCCATTGACAGTTGTTGACAAATATTGCAGCACTCGATCATGCCATTAAAAGGTAACGGTAATTACATTTTTGCCCATGTGTTTCTGGGGTTCTTAAGGGAAGTGTCACACGTCGTTCTTTATGATAAGTTCAATGTTCTTGATGATAAATTTTCGTGTGATGGTCGTTGTCTAGGTAACGATGTTCATGGTGTGTCAATTGAGCTATCTAACTGTCTCTTAATCCAACTCACCCCAGAACTGCACCTTCACCAGTCATGAAACAAGATTGAGTTGGCGCACATAATCATTTATTCCAGAAATAAGACGGACAGACGGAACATGTTTATACATCCAGAAATAATGTAATCCATAGAATATAAATATCCTCCTCACAATTTAACCAGCACACATCAATGCCTTCTCAAGCCTGCTTCATATCAAATCCACAAGACAGGTAATCCAGCTCCTATCCACCGCTGGACCTCACACAATACACCCACACACTGGGTCTTAGTTTCCACTAACTATATCACCCACTCTGGGTTCAGGCCCTCACTCACTATAGAACCCACTCTGGTTCAGGCCTGTCTTCACAACTAGGAGAACAACACAGCACCGTTCTCCGTGGACTACTGACTCCTTCGGTATCTCAAACTCAACTCCCTGAAACGACCTGACCCGCAGTCGGTCTCTTCTCTCACTGACTTTTTAGTATCCTTACTTCACCCAACACTCAACTGTCTTTCGCCCCATCCACCCTAGGGGTTTTTCCTCTACCCTCACTATTTTATTTCTCAGGACTGGCTGTTTTCTCATAGCCAGGTCAGTCACTTTACTGTCTCCCACTTTCATCTCCATTCTTTCTCATGCCCGGTCACTTAACTCAATGCCAATGACCCAGGCTTATGTCATCACCCCCCTCTTAAAAGAAAACTTCGTTTTCAAATATTGGGAGACTAACACTTATTAAATATGTGACCCAGACATATTGCCTGGGTAGCCCTAAGTATGGCTCCACCTCACTTCAGCTACCACCCTAAATAATACATCAAATGCTCATAGTACACTCCCATATTCCCCACACATACATGCAAACAACTTTCTATCTTGTGTACCAATGCATGAACTAATAAATCACATAATAATAATACATCATAGGAAAGCATTATACTTATGTACCCACAGGTCTCTTACTACTTCACGACCACACAATACTATTTGTGTACCGACCCTATATCAGGTGGTTCTGTTCTTGCATCAACCCACCTCTGATTCCTGTCGATGCTGTGTCTACCTTTCATGTACCCATGACTCATGGTACCTCTACAATTACAACATCTGTTTGCTATCCCTAGCCCTGGGTCAGTAATGTCGCGAACACTCTTTTGACCTGACTCAACTTTCCTATCTGCATATTGCACCGTTACACTTGAGTCTCTGTTTAGTCTGAACTCTTTATTCAATCTTGGCCCATATATCTGGCACCTTGCTTTCTGCTGCATACGCCGTATGCCTATGTGCCCTGCACATGCACTATCCTGAGCTGTTCTAGTATATCGGTCTCTATGTGCTAAAGGTACTGCTCCTTGCCCACGTGCAGTTCTGCTATCTGAAAACCTGCGAGTGAGAACATTGTTCTTCCTCTCGAAGCACCATCTACCATTCTTTGACTGCCTATGTTCTACTCTCCTACACCCTTGGGAACATTTGTTCAGAGTAGTATCTTGTCTCTGGGATTCACTAGCACTATATTTGGGATCCATTCTCATCTGCTCAACTGTACTACCTTTGTCTTTAGTCCCTATGTTTACTTCAAGTGCCTCTTCTACCTCAGCTATACTCTCTAATTTAGGTTCTCTTGTGGTAACTACATCATTACTGCTTACACTATATTTTTGGTCCCAATAAACTATTTCCTCTTCTGTACAATCTTTAACTCCTATAACATTTCCTATGATCAAATCAGCCACTGGTGAATCCAAGACACACGCTGTCACTCTTCCAGTGATATATGGTGTTTTTACCGTTATTATGGCTAATGGGTAGAACTCTACTGTGCCGTTGAATGTTATGCATCTAATCTTTTTCCCTGTATAATCCGAGGGATCTATTAAACTTTTCCTCACTCCGATAGACGTACATCCGGAATCCCTAATTGTTAACGCTGGTCTATCATTGACGAATCCCTGATGCAGCTTCAGACTTCCTCCTTCATGCACTGCTGATCCTGCTTTCACTGTATGACCACATATTAGGACGGGCTGACTGTCTTTTTCAAAAAGAGGTTTGCACCCACTACAATCTTCATTGTTCAGCGTCTCAATTACTTGCGCTGCATTTGAGTGCTCTGTTTCTCTCATCCTACATTGATGGCTGACATGCCCTTCTTTTCACATTTGAAACAGATGATCTCCTTCCTTGCGTTACTTGTTTGCTCACTGGCTGGCTGTGCATCACACTTCACTGCCTTGTGTCTCCAGCTCCCACAATTCCAACATCCGGCATAATTTGGACGTCTCTGGAAGTTCCCTCTTCTATATGGGTACCGTCCTACTCTACCAACATTGTTTCCTCGGAAACCATTATCTTGAAGTTCTTGCTGCTCACCTTTATGTGCTGAATCCACACTTTTCGCCCTTGGTCTGATGACTGGATTCTGGTCCTGTTTAGTATACGCTGCACAGACTATTTCCTCGCTAAATTGTCTACCAATAGATATGTTAGGATGTGCAGTCATGTAGTTTTGCCCTAACTGTGACATTGTGTCTATGTCCTTTGGCTTACGTTCCTCAAAGAAAGCTACTAAGTTAGAATTGCATGCAGATACTACCTTGTCTCTTAATATTAGATCTACTAATTTATTAAAATCTTTTCCTACTTCTGCGAGCTCCATCCATTTGTTAAATGTGTTCTTTACTGTGTTAACAAAGTCTGTGAAATCTTGATTTGTCTCTGGCACTAACTGTCTAAACTTTGTTCTATATCCATGTTCAGTTAGTTGGAACTTTGTGAGGAGACGTTGACGCAAAATAGTGTAGTTGTTTCTTTCTTCCACAGGTAAATTAAACATTGTATCTAGAGCCTTACCCGTAAGAAACTCGCCAAGTCGCATCGCATACTCTTTCTCTGGAATACCTAACGCTTTGGCTGATGCCTCGAACCTGGCCAAATAATTTTCAAGTTGGTCCCGATCTGTAAAATATGGCAGTTTTAATCTCTGTGACGACTGCGACGGTCTTCTGCTTTCCTCACTTTGACCTTTTGAAGATAGTTCTAATTTTCGGAGTGCAATTTCAGCTTCCATCTTAATCTTCTCTTTCACAATTTCCATTTTCATTTGTGTCTCTTTCTCTTCCTGTAGACGCTTGTTTTCTATTTCAGCTAACTTTACTTCCTGTAGACGTTTGTTTTCCATTTCAGCTAGTTTTACTTGTGTCTCTTCCTGTAGACGCTTGTTTTCCATTTAAGCTAGTTTCACTTCCTGTAGACGCTTGTCTTCAGCTACCTTTTCTGCCTGTCTCTGTTCTCTTTCAGCTTGTCTTTGGTCTCTTTCAATCTGTTTTTGTTCTTTTGCTTCAGCATACTCCTGTAACTCTTTACCTTTCAGGCCTATTCGTTCACCTGCTTCAATATATTCCATTAAAGTAGGCATCTTGTACTTGTGGACACATTGCTGTCAATCAGCCAACTATAAATGTGACGACTCTGCTGTTAGTCTTTGTGTCACTTCCCTAAGTACACCAGCACTCCCTGTGTACGTAATTTCGTAGTGCCAAAATATTACTCTGTACTCACCCAGTCACTCTATAAGCACTAGGTAGTGAGGGGAAATATCACCTATGCTCCCTGGCATATATCTATAACACATAGTTGTATAACATTTCTGGAAATATTGTTAAACATACATATAAATACATATACAAACAAATGGATGATAACAATAAGTGTTTTCTATAAAAACGTTAGACTCACAAGCCAAGTACACGGAGACGGTGATCACAAAAAAATAAACCACAGTAACAATCATAAGCTTGTGTAGGGACATCCACAGTGCGCGTAATATATAAATATAAACTGACAAAGACCACTAGACAGCAGACATGACGAAAGATCACAATAATAACATATATCCGACCACAACAAATATCATATGTAAATATAACGAAAAGAAGAAAACAGTAAAAAGAACAAATATAACATGAATAATGTACATAGATGTGACGATAGACACTTGGACACCGTGTATAAAGTCGAGACGACCCAATGCTCAACCGCACAAAACAAACTGTCTCGTCAGCTGCCTCTCAACAACATACAATGTGTACCTAGACAATTTCTCTTTGCTTTGTCTCCCGTATGTCGCGAAACAATGCAAAAATATCCTACTTATTACGACCACTGGACCACTTACAAATAATTACGTAACGCACAACAATACTTAGGACGATGAGAGCAAGAGAAAATAAGAAAAAAAAAATCGCCGACAACAATGTGTCTATTAATACGTCGCCAAAAGTTCTTATTAATCAGTCACAAAAGTTTTTGTTCGTTTTAATAGTTATTCGCAATTCGCTGGAAATGTCTACGACACTAGATTTCAAAATGACTGATTGATTTGTTGAGTGGTTCCTGAATTCACGTGGTGATCACAAGTTCCAACTGTCGACAAAAGTTGAAGATGATAGTGATATCCAAACTGTTCTGTCTCGACACAGTCCGTAATGTTATTGTACTTTCTCTGGACGTGGTGACACCACCGTAATAATCCAAAGTGTTCTTTCAATATGTTGTTACTTTCGTTGCGGAGATGGCGCTTTGCTGTATCATAAATGTTATGGATTTCCGTTACCCGACAAGATTCACCAAAAAGAAAAGGAGAATGGCAGCCAATGTTCAGCGCTTTAAACTTGGATGATATAGATCCTTATTGGCAAAGAAATACGACCATGGCTGTGATGACGCCACGTTAAAATGTTTGCTCGTAACAGAATAATGATGACAAAGAGCTTGAACAAAGACGAAACATAAAGTCTGGCTTTCTTTCAAAACAACCTTGTTTTGTTCATTCACAATGAGTCATCTTGACCACACTAGGCCGTGGAAATTTTCCTGAGTACCTTTCCTCCTTCCACCCCCAACTCACAATGTCACCTCAATTTCTCTTTATCACTTTCAGTGGAAAAAATCCTCCATAAAAAACAGTTTCCACACAACCTTGAAAGCCCCACCCGGCTGCTCTATTAACTCCGTGGAAAATCACACTTTCCACTGCTGCCCTAGCACGGCTGTGGTAAGGGTTAACGTAACTCTCCCCCGTACCAGGACGCTGGTGTCTCCACCCGTCCTATTAACTGCGTCGACAAATCTTGACCAGTCAACTTGCGACAACACAGTGCGCTTGCCTTCGCACACACACCAAAATATCCCACCACGCACAGGATGTTGCGACGAAATTGCTCACTGTCTTAAATCTTTGGTTCAATCCTGTCCTGTCAAACACACACACACTAGGACTGACCGCTCTTGTTGCAAACACCTCATTGTCCACGCGACATTTCCTCTGTGCTGTTTTGACTAGTGACTACCCATGTCACTGTAGTCGACTCTGCCGGTTGATCTGTGCTGCGTTAAATCTCTGACACCCCCACTCGCTTCAGCGATATGGTTGGTATCCAATTCACCTGTAGTGAACTTGACGTGAACTGACTGTTCGCTTGTGATTTCTGCCGCGTATTTTCCCCGCGCGCTGACTAGTTTGATGGAACGAAGTCACAGATAATAACTCCTCTCTTTCAGCTCTATTAACTCCGTGGAAAATCACACTTTCCACTGCTGCCCTAGCACGGCTGTGGTAAGGGTTAACGTAACTCTCCCCCGTACCAGGACGCTGGTGTCTCCACCCGTCCTATTAACTGCGTCGACAAATCTTGACCAGTCAACTTGCGACAACACAGTGCGCTTGCCTTCGCACACACACCAAAATATCCCACCACGCACAGGATGTTGCGACGAAATTGCTCACTGTCTTAAATCTTTGGTTCAATCCTGTCCTGTCAAACACACACACACTAGGACTGACCGCTCTTGTTGCAAACACCTCATTGTCCACGCGACATTTCCTCTGTGCTGTTTTGACTAGTGACTACCCATGTCACTGTAGTCGACTCTGCCGGTTGATCTGTGCTGCGTTAAATCTCTGACACCCCCACTCGCTTCAGCGATATGGTTGGTATCCAATTCACCTGTAGTGAACTTGACGTGAACTGACTGTTCGCTTGTGATTTCTGCCGCGTATTTTCCCCGCGCGCTGACTAGTTTGATGGAACGAAGTCACAGATAATAACTCCTCTCTTTCAGCGAAGAGCCCACAAATATCTCAGAATGACACCAATGTCTATAATGCAATGGGTTTCTTGATCGGACGAGCTCTCAGATACTCCTTACTAAGCGACAAGCTCCCAGTCATCAATATATCCCTGTCGTTCTTGCCAGGAGAGACCCCAGATGTGCACACGTCGTTATTTATGATAAGTTCAATGTTCTTGATGATAAATTTTCGTGTGATGGTCGTTGTCTAGGTAACGATGTTCATGGTGTGTCAATTGAGCTATCTAACTGTCTCTTAATCCAACTCACCCCAGAACTGCACCTTCACCAGTCATGAAACAAGATTGAGTTGGCGCACATAATCATTTATTCCAGAAATAAGACGGACAGACGAAACATGTTTATACATCCAGAAATAATGTAATCCATAGAATATAAATATCCTCCTCACAATTTAACCAGCACACATCAATGCCTTCTCAAGCCTGCTTCATATCAAATCCACAAGACAGGTAATCCAGCTCCTATCCACCGCTGGACCTCACACAATACACCCACACACTGGGTCTTAGTTTCCACTAACTATATCACCCACTCTGGGTTCAGGCCCTCACTCACTATAGAACCCACTCTGGTTCAGGCCTGTCTTCACAACTAGGATAACAACACAGCACCGTTGTCCGTGGACTACCGACTCCTTCGGTATCTCAAACTCAACTCCCTGAAACGACCTGACCCGCAGTCGGTCTCTTCTCTCACTGACTTTTTAGTATCCTTACTTCACCCAACACTCAACTGTCTTTCGCCCCATCCACCCTAGGGGATTTTCCTCTACCCTCACTATTTTATTTCTCAGGACTGGCTGTTTTCTCATAGCCAGGTCAGTCACTTTACTGTCTCCCACTTTCATCTCCATTCTTTCTCATGCCCGGTCACTCAACTCAATGTCAATGACCCAGGCTTATGTCAGGAAGTGAAGGGTAGTCATGCTGTAATCCACCATGCATGTTATAGAGGCCACTAAGGAGGGTTGGACTGAGACTGACCACTTCATCCTGTAGAACACTTTAGCTGCAAAATCCAACTAATCAGGAAGACGTTTACAAAGGCCTTAACACGAGTTGATTGAGGAGATGAAAAGCAGAAGAAGAAGAAGAATTCCATGGCAGAAGCTGCTGTTGGTGGAGGTGGGGTGGGGGTGAGCTGGCTTAGAGGTATGGCATCTGAATCTAACT
Source organism: Cepaea nemoralis (assembly GCA_014155875.1). Taxonomy (NCBI): domain Eukaryota; kingdom Metazoa; phylum Mollusca; class Gastropoda; order Stylommatophora; family Helicidae; genus Cepaea; species Cepaea nemoralis. Next base: position 101,214 of record JACEFZ010013534.1, read on the forward strand.
GAAAAAGTGTCTGGTTCACATCCGCATGTGAGGAACCAGACTGATGTAATGATGCACTTGATGTTTGTCTAGATGAGGTTAAGATGAGGTTGAACAGATAGGTGCTGTATGCATGTTCAAAGTCTGTTGGCAGTTGGTAATCATAAGCTGCCTGTCAGAATGTCCAAAACTGAGACAATCTACCCACAGCTAGAATAGCTACAGTTTGTGGTACCAGAAAAGGGTTAGACCCCACCAGGTTTTGAAATTTCACATACCACAACCTGAGAGGTAATATAGGGGCTGGAGCCCCAATGACTAAGTTAAGGAAAAGAGGAGGAAAGAAATGCTGCTACAGAGGTGTAAACTGATATGACCTTACATATACTAGCTGCAACTTACTTAGGTGCCTCTCCCTGCCAAAGAAATCCAGGTATCCATTTGAACCTCATCTTTTTATGGCTGGGTCAACCCCAGAGCTACACATGGTCTAAAAGACAAAAACTTCTTCTTCAGCTGGGAACCTCAGGTAATCCAGAGTACTGCGTTTGCACCTGCACAATCACAACTATATTAATGTTGTAAGTAGGTCAATATGTGCTTCTCATTCAGCCCTGATGAGGAGACATGTGTTTCAATTGCAGATCCTCTAAAATGGAGGTTTTGAGGCTTCTGGGTTGGCTGGGAATAAGACTTGAGTAATAGCTCTTAAATCAGTTGCCCTGGCATTCAGGCTGCCTGAGCCTCAAAAGAGATTGCATGTATCGGAGTGAAGATGATGTAAAACTGTCCTCCAAACCCAGCACCAGTATACTGTGTTACAGAGCTATCCTTCCCCTCCTTGAGCTCAGAAACCAGCAGGGTGAGGTGAGCAAGACCAGTGCTGGAACTTCACACCTGTGGAGTGGCATATTAGATGTAACTTGGTCATGATTCAGCTCAGCTGAATATGTAGACTGGCTGAGAAGGTTGGTCATATCTTTTCCAGGTGTTTGAGGTACTTCCTGTCAGAACTCCAGCCCAGAGTCCAGGAAGCAGGTATTGAGGTAAACAGTATAGAAAGTTAAGAATGTGATGGGTTGCTGTTGTAGGCATCTTCATCCCATAGAATGCACATGTTAAACTGGGGTACGATTAAAGTAAAGCTAATCTCATTGTAGAATCTGCTGAAGTCTACAGTACTACTCACATATACTAGGTCACAAAGGTAAGGTGGAGAAGAGGGGGTGGGGAGTCAGTCATTCCGTCCTGGTTTTGATTTGCTGGTATAAAACATGGAAGATTAAAACTTCTCTCTCCTCAAGGATAACAAAGACAGATTAAGACTTTAACTATGAGCATATCCATCGCATAAATTTGTGGATGTTGACAAATAATAATTATTTTCTGTATTATGGGGGAAGTTGGCATACAGAACCCTTCAGTATTTGCTGTGGAAGGCCACCCACCATTGGATTTGGAATTTAGTGGCATCAGTTAGGTAAAAAATGAATAGCAGTAAATTTTATAACTGAGAGAAAAGATAAATGTCAAGTCACACACTATAATTGATGATTTGATAACTGAAAGAAAAGATAAATGTCAAGTCACACACTACAATTGATGATTTTATAACGGAAAGAAAAGATAAATGTCAAGTCACACACTACAATTGATGATTTTATAACTGAAAGAAAAGATAAATGTCAAGTCACACACTATAATTGATGATTTGATAACTGAAAGAAAAGATAAATGTCAAGTCACACACTATAATTGATGATTTGATAACTGAAAGAAAAGATAAATGTCAAGTCACACACTATAATTGATGATTTGATAACTGAAAAGAAAAGATAAATGTCAAGTCACACACTATAATTGATGATTTGATAACTGAAAGAAAAGATAAATGTCAAGTCACACACTATAATTGATGATTTGATAACTGAAAGAAAAGATAAATGTCAAGTCACACACTACAATTGATGATTTTATAACTGAAAAAAATGATAAATGTCAAGTACGAGACTTTAATTGATTATTTGATAAATGAAATAAATGATAAATGTTAGGTAACAGATTTATGATTTGATAACTGAAAAAATCACTAAATGTCAGGTAACAGACTATACTTGATGATTAGATAACTGAAAGAAATGTGATAAATGTCAAGTAACAGGCTATAGTTTATGAATTGATAACTGAAAGAAATGATAAATGTCAAGAAACAAGCTATAATTAATAATTTGATAACTGAAAGAAATGATAAATGTCAGTTAACAAACTATAATTAATGATTTGATAACTGAAAGAAATGATAAATGTCAGGTAAGAGGCTATAATTAATGATTTGATAACTGAAAGAAATGATAAATGTCTGGTAAGAGGCTATAATTAATTATTTGATAACTGAAAGAAATAATAAATGTCAGGTAAGAGGCTATAATTAATGAATTGATAAGTGAAAGAAATGATAAATGTCAAGTAACAGGCTATAATTAATGATTTGATAACGGAAAGAAATGATAAATGTCAGGTAACAGACTATAATTGATGACATAAATTGTCAGGTTTACTGTTGAAGACACAAATGTCAGGTAACCAACCTACCACTGAGGACATGCATGGCCGGTCAAGAACCCTTGTCCCACACTCTGAAGTGTATTGGGTGTGTGGTGTTAACTCCATATTTTGTCCCTTGTCCCACACTCTGAAGTGTATTGGGTGTGTGGTGTTAACTCATGTCCCACACTCTGAAGTGTATTGGGTGTGTGGTGTTAACTCCATATTTTGTCCCTTGTCCCACACTCTGAAGTGTATTGGGTGTGTGGTGTTAACTCATGTCCCACACTCTGAAGTGTATTGGGTGTGTGGTGTTAACTCATGTCCCACACTCTGAAGTGTATTGGGTGTGTGGTGTTAACTCATGTCCCACACTCTGAAGTGTATTGGGTGTGTGGTGTTAACTCATGTCCCACACTCTGAAGTGTATTGGGTGTGTGGTGTTAACTCATGTCCCACACTCTGAAGTGTATTGGGTGTGTGGTGTTAACTCATGTCCCACACTCTGAAGTGTATTGGGTGTGTGGTGTTAACTCCATATTTTGTCCCTTGTCCCACACTCTGAAGTGTATTGGGTGTGTGGTGTTAACTCCATATTTTGTCCCTTGTCCCACACTCTGAAGTGTATTGGGTGTGTGGTGTTAACTCCATATTTTGTCCCTTGTCCCACACTCTGAAGTGTATTGGGTGTGTGGTGTTAACTCCATATTTTAATAGACCAAACAGCACTTGATAAATAATGTGGTCAGCATCATGTCGGCCATCTTTACTTTCAAGAACATGACCCATTTAGGCTGGGTTGACCTGGAAGCCCAGGTCAATTTAATATTCCTGCCTCGATGTGAACACATGACCACAGGTCCAACAGGCATGCACGCTAGCCACTGTGGCATATCAGGTAACCAGTCTGTTGTTGATGTCATAAATGCCAGGTAGCTAGTCTGTCAAGGTGGGCATACATATCAGTTAATCAGCATCTCATGGATGGCAGAAATGTCAGGTAGTCAACAGACCATTGATGACAGAAGTAGGATGTAGTCAGTCCGTTACTAAGGACATAACATTGTCAGGTAACGAATCCTTAAAAAAACATGCTTATCAGGTAACAGACACATCATTGTGAACATAAATGTCGGGTCATCAGTCCATCACTGGTGACATCAAATGTCAGGTAACCAGCCGACCATTGATGAAAGAAGTATCAGATAGTCACTCAATCACTGGTGACATCAAATGTCAGGTAACCAGCCAACCATTGATGAAAGAAGTATCAGGTAGTCACTCCATCACTGGTGACATCAAATTTCAGGTAACCAGTCAACCATTGATGAAAGAAGTATCAGATAGTCACTCCATCACTGGTGACATCAAATGTCAGGTAACCAGCCAACCATTGATGAAAGAAGTATCAGGTAGTCACTCCATCACTGGTGACATCAAATGTCAGGTAACCAATCATTCACAAAGGACATAAACATCAGGTAACTGGCATATTATTGATAACATAAATACCGGCCCCCTGTGCATCACTGAGGACATATGTCAGGTAGCTAGTCGACCGTTGATGATAGAAGTATCAGGTAGCCTGTCCATCACTGAGGACTTAGCATTGTCAGGTAACCAGGTGACCGTTGATGAAAGAAGTGTTACATTATCAGGTAATGGGCAGATCATTGATGGAGATGTATCATGTAGCCAGTCCATCACTACGGATATAACATTGTCAGGTAATCGAGCCTTCACAAAAAACTTCAGTATCAGGTAACTAACTGGCACATCATTGAGAACATAAGTATCACCAACTCACCATTGATGACAGAAGTAACAGGTAACCAGCCGAGCACTGTACACGTAAATGTCCAGTGCCCGACACATCATTGAGAATATAAAGGCCAGGATTCTAATCTATTGCTGATGACATACAGGCTAGGTAATCAGTCAGTTTAGTTAAGATGACATACATACCAGATAATCACGTCATCTCTAAGAATAAACCACACATTCAATATGTTGTTGTACATCAATTTGTGGGTGTAATTTGTGGGTGTAATTTGTGGGTGTAAATATGCACAGCTTCAAGTGTTGGCAAAAATAGGATTGGCTGCTGTTGAGCTGATGCCGAAAGCAAACAAACATGAAATGTGACATTTTTGTCATAAATAACTGTTCATTTTATTTTGTTGCGATGTTCAGTTAACCATCCTTGAATGTATTAGGCTACTTCTGTTTTTGAGATAACAATTCTCGTTTTGCCTATTTTGTTTCTTGACAATGACCTTTATAGAAACATGTTGTTTCTGTTTGTCTTTTGATTATCCAGCTTGCCAGCCATATTTCATGTTTATTTGCTTGTGAGTGTTATCATTTGTTATAGTTGCTAAATGAAGAATTCATTCATACATAATCTTGCTGTGCTATAACATTTATAGTACCATTAGTTCTACATGCATCCAAAATGCCGAGTACATTAGGTAATGATTTTACTTAAGTGCAATAATTTAAGAGCAGGGAACTTAAAAATTGTCATCACAGTCAAAGATTGTATCACCACCCCCGGGAAGGTTAATCTGGTCAACAAATGCTCGCAGAAGTCGGATGTGTCGGCCTAACGGCGCAAGAACGTAGCTCTGCTGTATAGGCACAACGCAGTCACGTCCAAAAAAAACTCCGGATGAATGCAGAAGAAGAAGTATCACCACAATATTGTAGATAAGCTCAGAGAAATAATAAAACTATGAACACCATACTGTAGATAAGCACAGAGAACTTATGATGCTGTATTATTACCAAACTATAGGTAAGCACGTAGAACTAATGAAGCTACATACATTCCAAACGAGATATACACACAGAACTAATGAAATCATATGAACATCAAATAGATTAAGATGGTTCAGCGTATGTTGAATAAATGAGTCCCAACAGAAAGCATTTGTCTAAAACACACCTAAATAACTACGGGATCTATGGCGAAGACAAAAAATACTGTGGTCTAAATCTGAAGAAACTGAATAATGTAGACTAGAGCAACATCTTTGAGAACACCAAGAGCTGACTTATAGAACTGAAAAAAAAATACAAAAACATTTTGGGTACTAAATGCATGTCCAATTTTGCTATCTTTGTGCACAAAATTGAGAAATATGTATATTGTAAAGAGATCTGACATGTTTGTTTAATTCACATACTTCAGTACACTATATCATTTTTCTGTTGAATGGTGAAGCTGACACCCAGACTTACTAATCCTTACCCTCGATGCAAGATATTTATAATTTTTGGCACTTTCTTCACACCAGGAGCAGCGTGAGAGTGAAGAACAGACTGTGCCAAAGACAGATGATACAGGAGATGATATGGTCATTTCTGATGATGAGTTTGGTGATTCTGGACCTACTGTCAGCAAGTTGTGCAAGCTGGAAACACTGTCTGACAATGGTGAGTATTCCTGTCTGTCTCTCAACTCTCTTAGTGCTTGTTTACCCCCTATAATTTATTCTTAGTTCTTGTTTATCCCCTATAATTTACTTGTGATGTTGTATTTGTTACACTTATAAGTCATATCCTCTGCAGATTGTCACTGTCATCACAGCCAGTCAAAAAAGTGTCGATCTCTTGCCATCTCTCCTGCTTCATGGACCCTCATATCCATGTCTGCACTGTCTTGTGTCCATCTTTATGCTGATAAATATCTGCCTCTTCTTTCAGGAACCATACTTTCTGTTACTGTTCTTTCCAAGCCTTCCATTGCTGTTCTTTCCAAGCCTTCCATAGCTGTTCTTTACAAGCCAATGTGATGTTTAATATGACTAAAGTATTTTAGTTGTCTAGACATGACACTGTTAATGAGCCAGCTTTCTTCCATGTTCTGGTCTTGTAGATTTTGACTATTATTCATTCTTGGTCCACAATGTTCTAAGAGCTTTCCTGTAAAATGTAAGCTCATATAATCCCCCACTTTCTTCTTTAGTGATAATTCTGTAGTATCCCTATAGAAGACTTGGTATGATTGGTTGCATGTTTTTGCTGAAGTTTATATCAACTGTATAAACTTCACTGCCTTTTCTTTATATATATATATATAATATATAGATATATATATATATATATATATATATATATATATATATATATATATATAATATATATATAATATATATATTATATATATATATTATATTGTTAGAGAGCAGTCTTGGAGTATATGATCTACTGTCTGTGGCGCCAATCCACATTTGCCAATCTTAAATTGTGTATACATGTGGTTGCATAATCAATTATGTCTTATTCTAAGGTGCAGAATAATGATTTGTTCTGATCTATCCATAAAATAGTAATCATCTTGTGCTAGTGTTGGCAGCGTTCTGAGTGATTTGATGATTCTTTTGTTTTGTGATTGGGACATCAGGTTGCTCTTCTGTTGCCACCTTCCTTAGCTGGTCCATCAGCTCTTTATTATTTACTGAGACTCCACCATGAGTTGATGTCCATATGCTTGTTGCCTAGTTTAGATAATAGTGTCTGTAGTACTGGCAAGTCGTGTTTATCTGTGGTGTTTTCTTATATTTCAGATAGTGAAGAGAATCAGAAACTGAAGGAAGAAAATGATGCTCTAAAGTGTCAGATGGAAGCTTTCAAAAATGAAGTGGACACAGTCAGAATGGAGGGAAAGACAGAGCTGGAGGAGAAGGAGAAACAACTGAAAGCTCTACAGAATGCACTACAAGGCATGCAGCAGGTGTGGTATAGGAAACATCTCTGAATGTTGTCCCCTTTTGTAGTGACAGAGCCCAGATCATGGTTTCCAAAGAGGATCATGAATTCTAAACACAATTGGTCGTGGGTTCTAACCATTGTCTGAAGTTCTAAACAAAATCTTAGGGTCTAAAGAAGGTCTTAGGTACTAAATAAAGATCTTAAGTTCTAAACAGTCTCATTGTCTACACTAGTGGTTCTTAACCGGTGTGGAATAACCCCCCCCCCCCCCCCAATCCCCAGCGGGGGGGGGGGGGGGGATTTTTAGGGTTGGGGGGGGGGGATTAAGTTTATTTCATGATCGCATTAATACAAGAACTGATTACTTGGTATTGTTTTTCCCTCCATACTTTGCGGTTCTGTACTTCTCGTCCTTCTGAAATTCAGTTTTATAACGTAAGTAGACCCGCAAATCAAGTTTTATGTAGACGTCTAGACTTGTTCTAGTATGTGTTGATTAAATTTAGCTTCCATTTTAAAGTATACTATGCAGGGGCAGGGGGAATTTATAGGGGGGAATGACATTTTTAACATATGGTGAAGGGGTGCACGGGCCAAGAAAGGTTGAGAACCACTGGTCTACACAAAATCTTAGGGTCTAAAGAAGATCTTAAGTTCTAAACAGTCTTATTATCTACACAAAATCTTAGGGTCTAAAGAAGATCTTAGGTAGCTAAACAAGATCTGAAGTTCTCCCATGTGTTGCCGGGGCCCATAAGGGAAGCAAAGAATAGCAACACTAGCCTACCACAGCATGTTGTAAGAGGCGATTAAGGAGGTTTGATAGTTCCGTCGCCCTGCTACTGAGTGAGTGCGTGGCGCGACACTGTGAGCTGTGAGTTCCGTGTGAAATGCTTTTGAATCTGCCTGAGATTTTTTGGAACGTGACTGATTGTTCGGAGCGATGGCAGCTGGCTATGTCCCAGAGTTGACCGGTTTTTGCCTTATGCAGAAATGCGTGGCTGCTGGGCTTCTGGTTGACTGCGGCTGTCATTGGCGATGAACTGTATTTTCGTGGACTGTGTGGGTGAACATCTAGGAAACATCCAGATAAGAAAATGACTGCCGATTCCATCAGAGATGAACTGGGTGTTTCGTGGGGGACTAGTGTGTTGACATTCTGGCGGCGGCATTATGCACGGTGTATCTGTGCAGGCTGTTGTTTGTCAAGACTCCTGTCTTTTCCACTTTTTACATTGGGCAGTGGGGAGCATTTTGTGTGATATTCACTGGCACAGGAACGGAGCATAATGGGGACGACCCGTTGCTGTGAAGTTGGAACTGCGACTAACTAACTAACTAACTAAGTTCTAAACAGTCTTATTGTCTACACAAAATCTTATGGTCTAAAGAAGATCTTAGTACTAAACAAGGTTTTAAATTCTAAACAGTCTTATTGTCTAAACAAGATCTTAGGTGTGTAAAGAAAATTTAAGGGTCTTAACAAGATTTTATTTTCTAAACAAGAGCTTTCGGTTCTTAATGAGATCTTAAGTTCTAAACAAGATCTTAGGGGTTTAAACAATAGTAAAACACAAACCCTTAGAAAATAGTTAAGAAAAAAAAGGCATTGTTGTGAAAAGCCTTCATCAGCAGAGAACCATAAGAAAACATAACAACATGTGAACTGTGGAGATCATGCCACAGTAACTACATTTAGGCATTTAAAGCAAAATGAAAAGTCATGTTTATTTTCATTTTGCATATTACGCCCTGAGTCCTGTAGTGTCATCGCCATGGTTTATATGTTGTTACGTTATGTTGTTTTGTTTGCTTATGAAGACTTTTTTCCCCTTGATTGTATTTTGTAAAGCTGTCCTACACTGTGTTTTTACAAGGGGAAGTAATTAAGTCATAGGAATGTTACGAATAACCTTTTTACAATGGTGTGAACCAGACATTTGGTGTGTGTTATTGCTCAACATAGACCCCTTGCCTGGCAACACGTGGTCCACCTGTCCACTGGCTCATTGATGCCTTCTAGGAAAATGTATTTGGGTGTAGCCTTAAACCAATTTTGCACTGCCTCTATTACCTCCTCATCTGCAAACCTCTTTCCCTGTAAATGTTGTTTCAAGGGTCCAAACAGGTGAAACAGTTTGATGGTGCCAAGTCTGTTCTAAACAAGATCTCATGTTCTAAACAACATCATATGTCCTAAACAAGATCTTAGATTCTAAACAAGGCTTTTGGTTCTAAACAAGATTATGGATTATAAACAAGACCTTAGCTTCTAAAATAGGTTGTGGGTTCTTAAGGTTGTGCATTTTGAGTCAGGTTTTGGGTTCTAACAAATCATTGTTTTCTAAACAAGGTCATGTGTTCTAAACAAGGTCATGAATTATAAATAAGGTCATGGGTTCTAAACAAGATCATGGGTTCTAAACAAGGTCATGAATTATAAACAAGGTCATGGGTTCTAAACAAGGTCATGAATTATAAACAAGGTCATGAATTATAAACAAGGTCATGGGTTCTAAACTAGGGCATGAATTTATAAACAAGGTCATGGGTTCTAAACAAGGTCATGGGTTTTAAACAAGGTCATGGGTTCTAAACAAGGTCATGAATTCTAAACAAAGTCATGGGTTCTAAACAAGGTCATGAATTATAAACAAGGTCATGGGTTCTAAACATGGTTATGGGTTCTAAACAAGGTTATGGGTTCTAAACAAGGTCATGGGTTCTAAACAAGGTCATGGGTTCTAAACAAGGTTATGGGTTCTAAACAAGGTCATGGGTTCTAAACAAGGTCATGGGTTCTAAACAAGGTCATGGGTTCTAAACAAGGTTATGGGTTCTAAACAAGGTCATGGATTCTAAACAAGGTCATGGGTTCTAAACAAGGTTATGGGTTTTAAACAAGGTCATGGGTTTTAAACAAGGTCATGGGTTTTAAACAAGGTCATGGGTTCTAAACAAGGTCATGAATTATAAACAAGGTCATGAATTATAAACAAGGTCATGGGTTCTAAACAAGGTTATGGGTTCTAAACAAGGTCATGAATTATAAACAATGTCATGGGTTCTAAACAAGGTCATGAATTATAAACAAGGTCATGGGTTCTAAACAAGGTTATGGGTTCTAAACAAGGTTATGGGTTCTAAGCAAAATCTTGCATTCTAAACAAGATCGTGTAGGTCAGCATGGCCAAATGGATAAGAACACATTTTCTTAAACATCCGGTGTACTGATGCCGGGGTAAGGGGTTCCACCTTTACACTGGACATTTGGACTAAAGTGTTGACCTATTGTCATTGACTTGGGGATGTTAATTACAAGTACCTCTGAAGTCAGAGTGGGTTCACCTGATGGCGAGGGACACTGTTAATAGGGAAAGCAAATCCACATGCTAAATTCAATCCAGTACTACTAGAAGTAGTGTGTATGGACTATGCTTGAGTTCAGTCATATTTGACTAAGACCTGACACTAATATAAAACATGAACCTTTACAAAATACAATTATGGAAAGCAAAAGGCATTATGGTCAAAAGCTTTCATCATCAGGGATTCATAATAAAACATATCAACATGTGAACTGTGGAGATGATGCCACAGTAACTACATTTAAGCATTTATAGCAAAATGAAAAAAAAAAAAAAAAAAATGTGATACTTATCTCACAAACCACACATTTTTTCATGTTTATTTTCAATTTGCATATTATGCCTTGATAAAGTTCTGCAGTGTCATCACCATGGTTTATATGCAAAATCTTGCATTCTAAACAAACAAAAGAATAACATGATTGTGCTTTATAAACAAGGTCCCCTTTCATCTACATATCTTTCCACCCCATGTCTTATCTACTGCACTATATTGACTTTCAGTTGTGAATATATCCATTTTGTTCTTGGCTCATTTATCCAAAATATCTATGTTGATTGATTGATTTAGGAACCAACATCACAGAATTCGGGGCATTCCCATAAGCACTCCGTCCCCATCCTCAGCAGCCAGCGAAGAGTTCCAACACCAATAGTACCAGTAGCAATCTGATTATATGTCCGTCTCACCTTTCCTCTGAGCGTCGAGCGTCGGCCAGATCCCCTCGTCACTCCTCACTGTCGCATTCTTGCCAGATCATGGTGATCCATTTGCTCCTCCGAGGTGTACACGTGCTCCCACAAGGCTGCAACCATGTCTGCCTTATCATGCATCAATACTCCACCAAGTTTTGCAGAGCCAGCCAATCTATCTGCCTGTTCATTCCCCAGCACACCAGCATGTCCCGGAGAAAAGATCCAGATGATGCTTGCCACCCGTGATTTCCGAAGCGTAGCAAGCCACTCTGCATGCTTGTCCTCACTCTACTCAGCATGCTTTCTGAGTCAGTTACAATCACGATGTATGTGTGTATCGTATTGTTCATGCAGCGGAAAGCTGCATTGACCGCCTCCACCTCCATTAAGCTAGATGTTGTGGTGTCATATGCCAAGCTCTCCTGCACCAAATGTCGACCATTAGCCTTTGCTAAGAACCCCCAGGCACTTCTGCCTCTCAACACTGAACCAACTGTGTAGATAACCACATCACCCGGGCGAACATTATCCTGAATTAGTTGCTGGATTTCCTCTTCTGTGGCCCCTGCTGGCCACTCCCTGCACTCCCGGCTCAATGTGATTATAACTCTACACAAGTCTGACTGCTCTGCTGGCACTCTGACCCACTCCTCTCCTCACCTAATTTTCTGCAAGAGGCACACCTGTCTGATCGTATTCTCTGCCTGAGCCATCCATAATTTCCCTCTTATCAGTCGCTGACCCTTAACGGCATCCAGCGCCTCATGCAACGGGTGATCTGTGTCTGCAGCTACTCTGAGGTATGCCTTCGCTTGCATCACCTTGAGCCTACCAGCAACAGTCGGCAAACCAAGTATGTAACACACACACCACTGGGGTGTCTCTGGTGCATCCCGGAATGACCCGCATAGCCTTGTTCTGTATGCGCTCCAATCTCACCAGCTGACTCTTTGAGACAGTGAGCAGTCCTAGTCCATAATCAATCACTGAGAGGATCAAGTGCTGGTATAGTGTGAAAAGCATTCTCTGCTCTGTGTCCATTGCAGCCATGGTTTTTAAGTGCATTGAGTCCCTTTTGAGATCTTGTCACAACCATCTCTACATGGTCCTTGAAGGACAGGCTTCTGTCAAATGTGATTCCCAGATACTTCAGTTTGTTCTCACTGTTGACGCTTCTACCATCCATCGTGAGGCTTGGGACATCAGCTCTCACAATCCTGTTGTCCAGAGAGCACCACAAAACAGCTGCCCTTTCCGGGTGGATGAGAGCACTCATTTCAGTGCACCAGTCAGTCACTTTGTCTACTGTCGCCTGTAGCTCCTGGGCTGTTTGCTCCCTATCTCTCCCCTGCCTATATGCAAGAATATCATATGCAAATGTTATTATCCTTCCAACCCCTAGTGCTTCTAGGTTTGCAATCTTGCTCGTATACACGTTAAAGAGCACCAGTGAGATTGCGGATCCCTGTGGCTCCAAGATATCTATATCAGTTTACTTATGTTTGCCTTTCTGTTTTGTGTGGATTCCAGCAACTGATGACACAGAGAGCAGCAGTGGCCAAGTTGGAAAAAGAGAACAAGGAATTCAAATCAAAACTAAGTGAAGACAGTGAGAACACTGCAAGTACACAGGTGATTCTGCTTGTTATTTGCCCTCTTGTTTGACTTGTTGATTCATTATCTGTTAGTTTTGCTGCTGTTTTTGTTGATAACAATTTTATCAGGGTTTATGCAGAAATGTATCAGTAAGTTTAGTTTAGGTCGACGGGTCAACATCTCGGCGCACAGGTGTAACCTATAAGTGCTCTGTTCTACTCCTAACTCAAGCCGGTGTCCTGAGAATCTCAGCTCAGTGCACGAACTCCGTAGCACCGGCGAGGATCCTGTAATACTTTGGGTAGATTTTTAACTCACAATTTTGCCCGGGCAGTGCCGTTAGGCTACTCATTTTTGATTTCCAACTGCCAAGGGATTGTTTACATGCGCAACAATACACACTGGCGTCCGATCTCACTTACCAAGAGACCAGGGGAAATTTTGTTACTAAAAGTCCACGTGAAAAAATCCCGGCCCTCACCAGGGCTTGAACCCGGGATCTGCAGCACTCGAGGTGGACACCATACCCCGAGACCACTCAGCCCCCCCCGATATGGCTGAACCAGTAAGTTATTTCAAGACATGCTTAATACAAATATAAATTGTCTTGCGATTTATGTAGAAGAATAACATGTGATATATTCACCTTCATCATGTGGTTTGCCAAGGCATGGGTGATCATGCTTCTCCACATCTTGTGATCTCCAGCAGCATGCATTAATTGTGGTTTATGTATAAAAGCATTAGAACATGAAGATAAATTATAATAACATGTAATTTATACTTAGATAATATGTAACAATATGAACATAAGTTATCCCCTCTGCCGTGCGTCCACCTTGACGAGGTAGAGGGGCTTGCGCGTTCCAATGACCCCAAGAGCTATGCCGACGGTAGCACAGCTACTGGTAGGGTCACCCATGTCGGACAGGTCAAGGGAGAGGGACCAGACGAAGAGACGTACAAACCTGCTGCCTTGTAGGTAGACTGGGGACAGTCAAAGGCTAGGGAAAGCATCCCGAACAAATGCTTGTCGAAATCGGATGTACTGAGCCACAGGCTTGACAAAGAAGTGCAACGTAACTTTATCATTTCATGATGCCACAGATGAAAATTCATCGTTATGGTGCTAATCCCGTGAAGTCCCATCAGGCGGTGATAGTGCCGGGCCCCCTGCCTCGAGGGGGTCCACCCATGACTACTAGTGGTCACCTTCCCCTGTGCTGTGGAGTCAAGGCACAGAGGAGTAGGTTAAGAGCTATTGACCAAACACCCCGGACACTCAACATACTACAATGGAATGCAGAAGGAGTCTATAACAAGAAAGTCGCTCTAACAAAGCGTCTTCATAACGATAGAATAGATGTGGCATGCATTCAAGAGACACACCTCAATGCCAATCGCATATTTTCAGTCGAGGGATATCAGGCCACACGTTTCGACCATGAAGGACACAAAGGAGGAGTTCTAATACTTACACGAAATACAATACCTTGCAGCGAAGTATCTGTGATCTCTGACAACCAAACGGAAATTATAGGTGTTGATATAATGATAAAGGACGTGAAAATAAGAATTTACAATCTGTATAGCCCGGCAGATAAGGATCTTACACTCTCAAACATGGAAATAACTGACACAAATTGCATTGTTGTCGGAGACTTTAATAGCCGTTCAGAAAGATGGGGATACCCAGATACTGACAAAAGAGGAGATGAAGTGGAGGACTGGGAAATAGACTCAAATCTCCATCTACTCAACAAAGCGGATGACACACCGAGCTTCTACTCCAGAAGATGGATTACCACTTCTACTCCAGACTTAGCTTTCTGCACAGGAGACATCCTCCACAAAATCGATCGCCATGTGCTTGACCAATTAGCAGGTAGTGACCACAGACCAATCAAGCTTGTAATAAATATGGAGTATGTTCCACAGGAGCAAAAGCCTTTGCCCCGCTGGAATTACAAACGAGCAGATTGGGACAGATTTGCTATACTAACAGACAAATATTGTGAAAACATAAATAACACGATATGGAAACATGAAGCAAATGGTGGAAAGTCTAAACAGAGCAATAATACAGGCGGCCACTGAGTCTATTCCAAGAGGAGCGAGGAAAAATTACAAACCATACTGGACTGAAGAACTACAAATTTTGGAGGACAAAGTTGAAGATGCTAGGAAGACCGCAGAGAGAGAACAAACAACTGAAGCGAACATCTCTCTCAAAGCCATCTCAGCAAAATATAAAAGAACAGTAAATCAAACAACAAGAGATTGTTGGAGGAAAAAAACAGAAAACCTGAATTTTGACAGGGATGGAAACAAACTATGGAAACTAGTGAAAGCCATGAACAATGAAGGACCTAGAAACAAACAAATAACAATTAAACAAGGAAATTCCTTGCTTACAGGAAAAAAGGCTGCAAATGCACTAATGGCACACTATGCCAGTGCAAACCACATTGATATTACAGCCAAACAGAAGAAAGCAATCAAAGATAATCAGATACATCATAGATATACAGAGACAGCAGCAGAATATATGATGGCAAATCTAATAATGGAAGAAATGGAACAGGCAATGAATACCCTAAAAAAGAAGACATCACCAGGAAAGGATGGAATCACAAATGAAATGCTAATAGGACTAGGCACTAAGGCAAAAAAGAAACTACTAGCAGTCCTAAATTACAGCTGGAAGAGGGGAATAGTCCCACAGGCATGGAAGGAAGCTATATTAATACCAGTCCCAAAGAAAGGAAAAGACCTGGAAGAACCAAATGGCTATCAACCTATCAGTCTTCTTAGCTGTGTAGGAAAATTAATGGAACGCATTATCAATGGCAGGCTAACATGGCATCTGGAAGAAAACCAACTCTTAACACCTCACCAAGCAGGATTCAGAAAGTACAGATCCACTGAAGATCAAATAACCTATATAGCTCAGGAAATAGAGGATGCCTTCCAAGAGAAAAAGCACACACTAGCGGTCTGGATAGATTTAGAAAAAGCATTTGATAAAGTATGGAAGGAAGGACTGAAAGTAAAACTGCAAAAAATGCATGTTTGTGGGAAAATGTACAAATGGATCAGCCACTACCTTGAGAACAGAACTGCCAGGACAAAAGTACAAGGACAAACCAGCAAAATGATGCTATTGGAGCAAGGTGTCCCCCAAGGAAGAGTTCTTTCACCAACATTATTCCTAGCATATATAAACGACATCACGGAAAATTTTCCAGCCAGAGTACACACATCATCCTTTGCAGATGACCTAGCCATATGGACATCTGAAGAATATATTAGTACAGCTAACAGCAGAATACAGCAAGCCCTATTAGCGCTAGAGGACTGGTCAAAATCATGGCTAGTGAAGATAAGTGAGGAGAAAACAACATGCACAGTGTTCTCCCTCTCAACTAAAACTCAGCAACCTAAGCTGGTATTGAATGGAAAAATATTGCGCCATGAAGAAAATCCAAACTATCTAGGAGTCACCTTTGATCGTCGCCTGACATGGAAGACACAGGTTGAGAAAAATCGAACAAGAGCAAGGCAAAGAATGGCAATCATGAAAAAGCTTGCTGGTACAACGTGGGGAGCAGATGAGAAAGTTCTCAAGAAGTTATATACTGGATGGGTGAGGCCAGTACTGGAATATGGCATTGCAGCTTGGGCAACAGCAGCTAAGTCAAACTTTAACAAAATAAGTAGAGTCCAAAATCAAGGAATGCGAATCATAACTGGAAGCCTGAAGACAACGCTTATTAATGAATTAGAAAAGATCACTTGTTTACAATCAACGCAGGATAGAAGAGATAGCAGAGCCCAGCAACAAGCTGAAAAATTTAGAAGATTGACAGACCACCCTATGTATAAAAGGTTTAGTGGTTTTGGAAAGGGAAGACTGAAGCGTAGCAACTTTGTAGAAACTGCAAAACGAAAGATTAGGGCAGATCCCATACTTAACATATCAACAGTCAAACCCATTTACAATGCAGACAAGTTCCCAGCCTGGAGACAGCAGCAACTGCCTGAGATGATAGAAAACATTCCTGGTATTGAGAAAAAGAACACTCAGCATGAAACCGAAAGAAGAGAAATAACCCTAAACTACATAAAAGAACATTACCCAAGCAGGAATTGGACCCATGCATATACAGATGGATCAGCCAAAAATTCAATAGAGAATGGAGGAGGAGGAATTCTCCTAAATTTAAAAAATGGAGTGAAAAAAACACATTCAATGGCAACTGGAAAATTTTCAAGTAACTTCAAAGCGGAGGTAGAGGCTTTGAAAACTGCAGCAGAAATGCTCCTGATGGAGGAAAATAAAGAGAAGCAAATAGCTATCTTCACAGATGCAAAGTCAGCTGTCTCAATACTCAAGAGCAATAACAGCACAGAACTAACTGACCTAAGAGCAGCACTCCATGGTCTATGCCAGAAATCCAAAAAAGTTGTAATACAGTGGATCCCATCACATTGCAGTATACCTGGAAACGAAGAGGCTGACAGACTGGCAAAAGAGGGCGGACGACTACCACAGCCTGACATAGACATAACCTATAATGAGGCAAAGAGGTTGATAAAAAGCACTTATAGAACCAAATGGGAATCTGAGCATCCAGGCCATCAGAAGGATGATGCATATTACAAACTCGACCGAAGAGAACAAGTAGCAATCTTCAGACTCCGCACAGGACATAACAGGCTGAAATACCACTTGTTCAATAAACTAAAGATAGGAGATACCGATGAATGTAATTGTAGAACTGGAAAAATGACAGCAAAACATTTGCTGCAGGATTGCCCAACGTATGCAGAACAGAGAAAGATATTTTGGCCCACACCTGCTTCATTTGAGGACAAGCTCTATGGAGATATCAACAAGCTCAAGTTGACCGCAGCTTACTTTAACTACATACAGGTTGACATTTAAAGGTGCATGAAGACCCAGAGGCATGAAATGGAATATTGCTTGGATAGCAAATCCATTATGTGGAAAGTCCAAATCGAAAGCTCGCTCTGTGGGCTTCATAAAAGGTGGAAAAGTGTCTTAGTGGCACGAAATGGAATATTGCTTGGATAGCAAATCCGTTACGTGGAAAGTCCGAATCAAAAGCCCATTGTGTGGGCTTCATAAAAGGTGGAAAAGTGTCCTAGTGGCATGAAATGGAATATTGCTTGGATAGCAAATCCATTACGTGGAAAGTCCGCATCTAAAGCCCACTGTGTGGACTTCATAAAAGGTGGAAAAGTGTCCTAGTGGCACGAAATGGAATATTGCTTGGATAGCAAATCCATTACATGGAAAGTCCGAATCGAAAGCTCACTGTGTGGATGTCATCTGCAGACTGCATACTTCTGGTTTCCGGAAGAACAGCCTATGGTGAACGGAAGGCCCAATATACGGAAGTGAGGCTAAGCAGCCATGTGCAGGACGTGACGATTCCTTGGGTGAGCCCAGTACCAGAGCGCTATGTATCGGCTCTGCAATTATGGAAGCCTCCTTGGATGGCGGGGAATGCCCATGGTCTGCCCCTGCCTTCCCTTGAGGGCTGACCAGGATCTTTGGCTGTTCTATATGGACCAGCTGGGATGGGGATAACACCACAACAGTGAGAGTCAAACGTCCTAAGAAACCCCCGGGAAGGTTAACCCGGTCAACAAATGCCCGCAGAAGTCGGATGTGTCGGCCTAACGGCGCAAGAACGCAGCTCTGCTGTAAACAGGCACAACGCAATCACATCCGAAAAAAAACTCCGGATGAACGAAGAAGAAGAAGAAGAAGAAGAACCAAATGGGAATCTGAGCATCCAGGCCATCAGAAGGATGATGCATATTACAAACTCGACCGAAGAGAACAAGTAGCAATCTTCAGACTCCGCACAGGACATAACAGGCTGAAATACCACTTGTTCAATAAACTAAAGATAGGAGATACTGATGAATGTAATTGTAGAACTGGAAAAATGACAGCAAAACATTTGCTGCAGGATTGCCCAACGTATGCAGAACAGAGAAAGATATTTTGGCCCACACCTGTGTTAACGTCTTACTTTGTCTAGGTAACTTAATGGGTTCACACAGGTGTTAATCAATACAAACAATAAATACGTTCGCTATGATATAGCCTATTTATTGTGGCAATCTACAGTTGGCGCAGTGGGTTAACAGCCCGCGCTTTACATCAGCATCATATCACAGATTATAGATCATCAAACATTTCATATAACAAACTAGCACACTATCTAGCCTATATTCTATCTCTATACAAAGAGCTAACGAGTCCCTCTCAGGCAGGCACTTGTTGCCTGGTCTCAGTCCGTTTGTCCTCTGCCGGTTTACCGCGTGTCGCTATTCGACGGGCGGTAACCCTGTTCGAGTTCCTCGTGGACCCCGCTTCAGGCGGGCCACATTAGTGTCCACGGACCCATGGACTCACTGTTTGACCTTCGAGAAGGTTCTGGACTTTTCTTAGTCTGAGCAACTCGGTTGTCTCTCTTGGGCTAGAGTTGCAGCCCTCTAATTCTATCTACTGGTTACTTTAGGTGAGGTGATGACAGGATTCCCCTCTCCCCTCCTGATCTGGCTTGTTATTGGTTAATTAGATTTATTCTAATTCTGTCATCGACTCATCTAAAGTAGGGGTTTGTAGTTTGGTGGACAGTAACTTGGTAAACTACATAATGGCATTAGTAACTCATGTATTCTCCCATACACTACTTGTCTGATTTGCTAAAGAGATCACTCTGTCTTCTGTGTCCTTAACAATGCTTATCAGACCGAAGTTACGTGGCGTTTTAACAGTTGTATTGACAACTCGCCCTTCTCACGCACCCTATTGGTGCCCAGACAATTAATCTCTGGTTAAAGAGAGTTAACAGGACCGAAGTCCTGGCTAGTTAAGTACACTTTCAAATCTTGATTCGTGAGTGCATTTTAATACACTTTTACTCTCGTATGTCATCCAATGCTAAATATGTAGTTACGATGTTCTCTTATCCCCCTCAGACTACATGTGTCCCTGTTGGCTTGTTAGTGTGTTTGACTAATAAGTTGATGTCTTTAATAAAGTGACTGTATTTTAAATTGAAAGTGTTGAGTTTTCAGGTTTGTGTATGTGCTGAATGGATGGTGTATTTCCAAGCGTCACGAGTTGGGATAACCTCAATCATGAATCCTTGCACTGTGTGCACTACATGATGCGGCATTCCAAGTAGTGATGCTTAGTTATATCCTAAATGCTAACCTAAGTATGTTAACTATTTATTAACTAAGCTGAAAACTAAACTAAGTTCTATACATGTATTCACAAATTAGACAAGTTATGTACTTTTACATCAAAAACGCAGACAAATTACAATAAATACGTGTTGCGTACAATTTGTCCGCCAAGTGTATCGTTCTCTTATTTAATCCTTTCACACATTCATTCATTCGTCTTTCAAACACAATAGTATTCGATTAAAATATATAATTTAAGTTAAGGTAAATGTTATTGCCCTTGGAAACAATGGGCTAGGCGATATTCGCCCTTTAAGAAAAAACGTACTTTCTGTACGATGAAGGAAAACTAGGTTATAATTTAAATAGAGACAATTGTATAGGACGGGTTTTCTTAGCCTATGAATGGCACCGCCTGTAATATTAAAGTAGAATATGTACAAATTACAGGTTAACATAATTTATATACATCATTAATGCAAATATAATATATATTTAATTAAATTAACTAATTAATTAACTCCAACGATGATGTGCGTGTTGCCGTCCTGTTGTTCCTGTGTTTTGCTATAAATGTTAAAGTTCGTATAGCTGTCTCTTGCGTGTCGTAGTTGATGTCGTACTATTTCGGCTGTTTGCAATGTTTGTAGCAACAGTAAATTATGGGTTCTTTTCCATGTTTCGTATGAAATATTACAGTGTTCA
Organism: Cepaea nemoralis; assembly: GCA_014155875.1. Classification (NCBI taxonomy): domain Eukaryota; kingdom Metazoa; phylum Mollusca; class Gastropoda; order Stylommatophora; family Helicidae; genus Cepaea; species Cepaea nemoralis. Next base: position 122,054 of record JACEFZ010013534.1, read on the forward strand.
TGGTTTGTTCTGGTTGATCTTACTGGTTGAAATAAACACAGTTACTGTTTCTTGATGGTCTAGTAATAGAGTTTAGGCACTTGATGGTATAGCTTTTGAAGTACCGTGTTCATGGGTGTTGTAATAAACTAATCACTAAGAGTACTTTAGCCGGTGTATAGGTACACTTATATGAAACGGTATAAAAGTATCACAGTATATAATATGGCTAGTGGTTGAATGAGTAGTGTCATTCTACTGGCGCATTTGACTGGCGTGATAAAACGTCGGCCAGAATATTGTCGGTGCCCTTGATATGGCGTATTTCAAAGTCATAATCTTCAAGTAATAAACGCCATCTTTGTAACCTGTGGTTCTTGGGCGACCCTTGGTTAAGGACTAACAATGGCGAACTGTCGGTGAGGACCAGGAAGTGGCTTCCTAAAAGGAACTTCGAGAGCCTCAGTATACAAAACAATAGGGCTAAACACTCCAATTCAACTGTTGCATACCGAGTCTCAGCCTTCTTAAGTTTTCTGCTCACGTAGAGAATAGGGTGTCTAATTCCGTCGACTTCCTGCATCAAGCAACCTCCTATAGCTATGGCGCTTGCATCTGTGGTTAAGATAAAAGGTAATTTTATGTTGGGTAATCGTAACACTGGAGGATTTGAAAAAATATGTTTCAATCTACACATTGCATCATCTAAGCTGGTACTTTTACAAATTTTCGATGGATGATCTTTAGTTAACATATCAGAAAAAACTGAGGTGAGTTCTGCCCAATGTGGAATGAATTTGGAATAATAATTAATGAGACCTAGTACGCTCCTAATCTGCTTCTTTGTAGTAGGTACTTCTAGATTCAAAATCTTGGAAACAATTTTCTCATCAGTTAGTAATTTACCTTGAGAAATTCTGTGACCGAGGAAGTCTATTTCTGTATAACCTATTTCAACCTTGGAAGGTTTGATAGTAAGTCCGAAAAGAGAAATTTGGTTGAAGACTTGTTTTAGGGTAAGTAGATGAGAAGTGAAGTTAGATATCATAAAATGCAATAAGTGGTTTAATACCAGGATAATACAAGGTTTGTTAGAAAGGATAGGTTTGTAGTTATCCAGGATAGGCAAATTGTATTGCCGTTGTCGCTGTGTTAATGTGTCACTGATATGAATGTCGTCAATGCTCCCGTCGTTAGTCATGATTGGTATAGGGACTTCAGTATCGTCTATGTCCGTCTGATTTATCACAGGTGCTACTGTTTGTAAATTGTCTTCAATGTCATTGTCGTCGTCGTCAAGGTCAACAGTCAATATGTCGTCAGTTTTGTCGTCGTTGTAGCTAACACAGAACGTCGGTAATGTCCATATGTCTTCGTTGTTTATGTCGTCAAATTTGTTGTCGTTGTCGATATCACAGAATGTCGGTAATGTCCATATCTCTTCGTCGTTTTTGTTGTCGTGAGAGTGCGTCGTTAACGATGCTTCGTTTGTCAAAGTGTCATTCTGTCGGGACATTGTCGTTTTGTCTTTGTCAACAGTTTGTTGCGTCTGTTCATTTGTCTCATTGTCATGTCTGGCATAGGACGGACTGTCATTCAGTTGGGTGATTGTCCTTTTGTTTTTGTCATCAGTTCGTTTCATTTGTCTACTCGTTTCCGTGTCTTGTTTAGCATAGTCTAGTTTCAACCCATTTAAATTGAATATGTCCACTTTTCCATGTACTGAAATTTTGTACTCAAGTCCAGAAATTGTTCTGATACTTTCAAGAGATCTGTGCCAAGAGGTTTCAATACAATTGTTACATAAAATATACAATAATAATACAAGCAATTTCAATCTGTGACATGGTTTTGATACAAATGTTTTTGAACATTTCTGTTCTTTTCCAATATTGATGTTAGTTGAGTTGGGTGCGAATGTTTCTAATGGTTGTTGTAGTTGGTCCGTGTTGGTTTTGTGGGTTGTCTGTCGTGTAATGGCGTTTGTGTCGTGTGTGTTTTGTAACACATTTACAGGTTTGGTACTTGGTAGCATGGGAGTGACCTCAATTCGAGGTTTTAATTCGGTCGTCTCGTTAAAAGATTCGACCGCCCCTGCGTTGTACACCTCGGTGAATTCTTTTTGAATAACCTCAGTGTTTGTCTCCCTTGGTATTTTGGCAGTTTGAGACAAATTAACATGGTGTTTCTCTCTAGCATCGGTATTTGTGTGGTGGATACCGTGTTTTTCTTCCCAGTCTTTAATTTCCTTTTCAGAACATGGATGGATGTTAGGTAAATTACCAAGTATGATATCTGCGACTGGGGCTTCAAGGACAGCACACAAAAGTTGTCCTGATATATATGGTGTTTGAATTTCGACCATCGCAAGGGGGTATCTTTCTATAGTACCTGAAAATGTGCGACAGTTAACATGTTTGTCTGTGTAGTCTGTGGTGTTTACCAATGTTTTCTTTACCCCACAGAGCGTTGCCCCGGAATCGCGGATTAATGAGCACTTTTTTCTGTTCACGAAGCCTGTCAAAAATGTTAGCTTCCCTGTGGCTGACAAAGCAGCGTTGGCTGTCTCATTTGCAATAGGTATCCTGTGGCCACATGGTAATGATGGATCTAGTTGGAATTTCGTGCAAGCGTTACATGTATCATCTACAATGGTGTTAACTATATGTACAGCATTACCAAGCTCGCTTTCATTGTCATGCTGATTATAACCTTCAATCAGTGATTCAGTCTCATCATCAGAAGACGTTGCTACTAATGCAGCATTAGCTTGCTTCAATAACTTACGACCTTCACAATAGCGTGAATAATGTCCCCAGCTTCTGCAAAAGTAACATTTTACAGCTTTTTGGTACGCGTTACGTTTTGCTTTCTGTTTATCCACCATCATTTTTAGGTGGTGGGGATAGTTCGGAGACTTGTCGCACATCTCGTAAACGTCGTGCGTCAGACTGCAATACTGGCATGTTGCTACTTTACCACTGTTGGAGCGCGGTTTAAATTTGCCTTGTGTTTGTTTGGAGTACTTAGTATTTATTACTGCAGCTGCTGTGTCATTGTGGCTAATGTTGAGTTGAAATATATCCCTGTTTGCTGTGTAGAATGCATTGCCTTTGGATTCAATTTCTTGGATGGTTTTGCAATCCATCTGTTTTAAAAATTTTGCAAAAGGTGTGGGGATGGTGCTCACTATTTTATCTATGATGATTAGTTCTTTAAGTTTATCGTGGCTATTGTTGGTTTTAGCCGAGTTTATCCATTTAGTGCATATGTCCTGTACTGTACTAACATAATCTATGAATGTTTGGTTTGGTTGGGGAGCTAATTTTGCAAATTGTTGTTGGTAACCTGCAGTGTCTAAAGAAAAATGTTGGAGAATGCGTTGTTTAAGGTATTCATAGTCTTTTCGCATCTCTTGTGGTACTGTTTCTATCACTTTAAGTGGCTCGAGAGCCAGGTTTCTCATGAGTATAAAAGCCCAATCTGCCTTCATGATTTTATGGTAGGCCATGAGACACTCAAAATTCTCTAAATAGGCGCTGATGGAATCTCCTGAACAGAAAGCCTTAACGAGGCCTTTATATTTACTATATTTCTGTTCCTCTTCTTTATTTCTTAATTTGTTTATTGATATCTCTGTGTTGGACTCTATTTCCATCTGTTTCAATTTCAACTGTGTATCAGCGTTCAACTGGGCTTGCTTGGCCGCTGCGTCGAGCTCCATTTGCAATTTCTTTTCCGCTGCCTCTAGTTGCAATTTTCTTTCTTCGGTCTCTCTTTGCAATTTTCTTTCCTCTGCATCTTGTTGCAATTTTCTTTCTTCTCTTTCTATTGCTCTTTCTTCACGGGCAATATTTTCTGCGTGCGTTTTCTGTGCCCATTCTGACAGTTTCTCTTCTTTATAACCTAACTTTATTCCCTGCTCAATGCATTTATCTAAGCTTGACATTTTGGATTTTATTTATTAGTAATGTTTATAGAGTTATTTCCCTTAACAAAAACTTTGGTGTGTGGAAAAATTTGGTTGCCTACCTTGCTTACTAATGTGTAAATCAAAATGCAAGGTTATAATGGTGGCAAGGTCATGAATATACAAACAAGTAAATATGAAATACAATAATATATTGATGATAATGAGAATGGGAAGCACAGCTTAGACTTTACAATGAGTATGATCTGAAACTTAGCTCTGAATAGTAGCGCTCGATGTTGTCGTTCTTTCGTCACTGCTGGGAAAAGTTACACTGCGTTGCACGCGGTCCTCTCTGTCACACAACTTAGTGGCTGGAAAAAATCACATGTGTTGCCCACGGTATTCTTTGCGGCACAATCTGCTCGTAGAGCAAGAAACATTAGTCACGGTCAAAAAAACAAAAATGTCATAGTTATGTTAAACAGTTATACATCGTTTACAGACCACTAATATTGTGGTGTAAGGTATGGACTTTGTTTTGAGACTTTTGAGGGACTCTGCTTATTCTGATTGCTTTTATTCTATTGCTAGATAGCTACTAAATATGTTGAACAATTTATGGTTAACAATTTTCTTCTATTTTAACCAATCAATGTGATATGAATACATAATTTTACATGACATTTCACAGTTATTTCATAACATATTATGTCAAAACCGGTACTAGCCCCCAAAAACCTGTTAACGTCTTACTTTGTCTAGGTAACTTAATGGGTTCACACAGGTGTTAATCAATACAAACAATAAATACGTTCGCTATGATATAGCCTATTTATTGTGGCAATCTACAGTTGGCGCAGTGGGTTAACAGCCCGCGCTTTACATCAGCATCATATCACAGATTATAGATCATCAAACATTTCATATAACAAACTAGCACACTATCTAGCCTATATTCTATCTCTATACAAAGAGCTAACGAGTCCCTCTCAGGCAGGCACTTGTTGCCTGGTCTCAGTCCGTTTGTCCTCTGCCGGTTTACCGCGTGTCGCTATTCGACGGGCGGTAACCCTGTTCGAGTTCCTCGTGGACCCCGCTTCAGGCGGGCCACATTAGTGTCCACGGACCCATGGACTCACTGTTTGACCTTCGAGAAGGTTCTGGACTTTTCTTAGTCTGAGCAACTCGGTTGTCTCTCTTGGGCTAGAGTTGCAGCCCTCTAATTCTATCTACTGGTTACTTTAGGTGAGGTGATGACAACCTGCTTCATTTGAGGACAAGCTCTATGGAGATATCAACAAGCTCAAGTTGACCGCAGCTTACTTTAACTACATACAGGTTGACATTTAAAGGTGCATGAAGACCCAGAGGCATGAAATGAAATATTGCTTGGATAGCAAATCCATTATGTGGAAAGTCCAAATCGAAAGCTCGCTGTGTGGGCTTCATAAAAGGTGGAAAAGTGTCCTAGTGGCACGAAATGAAATATTGCTTGATAGCAAATCCATTACGTGGAAAGTCCGAATCAAAAGCCCATTGTGTGGGCTTCATAAAAGGTGGAAAAGTGTCCTAGTGGCATGAAATGGAATATTGCTTGGAAAGCAAATCCATTACGTGGAAAGTCAGAATCGAAAGCTCACTGTGTGGATGTCATCTGCAGACTGCATACTTCTGGTTTCCGGAAGAACAGCCTATGGTGAACGGAAGGCCCAATATATGGAAGTGAGGCTAAGCAGCCATGTGCAGGACGTGACGATTCCTTGGGTGAGCCCAGTACCAGAGCGCTATGTATCGGCTCTGCAAGTATGGAAGCCTCCTTGGATGGCGGGGAATGCCCATGGTCTGCCCCTGCCTTCCCTTGAGGGCTGACCAGGATCTTTGGCTGTTCTATATGGACCAGCTGGGATGGGGGATAACACCACAACAGTGAGAGTCAAAAGTCCTAAGAAACCCCCGGCAAGGTTAACCCGGTCAACAAATGCCCGCAGAAGTCGGATGTGTCGGCCTAACGGCGCAAGAACGCAGCTCTGCTGTAAACAGGCACAACGCAATCACATCCGAAAAAAACTCCGGATGAACGAAGAAGAAGAAGAAGAAAGTCCGAATCGAAAGCTCACTGTGTGGGCTTCATAAAAGGTGGAAAAAGTGTCCTAGTGGCACAAAATGGAATATTGCTTGGATAGCAAATCCATTACGTGGAAAGTCCGAATCGAAAGCTCACTGTGTGGATGTCATCTGCAAACTGCATTCTTCTGGCTTCTGGAAGAACAGCCTATGGTGAACGGAAGGCCCAATATACGGAAGTGAGGCTAAGCAACCATGTGCAGGACGTGACGATTCCTTGGGTGAGCCCAGTACCAGAGCGCTGTGTGATGGCTCTGCAATTATGGAAGCCTCCTTGGATGGCGGGGAATGCCCATGGTCTGCCCCTGCCTTCCCTTGAGGGCCGACCAGGATGCCTTTGGCTGTTCTATATGGGCCAGCTGGGATGGGAGATAACACCACAACAGTGAGAGTCTAACGTCCTAAGAAACCCCCCGGGAAGGTTAACCCGGTCAACAAATGCCCGCAGAAGTCAGATGTGTCGGCCTAATGGCGCAAGAACGCAGCTCTGCTGTAAACAGGCACAACGCAATCACGTCCGAAAAAAAACTCCGGATGAACGAAGAAGAAGAAGAACATAAGTTATAACATTTGATTTATACATAGATGAATAAAGGTAGTTAAAATGTTTAGCATTTTAGTATGATTGTGTCAAGGCACATACCTGAAAATTGGTGTGAACTTTCATCAATCTCTGCGTATTTACCCCTCTCTTCTCCCTCTCAACTTCACCAACTTGTCACCCTTATTGTAGAACTTCTCTGTCTGGACCCAGAACCATTTCTCCAATTTATCTGGAACGCTGCTGTGTCTCATTTTAAAATGATTTTTCCTATGCTTCACAATGTGTCCCATTTGAATGTGATTTTTAAAATCTTATCTCATCATGTTCCTCTTGTACCTTGCGGTGTTGAGGTGAAGTATAAACAGCGGGAGAGTTTCCGCTTATGGGCTTCATATATTGAGATTTTCATGGACTCCGTTATTCCTTCTGTCCATCGTTTACATGGGTAACCTCTTCTTCTGGTTCTATTTGATCTGTACATCATTGTATGATGTGATATACTGTCAGTTGGTAGCCTAGTTATATGGCTGAACCATTTAACTTGCTGTTTTCTAATTAAATCTTGCGCTGCTATAAACCCCCCTTTTTCAGTCCTGATTTCATCGTTTCTGCTTTTCTCTTTTCTTGATACATTGAGTATTCTTCTCAGGAATCTTATTTCCATTGTTGTAACATTGTAATTTTTTTAGTGCTTCACAAAAGGCAGACAGACATCCTTATAAATGGTGAACATATCATCATGAATTTGCCTGGCAGAATTTTGCTGCAGAAATGAGCTTCCGTTTTGTCCATGCTGCCGCTTCATACACACCTGCACCAGTTTCCCCTCAGTGTCTCATACACGTGGCACCCTCCACACAGCAAGCACATGCTAGGAATTTAAACCAGCACCCTCCACACAGCAAGTAGTTGTGGGAAATTTAAACCAGTAGTGGACCTCCCTGGCAAAGGGGTTAAGGACGTTGTTCGTAATCTCTTATACTCTCGTACAAAACACAGCTGCACGTGATTTGACAGCGTATTGCATCACATTGGTTACTTAAGGGGTATGTGAGCCGGTCGTTCAGAAAGCAATGGCAAACTACTGAACGTAAAACTTGCCAAGACATCAACAGCAACTAAAAATGCTGCTATTGACTACAATGTCTTGTAAAGGATATGCAAAAAAAAAAAAAAGAAGTGTGTCTTTACAATTATACTATACCTGCCATAGTTTTTTTTTTTTTTTTTAGTAAAGTGCAACATTTTTTCAATTGCACCTCTTATGAACTTATAATAACATGTTATTTATGCTTAGATAATACACATCAGCATAAGTGTAATCTATACAAACAGTCATTTATTCCTAGTTAAGACTCAACATTATTTGGGCGTATAATAACACTCTTCTCATTGCCAGCAGGATGCAGATGACAACAGCAATAAAGATGAGTTATCAGTAACCAGTTCAGGCCTATCCTTATCAGAGAAAGAAGCTAAAATGATTGGTGAGTTAGATATGTTCATCTTGGTAGTTTGATTCTTTTAAAGGGAAAGATTGGTGAGTTAGATATGTTCATCTTGGTAGTTTGATTGTTTTAAAGGGAAAGATTGGTGAGTTAGATATGTTCATCTTGGTAGTTTGATTGTTTAAAAGGGGAAGATTGATGAGTTAGATATGTTAATCTTGGTGGAGTATTGATGCATGACAAAACAGACATGGTTGCGGCCTTGTGGGAACACGTGTACACCTCGGAGGAGCAAATGGATCACCATAGTCTGGTAAGAATGAGGCAGCGAGGTGTGACGAGGGGATCTGGCAGACGATCGACGCTCAGAGGAAAGGCGAGACGGACATATAATCAGATTGCTACTGGAACTATTAGTGTTGGAACTCTTCGCTGGCTGCTGAGGATGGGAACGGAGTGCTTATGGGAATGTCCCGAATGCTATGATGTCAGTTCCTAAATCAATCAATCAAATCTTGGTAATTTGATTGTTTAAAAGGGGAAGATTGGTGAGTTAGATATGTTAATCTTGGTAATTTGATTGTTTAAAAGGGGAAGATTGGTGAGTTAGATATGTTAATCTTGGTAATTAGATTGTTTGAGAGGGGAAAGTTGGTAAGTTAGATATGTTAATTTTGGTAATTTGATTGTTTAAAAGGGGAAGATTGGTAAGTTAGATATGTTAATCTTGGTAATTTGATTATTTGAGAGGGGAAGGTATGGCTGAGAGGTTTTGAAGTCTGTCTTATGCTCAGAAGTTCATGGGTTCAATACTGGTATTCTGATGAGAATTGTTACAAGAACTATTATCACTTGTCCTTCTGATATCTAGGGTAATGAGATCAGTGAAAAACAGGAGGCCCTGGTGCAAAATGTGTTCATTCAAAATTGCACGGCAATTGAAAATTGCTTACTGGACTAAGGCAACTTCCTTGGCAAAATAGTCAGAGGAATAACTCTATTGAAGGGTAGATAGAGCTGGTTACCATGGATGGATGGAATCTGTCTGGAGGCAGTAAACTGTACATAAATGCTTCATCCAATGGCTTTTCTAGTGCAGATCGTTTCCTTTATAAGTCTTTCACAAAATGCAACCCTGTCTGACTGCCTGTTCTATATCACATCCATCTGTTGTATCATCACATATTCTCACGGCTGCCTTGTGTTCACTGTAGAGTGTTTTACACAATTGCATACCAAAGCCCAGCCTCACTGACCTCTGAGTTAGCAAGGTACTTAACTGTGATGACCTCCCCTTGATAGGAGAACAAAGAAGAAGAAATGATTTAACATCCCCAGTAAATCATCATCATGTACCATGGTGATTAGTTTGGGTGGTCATGGTTCATCATCTCATACCATCACTAAAGTATTGCATCAGGTCTATTCTTGTCCCAGTTATGCCAAGTAGCCAACCATCTTTCTGCTTTCCCCTTGCACTTTCCTCATCAGTTGTTGTCTGTCTACATCTATTTTCTCTAAACACTTTATGGTTTTAATTTGTTTCTTGTAAAGCGGTTTCATTTATTTTTCTGTACATCCATGCATTTTCCACAGAAACCACATTTTCATAGCCACTAGATATTTCTCGAATTATCTGCTATTGTTCTTGTTTCACATCTATATAACAGTATAGGTTCTAGCACTTGAAAATACTATTGTTCACTGCATTCGACAGCTTTTTATTGGTCAGTATGATTTCCATATTGCAAAAGGCTATCTTTTGCCTTAGCAATTCTTGTTCTACTTCTTCTTGTTTTCGTTCATCCTGAGTGTTTTTTCAGATGTGATTGCGGTGTGTCTGTTATGCGCCCTTGGGCCGAAACCCGTAGGCCAACACATCGACTTTAGCGTGCTTTTTTGACCAGGTAGCATTCCTGGGAGACTCTCACTTTTGTAGTGCCATCTGCAACCATGCTGGCCAAGGTTGAACGGTCGGGGACAACGGTCATCCCTCAAAGGAAGGCAGGGACAGTCCATAGCATTTTCCGCCATCCAAGGTTGCTTCCATAGTTGCAGGGCCGACACATAACGCCCTGGATCTGGGCTCACCGAGGGAGATCCTCACTTCAATATATTGGTCATTTCGTTTCCCCGGGTCATTCCCGCACAAACCAGACAGGTTTGCAGACGGCATCCACTCAGCGAGTTTTCGGACATGTGCTTGTCGTTGCGCCCATCAGAGCTTTTCCAGGCACAACAGACATTCGGAAAACTACCCAGTCAGAGCTGTTCCGAACAAGAGCGGCATTCGGAAACTAGGTAGTCACAGCTGTTCCTAGCACGGGAGACATTCGGACGAGACATTTCACTCGGACGTAATTGCGTAGTGTCAATTTTTAGTTTGCCACCCGTAGGACGACACTTCCGACTTCAGCAGGCATTTTTAATGAGGTTCGCCTTCCTCTGGTTTCGAGGCACGTTGGACTGTTGGGATGTCGCTAACATCTCAGCTGGTCAAGATAGAACGATGAACGACATCGTGGTCGGCCCTCAAGGGAAGGCAGGGGCAGACCATGAGCATTCCCTCGCTATCCAAGGAGGCTTCCATAATTGCAGAGCCGGCACATATTGCTCTGTGACTGGGCTCACCCGAGGAGTTGCCACGTCCTGCTCATGGCTGCTTTAGTTCCTCACTTCCATGTGCTGGGCAACTCGTTTGCCACTGATCGCTCTAGCACACACCAGGGACGGTCAGACTGCAAGCGACACCAACTCGGTAAGCTTTTGCTTTTGACTTCGGACCACGCAATAGGTTCGCTCGCCGTGCGTTCCATTTTGCGTCATTGGGACGTTCTTCCACTTTTGTCTACACTCTCTATGAGTTACATACAGTTTTCGCAGCCGTTTTCTTCGACTGGGGCACTTTTTGACTTTTTGTACTCGCTCACGAGGTAGGCTACTTGTGCTGCCGGCTCAGCACCTTACCTTCGTGCAACGTGAACGAGAAACGGCCTGGCCCTCTCATCCGGGAATCTCTCATATCCCCCAGCTGAGAGCCTTCGAACTTCTATCAGACCTGGGCATGTAGCTTGCTCAGTATCACGCCTTTATTTTTCGAAAGGTGGCTATCGGCCCGGCTCTCAGGTCCGAGGGTTTGTGGCTTAGAGGCGTTCAGCCACAGCCCTCGACAGGGAGCCATTTGTGTTTTGTCCGGACCAAGAAATTCTGCCTTCGTGCGCCTGATTTAAATTTTAGACTGCTATCCTCAGTCTCACCTGCAGAGCAGCAGGTTGTGTCTCTCTTAGTCTGGTCCCTATCCCATAAGCTGTCCGATATGTAGTTTTTCATCCATCAGCAAGCAAATGGGGTCGATGGGTCACGCAAGCTCCCCCATCACGTCAAGGTGGAGACACATCGGGGGAGAATTCTTGTTCTAATCTCTAAAAGGCACCTTCCATCAGATGTTATGACTGTTTCAATAGTGTTGTGCTGATTCACCTGCTTAAGCAGTTTCCCATAAAACTTTTAAATCATCCGCTTCTAAAAATAGCAGTGACTACTGGTTTCGAATTCTTGTTAGACACATAACTTGTTATATTATCATCGTGACATGAATTATGTTGGCATAGTTTGTTAGCCTGAGCCACAGAGTTTATCATTTCTGTTGAATATATGATCAACCTGAATTCCATAAAATATACTTACATGCAATCTAATTTCTGTATAATATATGATCTATTTGACATCCATAGAATATATGATTGATTTGACATCCATAGAATATATGATCATCCTAACTTCCATAGAGCAGACTATGAAACTGATTTCCTTAGGAATACTATCAGATTATCTTAAATTATTTCAATAAATTACCTCCATTAGTTTATTGTTTCCACTGCTGTTGTCCCCCATCACTTGATGATGAGCAGTCATGGCATTATTTTTCTTTTAGATAAATTACTACTCAGTAAAGGAGAGGTAATTATTACACACAATATTTCATGATTCTTGTCTCATTTATTTCCCTTCTCTGCTAGGATTAATCTGCTGCTTCCTGCACGTACATCCTCATGGAGCCACTGTGGACTACTTGTGGTCATACCTCCGCCAGATACTGTCAGTGAAAGTCAGAGAAGTGGAGGACCTGCTGGAGAGGATACCTTCCTTGTTCCAGCAGGAAATTGTTGGCGTAGGTGCTGCCATTGAGAGGAGGTGGATATACACAGCGCTGAGCAAGGAAGCACCGTCAGCCACGTCCAGTGCCAGGACCCTTGACTCAGGGGTGTAAAACTACCCTAACATAGAAACTTATATTTGTGAAGATGTGTTTCTGAGTTTTTATTTGCTGAAGTCTGGCCATCAAATGCAGTACAGTTTATGCAGGTCAAGTCAATCATATGCCACGTATATCTGTAGAGGGGTTTGCAGTGTTAGCACATCACATGACTTGATCATGACATTCTGAGATGTGGTGAGCAGCCAAGTGTGAGTATGAAATAGCTTTCTGACTTTGGTCTGAATAAAGGAAATACATACAAAATAACAAGGGAAATGCATACAAAATAACCAGGACAAGAGGTGAACGCCTCAGCTCAGCTGTAATCTTGGTTTCATCATCAAAGAAGGAAGCTGCATTTAAGATGTTGCTGAAATGCTCTGCCCAGCGTTGAAGGATTTCTTGAAGAAGGAAGTTGCATTTAAGATGTTGCTGAAATGCTCTGCCCAGCGTTGAAGGATTTCTTTCTTATTGGTGACCAATGTTCCCCCATCTGCACTGAGGAGGGGAACTATGCCTGGTGATGTAGGACCATAGACCGATTTCAGTGAGTTGTAAAAGTTTTTCATATCATGTCTGTCAGCAAAGCCTTGAATTTCATCAGCTTTGTTGCTCAACCAGGAGTCCCGCATGTGCCGAAGTTTCTGCTGCACTACTCTTCCGAATGTTATTGAAGGCATCTTTTTTGGATGTTGACTTCGAAATCTTGTAGATATGAAGTCAACAGCATTCCATTCGTGAACAGTGGCATCAGGATTTCATGATAGAAAACATAGTGCCGTGATTTTCTGGTCTGTGTTCAGTCATCGTTGGTGGAGGGTTTTCTCTAACTATTTGCTGACCTTGAGTCCACCCAGTCTCACAAGGTAGATCATAGTGTAGATTTTTCTATGAAAGGTACTGGTCACCAGCACCTCAGCAAGCTGACTCAGAATAAGTGAAGTCCTGTGGCTTGACAGACACCCTGTGAGACTGTCTGCTGTATTGCCCTGCATATTCCACATCACATTGTATTGCTGTTCAGCTCCTGTCTTGTTTTTCTTTGCAGTAAATGTTCTGTTAGTTCAGCTTATCAACTAACACAGTTTTGTTTGGTCTCTTACATGTGGTAAGATGTGAATTTGACTTTGTCTGTTCTCCTTCTCCCCCTCGTGATGGCATATTTCATAAGTACACAACCAGACAAGCTCTCATGTGTACGTGATAAATTTTGGAGTTCCATTTTACTTTCTTATTGCTTGGAGCAGAGTTAATTTTGTGGCCTGTACTCTATAAATGAGTGCTTGTCTGCTAATTGTTAACTTTGTTATGCTGTTGATTTATTATGTTTGATTTGTATTATACGTTATGAGTTGAATACACCATACACATTGACTTCTCGTTCAGAAAGCCATGGCAGACTACGGAACGTAACATTGACTAGTAAATCACCTTGGGCTTGGGGTTGATGGCAACATCCTGCAAAGAACATCCACCATTTTATTTACACCATACACTGTTGAGCCCTATGGGGAAACTGGTGGGTTACTGGACAGGATTCTCTTGGCATGCCCTCACCACACACCTGTCCTCACCACACACCTGCCCTCACCACACACCTGCCCTCTGTGCTTGCCTGCTGGTTTGATGTCGGGTCTTCTAATACCAATTGAGGGAGACTAAACAAAAATGGACGTGGTAGCCGGTGTGCTATTGACCACATCATCCATCAAGTGCGGATTGGTCTGTAAAAATATGAAGCTAGCACCTTATATCCAGTATATCCATAGTCGTGTAAAAGATTTCTTTACTATGATTACAACAGTACTGTTTTGTTTGTGTTTGATTTGCTCGCTTTGAATTCAAGTGTAGTCCATACACGCGCTATTACTTCTAGTGCACTGGACTGATTTTTGCAATGATTGCTAATGAGATTAACTTGAAGTTTGAATTAACTGTGAATGTTCTCTACAGGTTGTACATTGTGTTAATAAAATATTCAGGATATGAGAGTTTTGAACTGACTGTTTGAATTGTGAAATGTGTATCTGGAATTGTTAGTTCTCAAAACAATATGCTGTTTTGTCTTGTCCAATATTTGTTTAATCTCCCACCATTTCTTGCCTTTGTTCAATCTTATTCTGTCTACCTGCTTTGTTTAATCTCTCAACAATTCTTGCCTTAGTTATTCTGTGTTTTAGTTTTGGCCAGTCTACAAATTATTGCCTTAGTTGTGACTTATTCTGTCTGCATGTTTTGGATACAAGTGATCCGATGTTCGAGGGCAGGTTGTCCGAGATGTTTCAGTGTCCCCTTCCCTCAGAAGTTGCGGGATTTGTTTCCCAGCAGAAGGCTGGGAATATTTACAAAAACCAGTAGGTTTCTAATGAGGTCACATGTTCCCCTGGTCTCTCTCTGGTAGTGAGATCAGATATCTTGCCTTCTTGAATAAAACTGGAGGTTCCACGTGTAACATGGACACGTTAAAAGTCCCACAGTAGTTGACAGTCACAAAGAGTCGGCTGTAAGGTCCCTGCCCTGGAAACATTGGTAAGGGTAAAACCTACACAAGGGTGAATAGAATCTTGTCTTGAATAGAAGGTAGATGAAGTAAACTCACACAAGTGCATACTGAAGTCAGAGTATACGCGGGTGAATAGAATCTGTTGTCTGTGATAGAATCTGTTATCTCTCCCCCGATGTGTCTCCACCTTGCCGTGGTGGGGGAGCTTGTGCACCCCATTTACCCCATGCGCTATGTCGATGGATGAAAAAACTACATATTGGACAGCTTATGGGATAGGGGCCAGACTAAGCGAGACACATCCTGCTGCTCTGCAGGTTGACTGAGGATAACAGTCAAAAGTTTAAATCACGCGCACGAAAGCAGACGTTCTTGGTCCGGAAACATACTATAAGGCTCTCTGTTGTGGTTGTGGCTGAACGCCTCTAAGCCATAAACCCTCGGATGTGAGAGCCTGGCCGATACCCACCTACCGAAAAATGGAGGTGAGATTCTGAGCACGCTACATGCCCAGTCCAGATACTTGTCCGAAGGCTCTCAGCTGGGGGATATGAGGGATCCCCGGATGAGAGGGCCTAGCCTTTTCTCGCTCACCTCTGCACGGAGGTAATGTGCTGAGCCGGCAGCAAATGTAGCCTACCTCGTGAGCAAGTACTAAAAGGTAGAAGAGGTGCCCCAGTTGAATGAAAATGGTTACGAAAACTGTCTGTATCTAACTCATAGAGAGTCTAGACAAAGGTGGAAAAACGTTTCAATAACACGAAATGGAACGCACGGCTAGCGAATCCGTTGCGTGGCCCGAAGTCCAAAGCGAAGGCTTACCTAGTGGATGTCGCCCACAGACTGACCGTTCCTGGTGTGTGCTTGAGCGACCAGTGGCAAGCGAGATGCCCAACACATGGAAGTGAGGAATTAAAGCAGCCATGAGCAGGACGTGGCAACTCCTCGGGTGAACCCAGTCTCAGAGCAATATGTGCCGGCTCTGCAATTATGGAAGCCTCCTTGGATAGTGGGGGAATGCCCATGGTCTGCCCCTATCTTCCCTTGAGGTTAAACGAGATGTCGCTGACCGTTCTACTTTGACCAGCTGAGATGAGGGCGACACCACAGCACTAACAGTCTAACGTCTCTCGAAACCCCGGGAAGGGTAACCCGTAAAAATGCCTGCTGAAGTTGGATGTGCTGGCCTACGGGTGCAAATAAATCAGGCACAACGCAAAAAACGTCAGAGTGAAATGTCTTTCATGCTAGGAACAGCTCTGACTACCTAGTTTCCGAATGCCGCTCTTGTTCGGAACAGCTCTGACTAGGTAATTTTCTGAATGTCCGTCGTGCCTGAAACAGCTCTGACGGGCACAACGACAAGCACATGTCCGAATCGGAAACTCGATGAGTGGATACCGTCTGCAGACCTGTCTGGTTTATGCGGTGCGGGAACGGCCCGGGGCGAACGAAATGCCCAATATATTGAAGTGAGGAATTAAAGCAGCCATGAGCAGGACGTGACGATTCTCTCGGTGAGCCCAGCACCAAGGGCGCTATGTGTCGGCTCTGCATTTATGGAAGCCACCCTGGATGGCGGAAAATGCCATGGACTGTCCCTGCCTTCCATTGAGGGATGACGGCACCACAAAAGTGAGTCTCCCAGGAATGCTAACCTGGTCAAAATTAGTCGGATGTGTCGGCCTAAGGGTTTCGACCCAAGGGTTCCTAACGAGACACACCGCAATCACATGTGAAAAAAAAAAAAAAAAACGCTCCGGATGAACGCAAAGAAGAAGAAAAAGAAGAATCTGTTATCTGTGATAGATGTGTGACAGATGACCCACCTGGAGACACTGTAGTACAAAGGCTATCATGTTTCTATGAGGGCTAGGTGGTCATGTATTCTAATCATCTATCGAGGCGAGAATTAAAAAAATAAATAGACCAGAACTGGATTGACTGGCACCTTCCACCTTGACAGTCGGTAGTTTGTAAAATTGAGTTATACCTCTCTTTAGCACAAAGCCTGGGCTGAATTTAGAGAGCGTGTGTTGCCCATGTAGCATGATCAATCTCTCGGCCTGTCTAGATTACTCCAGAGGAAAGGTAACACCAATATGTCTGGAACAGTTCAAGAGGCAGAAGCTGCCGGATGAGCAAAACAATGATCTGTCCACTTGTCTTAAACCTAGTTCCTGACCAAGGCTTTGGCCTGGTCTGCCCTGCTATGACATTTAGTCTTAATGTTGTTTTTTCTCGCACTTGGGTAAGAGGTTGACCCAGTCTAAAATAGGTACCAGAAAATGTATCGTGTAGATAAGGCGGCTGAAGTGATACTATTCACATCATACTTTGACCCCTCTGCTGTGTGTCCACCGTGACGAGGTAGAGGGGCTTGTGCGTCCCAATGACCCCAAGAGCTATGCCGACGGTAGCACAGCTACTGGTAGGGCCACCCATGTCGGACAGGTCAAGGGAGAGGGACCAGACGAAGAGACACACAAACCTGCTGCCTTGTAGGTAGACTGGGGACAGTCAAAGGCTAGGGAAAGCACCCGAATACATGCTTGTCAAAATCGGATGTACTGAGCCACAGGCTTGACAAAGCAGTGCAACGTAAAACCTGCTGCCTGACAAGTTCCCAGCTTGGAGACAGCAGCTACTGCCTGAGATGATAGAAAACATTCCTGGTATTGAGAAAAAGAACACTCAGCATGAAACCGAAAGAAGAGAAATAACCCTAAACTACATAAAAGAACATTACCCAAGCAGCAATTGGACCCATGCATATACAGATGGATCAGCCAAAAATTCAGTAGGGAATGGAGGAGGAGGAATTCTCCTAAATTTAAAAAATGGAGTGAAAAAAACACATTCAGTGGCAACTGGAAAGTTTTCAAGTAACTTCAAAGCGGAGGTAGAGGCTCTGAAAACTGCAGCAGAAATTCTCTTGATGGAGGAAAATAAAGAGAAGCAAATAGCTATCTTTACAGATGCAAAGTCAGCTGTCTCAATACTGAAGAGCAATTACAGCACAGAAATAGCTGACCTAAGAGCAGCACTCCATGGTCTATGCCAGAAATCCAAAAAAGTTGTAATACAGTGGATACCATCACATTGCAGTATACCTGGAAATGAAGAGGCTGACAGACTGGCAAAAGAGGGCGGACGACTACTACAGCCTGACATAGACATAACCTATAACGAGGCAAAGAGGTTGATAAAAAGCACTTATAGAACCAAATGGGAATCAGAGCATCCAGGTCACCAGAAGGATGATGCATATTACAAACTCGACCGAAGAGAACAAGTAGCAATCTTCAGACTCCGCACAGGACATAACAGGCTGAAATACCACTTGTTCAATAAACTAAAGATAGGAGATACCGATGAATGCAATTGTGGAACTGGTAAAATGACAGCTAAACATTTGCTGCAGGAGTGCCCAATATATGCAGAACAGAGAAAGATATTTTGGCCCACACCTGCTTCATTTGAGGACAAGCTCTATGGAGATATCAACAAGCTCAAGTTGACTGCAGCTTACTTTAACTACATTCAGGTTGACATTTAAAGGTGCATGAAGAAGTATTTAGACTGCCGCACTTCATACCACAGGTATGTCGGTTACAAAAGCGTCCCAGAGGCATGAAATGGAATATTGCTTGGATAGCAAATCCATTACGTGGAAAGTCCGAATCAAAAGCTCACTGTGTGGGCTTCATAAAAGGTGGAAAGTGTCCCAGTGGCACGAAATGGAATATTGCTTGGAAAGCAAATCCATTATGTGGAAAGTCCGAATCGAAAGCTCACTGTGTGGATGTCATCTGCAGACTGCATACTTCTGGTTTCCGGAAGAACAGCCTATGGTGAATGGAAGGCCCAATATACGGAAGTGAGGCTAAGCAGTCATGTGCAGGACGTGACGATTCCTTGGGTGAGCCCAGTACCAGAGCGCTGTGTGTTGGCTCTGCAAGTATGGAAGCCTCCTTGGATGGCGGGGAATGCCCATGGTCTGCCCCTGCCTTCCCTTGAGGGCTGACCAGGATGTCTTTGGCTGTTCTATATGGGCCAGCTGGGATGGGGGATAACACCACAACAGTGAGAGCCAAACGTCCTAAGAAACCCCCGGGAAGGTTAACCCAGTCAACAAATGCCCGCAGAAGTCGGATGTGTCGGCCTAACGGCGCAAGAACGCAGCTCTGCTGTGGACAGGCACAACGCAATCACGTCCGAAAAAAAAACTCCGGATGAACGAAGAAGAAGAAGAAGACATCATACTTTGAGTGTGACTGGTTTAAAAAAATGAGAAGCGAGACGATGTGACATGAAATACATTGGCCAAACTGGGAGACGTCTTGCTGACCGTTTTAGAGAACACCTCAGAGACTTCGATCAGGGCGCTGACAAACCTGTCCCCAACCATTTCAATTCCTCCAACCATAATGGAGTCGACGATGTATGTGTCACCGCATTAAAACCCTGCTTCTCCAATAGCTCCGTGAGGCTCAAAATTGAATGCCAGCTAATCAACAATCTGGGATGCATTCATCCAGCAGGTATCAATACTGTTGTGGACGCTACGGTATAACTGGCATCTTCCAACCAAAATTGTTTACACTATCTATTACTATGCTGCGCCCCCCCCCCCCATATCTAGACCTAACTGTCCCCACACCCTTATATTTTCATAGCAGACTGTTCACATATTTTTGGCTACTTAAATCCTATTTGGCAACCCAATTTTAATTCTGCAGCCAACGAGCGCCTTCGCAGCTGGCCAAGCCACCTTTTCTGCCCCACATGGCACAGTGATAAGTCGTGTGTGTTTTTTCTTTCTTTGTTTGCTGTATTTCGTTATGTTAGCTATCTGTGGTGTCCTTGACAAAGATTCTGAGAATCGAAACGTCGGTAGTCCTGTGTATCGTATTGTACGTGTTTGTGTGTATTTTATTAGGCAGAATCTAACACGGTCCATCTCTGTAAAAAAAAAAAAAAAAACCCACCCACACCCACCCACCCACCCACCCACACACACACACACACACACACACACACACACACACACACACACACACACACACACACACACACACACACACACACACACACACAGACAGAGAGAGAGAGAGAGAGAGGCATTTTAGTGATGGCGATTGTTGTTCTTGAATGTAGTAATCAGTATGTTTTTTCTTTGGCTTGTAATGTGTCGCTGCCATATTTATGTACTCTGTGTTAATACGTGGTCCACCATCTGTACATTAGATCGGAGACTGCGAATAAAGAAATAACTAATTACCATGGAAACCAAGGCTTTTTATCTTGGATGAACATCTGTATCAGAAATAATTGACGGTACATGAGACAGCAGGCTGTGAAGGGACATGATAACCACCTCCAGACAACATGGACTATAAGAAGTAAAGACATAGCACTCTTGTAAAATGAACACTTGAGGGAAATATGCCAGGCAATCGAGCAAAAGGCAGACAGCGATACAAGGTGGAAGGTAACAACAAGAGATGGAAGAACAGCAGAATGTCAGAGACAACAGCCAGGCTGAGAGACAGATTTTTAGAGATGCCCTGCAGCCAGCCTTTCTTGTAGAGTCGGCACTTGATTGATTCATAACGAGATACTAATCAAAAGCCTTACATGGGATTAAATTACGAGGCTTCTAATGCATGGGGCATGCATACAAGTCGCTCAACTGTTAGTGCCCTTGTCTTTGTACTTATAGCACGTAAGGGCTGGTCGGGTTCGCAAGATCAGTCCCGCGTATGGCGTTGTCTCGGATGGCTGTGTGAGGTGCACCTAATCGGGAACTTCCCAGCCAACTCAAGTTAGTGAGGCAGGCGTTTCACAGCGTGAATCTGAAGTCGCGGTTTGGGAGGTCGAAAGAGCAATTTTTGTACAATCGTTCGACGAAGGTCTCGAAAAGCGCCCACACTCTCTCGATGAGCAGTGGGCCCGCAGTCAGTAAGCTGGCATAGCATTTCAGTCAGTCCTGCCTTGGGTAACTTAAAGCTCGTCGGTAGGCGTCCAGTGGTTTTGCATGTATCAGCGTATACCGAGGGGGTGTGTTTAGCGATTGCAACTCTTGGCCTGCGTGTGTGTGTGAGAATAGTCCGTCTGAGCGATAGATATCTAGTTGATAGTTGATCCTGCCAGTAGTCATATATGCTTGTCTCAAAGATTAAGCCATACATGTCTACGTTCACAGTGTCTCACGGTGAAACAGCGAATGGCTCAATTAAATCAGTCGAGGTTCCTTAGATGACACGATCCTACTGAGATAACTGTAGGCAATTCTAGAGCTAATACATGATTACCAAGCTCCGACCCTCGCGGAAAAAGTGCATTTATTAGTTCAAAACCAATCGTCGTTGCCCTTCGCGGGGCGCGGCAGTTCCCACTGGTGACTCTGTATAACTTTGTGCTGATTGCATCGCCATATGTGCCGGAGACGCATCTTTCAAATGCCTGCCCTATCAAATGTCGATGGTACGTGGCATGCCTACCATGTTTGTAACGGGTAACGGGGAATCAGTGTTCGATCCCGGAGAGGGAGCATGAGAAACGGCTACCAACATCCAAGGAAATCAGCAGGCGCGCAACTTACTCACTCCCGGCACGGGGAAGTAGTGACGAAAAATAACAATACGGGACTCTATCGAGGCCCCGTAATTGGAATGAGTATACTTTAAACCCTTTAACGAGGATTTATTGGAGGGCAAGTCTGGTGCCAGCAGCCGCGGTAATTGCCAGCTCCAATAGCGTATATTAACGTTGTTGCAGTTAAAAAGCTCGTAGCTGGATCTCAGGTGCAGGCGGGCGATCTGGCTAGCGCTGGTTCACAGCCCGTTGTTCATGCCCTACCGTCTGATGGCGCTCTCCCGTGGGTGCTCTTCGCTGAGCGTCCCGGGTGGCTGGTGCGTTAACTTTGAAAATAATTAGAGTATTCAAAGCAAGCCTCGGCTGCCTGAATAATGATGCATGGAATAATGGAATAGGACCTCGGTTCTATTTTGGGTTTTGGACAAACGGGGGCATTCGTAATGCGGCGTTAGAGGTGAAATTCTTGGATCGCCGTAAGATGAGCTACCGTGAAAGCATTTGTCAAGAATGTTTTTATTAATCAAGAATGAAAGTCAGAGGCATGAAGACGATCAGATACCGTCGTAGCTTTGACTAGCGACCTCAGTCACACAAAATGGAAAACTACCTGGCTAGCAAATCTACTGGTTCTAAATGTTGCTGTATGTAGCCGGGGCGCAGTGTTGGGGTGAGCGCCCAACATTGCTTAAATACCCCAATGGCTCGTGAATACATAACCTCTGCAGCAAAAGTCCAACTCCTGGCCTTCACATGGCGGAACTGTTTAAACTAACAGAAGAAGGGGCGACGACGAGTTTCTGGCGCCGAAAAATAACCAGTATGCTCTAGATGTGTATGCACGTACATGCATGCGCATAAACGTGTGTGCGCGCGTACACATCTAAACTCGAGTGAGACCACAGTCTGCTCTAGCAAAGGAAAGGTGCTGAAGACGGAGGCAACCAGCCAGGAGGCGCACCACAGAAATCAGGATGTCACGCAATTACGCAAAATGGAATATGTCGACTACTGCTACATGTTATGGTGCTCGCCCTGCTTTGGACCCCCAGGCAGGTGCAGTGCCGGGCTCTAAGTCTCGAAAGGGTCCAACCACAACTACTGGAGGTCCTTCTCAGATGTCCTGTGGAGCCAGGGGACCTGAGAATACAACGGCTGGCCATACTAAACAAAGACTTAAAATAATGTACTGGAATTAGAAAACATCTTGGACCAAGAAAAAGTAAGCATATGTTGCTTGCAAGAAACTCACTTCAACGAAAATATAGCCTTCAAAATCAGAGGCTACCAGTGGTACCGATCTAACCGAAAGGACAGACGAAAAGGTGGGATACTGACCCTTGTAAAAAATAACATCACTGCTTCCCAAATCGAAGTCTACATGGAAGAGGCTGAGAATCAGACACTTATACTTAAGACATGTAATACAGACCTACATCTGATCAATTACTACTGTCCAAGTGACCGCCCACAGGCACTGACACACTACCATTACAAGATAAAAAAATGATTGTGTGTGGCGATTTCAACAGCCAGTCGCAAGAGCTGGGGCTATGATCACATGGACCAGGGAGGAGAGAGACTGGAAGACTGGCAGGATGAGAATAGATTCATCTTGATTAACAAGCCGTCCGACCCAATACTTTCTACTCGAGATCATGGCACACTACAACTACACCTACCTGGCTTTTCAATCACCAGACCTGGAATGGAACATTACACGAATTGTTGGGAAACAACTTGGTGGCATTGACCAACGGCCAGTCTTTCTAACTGTAGAAAATGACCTTGTAAGTGAAAACAGCACCCTCTCGAGGTGGAACTACAAGAAAGCAGACTGGGCAATGTAAAAGCATCGCAACAGCATACTGGTTAGAAACATGAACACTGAGAAAGACATAAATAAAGTAGTTGAAAAGTTTGGGAAATGCATACTACAGGCAGCGAGAGAAACAGTACCAAGAGGAGCCCGTAAACAATATAAACCCTACCGGAGTAGTGAACTGGAACAGTTGCATAATGATATGGAAGTGTATAGAAAGCAAGCAGATGCCACACCCAGCCAAGAGCACCACAATAAATTCCAGCATGAAAAAGCCAAATTTCTAAGGGCCAAGCTGCAGGCTAGACGGAAAAGCTGGCAGGAGAAAACGGAGTCTCTGAACTTTGAAAGAGACACAAGGAAATTGTGAAAGCTAATAAAACAACTTAACGATGAGGGCACAGGGAGAAACTCAAAAATTGCACTACATAAAGATGGAAACATCTTAACAAGAAAGCAAGCAGCTGACCATTTTGCGGACTCATTCGCACAAGATAACAATATCAAAATTAGTCCAGAGAAACAACAAGAGATTCGAGAGAAACAGCAACATACGGGACAGAAGGAAATAGTACATGAAGTTCTAGAGGCAGCCATTGTAGTGTGTGTGTAAAGAATGAATGTTGTATTAGTTACTTGTTCTTCTTTACCACTTTAGTGTCGTCCCTGGAGTGAAGAGAATCGATACCCACATTTGTTTTAATTCAATATCTCTATTCTGGAGATATCCAGCAGACTCCGTCCACACACTCCCTCAATCTGAAGACACCTTCCTCTCACTCTTACTCACCCCTGGATCATGCCCCCTTTCATTCTTCTCCAAGATAACACACTTGACAGCTCTCGCTTCAACAAATAAAAACAAGAAATTTATTAAAGCAAAGAGTATATGTAGGAGAAGTGTATGTGTGTATAAGGTGTAGAATGTGTGACGTGTATTCTAAATCGTCTATAGACTCAGATCAGTGTTCAAGAGTAGTTCATTCTCATCCCTGTGCTGAAGACACACCAGCACCATGTATCCCATACAGGTAGCCTCACCCAGGTGATGCTCCTCCGGTCACGTGAAGACTTCCTCCGTTGTCTCTGGAACCACTAGGATGCTTGGACACCCCTGACAAACACTGTCTAATTAGAGTCTGATTCACACTATGAACTTCCGCGGTTATTTGACGGATTGTTAATCAGGAAATTCTAATCCTATTGTCACTGTTAGTGGAGAAATCTTAATGGATCTAGAGTCACTGGTTCTAAAGATTCCTCATATTAACACCACAATCTAACTGTTCTGGGTATCAGTATAAATTATGCAATGTTCTGACTGTTTATTGGTACATCTATCACTTGGCTAAACCTCCCTCTCGTCAACATGTCCTGCTCAGCAGAAGCCAGGTTCCCGCAAACCAACTTGGGTATAAGCCCTATGTAGCGGCCTCTCAGCAACCTCTGTCTTCAGATGCTGAGCCATCATTGTCAAACTTTGAAACTGCTTCTTCGAAGTAAATCCTCTCCCACTCACGTGGAACACTCAAGGGGAACTGTACATGGAACCTGTAGAGCAGATAACATCATGGTGAGGGCAACTCAGTCCTGGCCAGAATTGGGCAAATGTAGGCCAATAACAGCACTCAGATCTATAACAGAGATCCGATCTCTGTCATACGGCCAAATAACTCAATCATATGATCTGAGACATGGCAACACCAGGAAAGACTAAAGGAACGGGTAGAAACCCAGCAGATGCCCTACTGAAGATCCTACCATTACACATTCCCCTCCTCCCTCTCAACCATCCTTAATCTCTCTAATTATTATTCCACTACATTGTCCTCAACTTCCCGAGTAAAATGATATATAACACAAGCTACATGAAGCCACACAATAGAATACTAGTGCCGACGCTCCTATGATACTTTCTAGCACCGCACTTATAGAACATTCTATCACTAATCATACTACATTATATCACTACACAGTACTGTACTCTATTCATAATCATACTCTTAAGTTAGATATAATTAATTGCCTACCATATGTCTATTCCTGTTGTTACTCGAGAAACTAGGCAATCCGATTGGATCTATGTCCGTGGATAACTATCACTACTAAGATAGGCTAGTCCCTCTAATATACCACAACTCGGGAATTATCCCCAATTCTAACACTTCAGAATGTTTTCCTCGACTCCATCCACCTGTTTACTGCACTGGGTTTTATATAGGTGCTTGAGTGAGTCACCGGAAAGTCCAGACGCCAATCAGTCCAGAATCTGGCTTTGTCCTCCTGTTTCCAGACTAACCAGAGTCAATTAGCTGTCAAGTTTCCTTTTCATCTGGGGAGTTCTTTGTCTCATCCAACAAATATCCGGGTTGTCTGTAAGCCGGAGACCTTTCTCCCATTACAGAATCCTTCTGACCTCTAGCAGGCATTCTGTCTATCACTTGCAACGACCAACTTCCGTTTTGTAGACAAATGTCGCCAGTACACACCTCTCGAACAACATCCTGTCATCAACTGTCGATTGTGTGTAGACAACTCTACGTGACTCCCTTTGATCTCATACACACTGTTGACCAGGTGTCGAGAATCTGTACCGACGTATTTCCCTCAGTTTGTTCACCATAACAGAGTCAATTGTGTTAGCAAAATAATGTCGGGTTTGGTTATCATTGATCGACTGACAAGTTAATTTATCCTGTGACATAGGCCCCCTCCTAAGAGAGTAGTCCGCAACAACTCTTTCTTCTTGGAGGTTCGATCCAGATGATCTATTCCTCTTCTTCAGGAGCTGGATGTCTAGACAGGAAATCAGCTCCAACATTTTCCTTCCCAGGTATATACTCCACTGTAAAGTGGTATGGCTGAAGTAGCAACGACCACCGCATCAAACGGGCGTTGAGCTTCTGAGAAGTGGCCAGGAATATCAAAGGTTGATGATCCGACTGAACTCGAAACTGAACTCCATACAAATAAGGCTGGAATTTTTGTACGGCCCATACAAGAGCCAAACACTCTCTCTCAACGGTCGAATAATTCCTCTCAGCCGGGAGAAGTTTCTTGCTTGCGTATGCCACTGGTTTCAAAACTGAAGCATCGTCTTTTCCTTCCTGTAACAAAGCTGCCCCAATCCCAATCCCACTTGCATCCGTTCTCAACACAAATGGTTTGGAAAGGTCCGGGAGCTGTAACACAGGTTTGCTGACCAAGGCCTCCTTCAACTGACTGTAGGCACTCTCACATTCTGGTGTCCAAACTATTTGGTCTGGGAATCCCTTTTTCAAGGTTTCTGTTAATGGAGCTCCCAGTTCAGTGAAATGTGGGATAAATTTGTGGTAGAACCCACACAACGATAGAAAAGATCGCACATCCTTCTTCGTTTTTGGCCTTGGAGCACTTCTGATTTTCTCTAGGTTCTTTTCCTCTGGGACAATGTGTCCTGGAGTGATGGTGTGACCTAGAAATTCCAGAGTCTGGTAACCGATCATGCACTTGGTTGGGCGAGCTGTAAGCCCTGCTTCCTTGAGCCTATTGAAAACACTTTCCAAGGATTGTAAATGGTCATCCAAACTGTCACTGGAAATCAGAATATCATCCATGAATGAGATGATGGACGGATCCTTTAAAGGATCTAGTAAAGTCCTCATCATGCGAGTAAACACACTAGGTGCATTGCTGAGTCCAAAGGGCATGACCTTGAATTCATAATGTCCACTGGGGGTACTGAAGGCCAGTAGGGGTCTAACCTCTGGTTTGACCGGAATCTGATAATACCCGCGACTCAGATCCACCTTAGAGAAATACCTTGCCTTATGGAGCCTCGCGAATAACTGAGTTGGATTCGGCAAAGGTTCCACCTGAAATTGTGTATGACTGTTCAGAAGTCGGTAGTCTATACACAACCGGTGTTCTCCACTTGGTTTTCGTAACAAAACTACCCCCGCATTGTATGGGGATGTGGAAGGTGCAATCACGTCATCCTCCAACAGTTTCTGTATTTCCTCCTCCAGGGCCTTTTCCTTAGAGAATGGCACTGGGTAAACCTTTTGGCGAACAGGCTCTTGAGTGGTCAAAGTCATCTCGAACTCCACCAACCTCGTTCGTCCTGGTTTATCAGTCAGTATCTCCTTATGAGACTCGAGAACCTGGGTTATCTTTTCCCTCTCCTGGGAAGTCAGATCAGGGTTCACCTGTACATCCTTGTAGGTTTCCTGGTGTACCAGGGGATATTCCCTTCCCTCGTTGGTTCCCACTTCTGTCTCCACTGCAACTGCCATTGCCAGGAGGTGAGCTGCTTTTTCTCCTGGTCTCTCTTCGTATTTCCGCAAGAGATTGATATGGAAAATCTTCGACTTTCCCCGTATCCGGATCTGATAGTTCGTTCTGGATATCACCCTTTCCACGGGAAATGGTCCTTGCCAACCTATCTCCAGTTTGTTGTTTCCCGTTGGGAGTAGCAACAATACTTTGTCTCCCACCTCTAGAGATCTGTCTTTCGACCTACGATTGTAGTAAGCCGCATGTCTTTTTCTGGCCTTTTTCAAGTTTTGATTCGCCAGAGTCCATCCCTTGTGAAGTTTTTCTTTCAGTTCCTCCACATATCTGTAAGAAGAGATCACTTCTTCTGATGTCCCCTCTTCAGTCCAACTCCTCAACATGGCTTCCAACGGTCCTTTGATTGGACGACCAAACAGCAACGTAGCAGGTGGTAGTCCTGTTGAGCCATGAGGAACTTCCCGATAGGCAAAGAGTGCTGCTGGGATATATTCATCCCACCTATCAGGTTTTTCCTGCGCTAGTTTCCTGAGCATTGTCATCAACGTGCCGTTGAAACGCTCTACTTGTCCATTGGCTTGAGGGTGGTAAGGGCTGGTATGGATATGGTTAGAGTGGAACACCCTAAATACCTCCTCCATAAGTTTTCCACAAAACTGGGACCCATTGTCCGTCAGTATTTGATCAGGAAAGCCTAATCTAGTAAAGGCCTCCATCAGTGCGTCCGCCACTCGTTTCGAGTCAATCTTGGTCAACGGTATGGCTTCACCCCACATTGTACAGCAATCCACCATGGTGAGTATGTACATGTTCCTCTTCCTAGTCCTAGGAAGTGGACCCACAATATCGATGGCTACCCTCTCGAAAGGAGAGTTCATGATGGGCATTTCACCCAAGACCACCGGCGCTGTCCAGTGTTTCGGTGCCACCCTCTGGCACTCAGGGCATGACTTCACATACCGACGCACATCACCTGTCATTCCCGGCCAATAGTAATGGCAGGAAATTCGCTGCATCGTGGCGGCAATACCCATATGCCCACTGAATGAGATGGTATGCCCCATATGAAGAATCTGGGAACGATGGGCCTTTGGGACCACCAACTGACCATGTAGGTTGTCTCCCCTTCCGGCTCTCCTGTAGAGTATCCTATTCTTCATATAGTACTGCCCCCGTTTGGGTGGATCAGCACTTTTCTGCAGCTTTTTGTAGCAAGGACGTAACGTAGCATCCTCACTCTGGGCAGTTCGCAACTCCCCTGGCAGTGGGTTAGTCACATTGGCTTCTGCCTCATCCGTTTTCGTCTGAGAGCGAGTCTGAATTGCTCCCATATGGATTGGCTCCCTGGGCATTCCCAGAAAGACATACCGGCAACCGAGGATTACGGGAAAAATGGGATCAGTCAACACCGCGGCCTTGATGGTGCCGGTGACATATCTTGACCGAATCTCCACTCTGGCAATGGGCAATTTCATGGCTACAGCACTCTTCTGTGCAGGCTGTATCTCCATGGTTTCACCTGTGAATTGTTCTGGATGTACCAGATCCGCAGAAATCACGGCCTCCCCGTCCAGTCCTGTGTCGTATAAACACTCCACTTGACGACCGTTAACTTCTACCAATTCCACTACAGGTGGTTTTTCCTGGTCTGGAGTCTCTTCTTCGGCCTCGACCTGTTCGGTGGGCTCCACCTTAGGTTTTCCGGGGCACACGATGAATTGAGTGTCTCCTGACTTTCCTCTGCAGTCAATAGCATTGTGTGTATTCGACCTGCAGTGTTTGCACCATTTCCCTGTCCTAGATTTTCTTGTGCCGGACTTGAGTGAGCTCTCCTGGTGGTGAGCTTCCTTATCGACCTTGGCATTGTCAGTGTCCACCTGCGTTGAAGTCACTTGACATGCCGCGAAGTGAGGGTTCTTAGCCTTCGATTTGCAATCCCTCGTATTGTGAGAAGGTGACTTACAAATCGAACACCACTTCTCCGACCATGGTCGTTTTTGTGTAGAGCTCGAAGTTTTCTTGCTTTCCCCCTTCGTCTTCTCCGAACTCTCCTCTGAAGTTTTGACATATGGTTCCACCTTTTTAGTTCCTGTGCTTTTGCTTTCTTCAGGTTATGTTTTTCCTGACTTTTGGTGTTTGTAGAAATGTTCTCTGCTGCCTCCCCATGGACCTCGACGAACCGTTCTGCCAATTTCGTCACCATGTCGATTCGTTCCGCCCCTTGTTCTCCCAAGAATGTCCTGAGAGGTTTCGACATTTGCTTCCGCATCTGGTCGACTACCGTGAGCTCTTCCAGACTCTCATAGTCATGCGCAAACCCAGCCAAATCCATCCACTTATGGAGATATGCTTTCAGACGCAGACTATAGGCGGCGAACAACTCCCCCGGTTCTCGTTTCGCTCCTCGAAATTTTTTCCGGTAGGTATGTGACGTAACTTCGAAATCGTTTCAGCAAAGCCGTCTTCAACTCGTCATAATTGTTCTCATGTCCTGGTGGCAGGCGAGAATAAACCTCGTAACCGGTCCCGCGTAAACCCTGGGATAGCTTGAGATTCCATTTGTCACGCTCCAGACCCATAGCAACTGACATAGCCTCGAAGCGTTGAAGGTACTGGTCAATCTTCTCTTTGTCCTCCTCGTAGATCGCTAGAGGGAACTTCATAGCATGGTAGCTATGTCCACTTACTGGTGTTGAGCCAGGGAGAGAGGAACCTCCCACTGCTCCCTCAGTTTCCCCACCTAGATTGCCTCTTGAGCTCGAGTTCCCGCATCCGGTACTCATGCTCCCTTTTCTGAGCCTCTTGCTCCGCTTCCCGTTGCTTAGCAGCTTGCTCAACCTCAAGTAACTTAGCAGCTTGCTCTGCTTCCAATTTTTTAGCTTCTATTTCCAGCCTTCTCATGGCTTGCTCAGCCTCAAGTTGCCTAGCAGCTTGTTCTGCTTCCAATTTCTTAGCTGCTTGCTCTGCCTCCATCCTTCTCAATTCCAACTCGGCCTTTCGATCTTCCCTTTCTGCTTGACGATACTCCCTCTCCACTTCCTGTATGTAATCCGTTAGAGCAGAACCCGACAATCCTATTTCTTCCCCCTTTGCTCTAAGTTCTGCCGTAGTTAATCTAGGAGTGGCCATTTTACAGAGAGGTAACTCAGCAGATAGAGTATAGATTATCTCTAAACCAATATATAGCTAATGACAAAATACTATTAATCTATATATTTATAACACACCATACAACACAACACAATCACTCAGTGACAAGAGTAGAATCAGGACCACAGACCTATGCAGACGTGTGAAGTGTGAACAGGTAAGATAAGTCCTAACACCTATCCACATTCACTCTAGCTGGATTCTCACTAATAGGATATCTCCATCCTCTAACTAAAGATCCCGTGTTAAAAGATCCCGTTGTCTAAAGATCCCGCTGTCCAAAGATCACGTTTACGAGCCCCCAATAAATGTGGTGTGTGTGTAAAGAATGAATGTCGTATTAGTTACTTGTTCTTCTTTACCACTTTAGTGTCGTCCCTGGAGTGAAGAGAATCGATACCCACATTTGTTTTAATTCAATATCTCTATTCTGGAGATATCCAGCAGACTCCGTCCACACACTCCCTCAATCTGAAGACACCTTCCTCTCACTCTTACTCACCCCTGGATCATGCCCCCTCTCATTCTTCTCCAAGATAACACACTTGACAGCTCTCGCTTCAACAAATAAAAACAAGAAATTTATTAAAGCAAAGAGTATATGTAGGAGAAGTGTATGTGTGTATAAGGTGTAGAATGTGTGACGTGTATTCTAAATCGTCTATAGACTCAGATCAGTGTTCAAGAGTAGTTCATTCTCATCCCTGTGCTGAAGACACACCAGCACCATGTATCCCATACAGGTAGCCTCACCCAGGTGATGCTCCTCCGGTCACGTGAAGACTTCCTCCGTTGTCTCTGGAACCACTAGGATGCTTGGACACCCCTGACAAACACTGTCTAATTAGAGTCTGATTCACACTATGAACTTCCGCGGTTATTTGACGGATTGTTAATCAGGAAATTCTAATCCTATTGTCACTGTTAGTGGAGAAATCTTAATGGATCTAGAGTCACTGGTTCTAAAGATTCCTCATATTAACACCACAATCTAACTGTTCTGGGTATCAGTATAAATTATGCAATGTTCTGACTGTTTATTGGTACATCTATCACTTGGCTAAACCTCCCTCTCGTCAACATGTCCTGCTCAGCAGAAGCCAGGTTCCCGCAAACCAACTTGGGTATAAGCCCTATGTAGCGGCCTCTCAGCAACCTCTGTCTTCAGATGCTGAGCCATCATTGTCAAACTTTGAAACTGCTTCTTCGAAGTAAATCCTCTCCCACTCACGTGGAACACTCAAGGGGAACTGTACATGGAACCTGTAGAGCAGATAACATCATGGTGAGGGCAACTCAGTCCTGGCCAGAATTGGGCAAATGTAGGCCAATAACAGCACTCAGATCTATAACAGAGATCCGATCTCTGTCATACGGCCAAATAACTCAATCATATGATCTGAGACATGGCAACACCAGGAAAGACTAAAGGAACGGGTAGAAACCCAGCAGATGCCCTACTGAAGATCCTACCATTACACATTCCCCTCCTCCCTCTCAACCATCCTTAATCTCTCTAATTATTATTCCACTACATTGTCCTCAACTTCCCGAGTAAAATGATATATAACACAAGCTACATGAAGCCACACAATAGAATACTAGTGCCGACGCTCCTATGATACTTTCTAGCACCGCACTTATAGAACATTCTATCACTAATCATAATACATTATATCACTACACAGTACTGTACTCTATTCATAATCATACTCTTAAGTTAGATATAATTAATTGCCTACCATATGTCTATTCCTGTTGTTACTCGAGAAACTAGGCAATCCGATTGGATCTATGTCCGTGGATAACTATCACTACTAAGATAGGCTAGTCCCTCTAATATACCACAACTCGGGAATTATCCCCAATTCTACACTTCAGAATGTTTTCCTCGACTCCATCCACCTGTTTACTGCACTGGGTTTTATATAGGGTGCTTGAGTGAGTCACCGGAAAGTCCAGACGCCAATCAGTCCAGAATCTGGCTTTGTCCTCCTGTTTCCAGACTAACCAGAGTCAATTAGCTGTCAATTTTCCTTTTCATCTGGGGAGTTCTTTGTCTCATCCAACAAATATCCGGGTTGTCTGTAAGCCGGAGACCTTTCTCCCATTACATAATCCTTCTGACCTCTAGCAGGCATTCTGTCTATCACTTGCAACGACCAACTTCCGTTTTGTAGACAAATGTCGCCAGTACACACCTCTCGAACAACATCCTGTCATCAACTGTCGATTGTGTGTAGACAACTCTACGTGACTCCCTTTGATCTCATACACACTGTTGACCAGGTGTCGAGAATCTGTACCGACGTATTTCCCTCAGTTTGTTCACCATAACAGAGTCAATTGTGTTAGCAAAATAATGTCGGGTTTGGTTATCATTGATCGACTGACTTACTTTATCCTGTGACAGCCATCACAATCAGCGAACTGGAGCTAGCCATATCAAAACTGAAAATGAGAAAATCACCAGGAGCTGATGGTATCTCCAATGAAATGACCAGGAACCTAGGGACAGAGGCCAAAGCAAGGCTGTTGCAGATCTTTAATAACAGTTGGATCTTAGGTACAGACCAATTAGCCTCACCAGCTGTCTCTGCAAAACATTGGAGCGCATAATCAATCACAGACTGCAGTGGTACATTGAAAGTAAAAACATCCTTGTGCCACAGCAGGCTGGCTTTAGGCAGTGCTACTCTACGGAAGATCAGACAACCTACCTCTCTCAAGAAATGGAGGATGCATTCCAAGAGAAGAAACTGGCGCTTGCAGCATGGATAGATCTGAAGAAAGCCTTTGACAAAGTCTGGAAAGAAGGTCTGACGAATAAACTGAAGAAACTGAGAAACTGCAAAGTCAATGGAAGTATGTACAAATGGGTGAAAGCATACTTGCACAACAGAAGAGCCAGAGTACAGATAGACGGACTCAAGAGCAAGAAAGTACTACTGCGTCACGGTGTTCCCCAGGGCGGAGTCTTGTCCCCCACACTTTTTCTAATCTTCATCAATGATATCGTTGCTAATCTACCGCATGGAATTAAAGCAGCAATGTACACCGATGACCTGGTTCTATGGAGCACAAATGAACATGCATCAGTGGCCACCAGATTGCTACAAAGAGCTGTAGACACATTTGTTGCATGGGCAAATAGATGGTGTGTCAGTATAAACACTGACAAGTGCAGCACCACTCTATTTACTCTCTCTCCAAAACAAAAGGCAGGGGTCATCCAGACAAAATGGACACCCCTAAGAGAAGATAAAGAACACACATACCTTGGAGTAACATTTGATGGCAGGCTGACATGGAGAAAGCACATCAACAAAGCAGTAGCAAAAACCAGAAGGAAAATAGCCATCCTGAGAAAGCTAAGTGGAACCACATGGGGAGCCAGTGGGAAAATACTTAGCAAAGTTTATGAACAGAGCATACTACCACACCTGGAATACGGGTCAACTGCGTGGTGTTCGGCATCAAACACGGCACTACAAGAGCTGGACAAAGTGCAAAATCAAGCACTTAGAGTCACCACAGGAGGGATGAGATCAACCCCTATAGTGGAAATGGAGAAGATGGGGAGGACACAAACACTGAGTGAGCACAGAGATACGAAAACGATAATACAAGCAGCAAAGTTCCTCAGCTTGCCAGGCCACCCTATGAAGAACAGATTTGATAACCTAGCTATGGGGCGGTTGAAAAGAAGTAGTTTTATCCACCAAGCCAAACGACTCTGCAGAGAAACCACCGATCTGCCCACAACTATTCCGGAGCGAACTCCATGGAAAGATTAACATAGACTATCATTACAAATCCAGACGAAAGTGAGAGGAATATTTGACAAGGAAGAACAGAACAGTGTGCAGCGCAGAACAGCCACTCTCGGATTCCTTGATGAAGAATACCCACAGGACCTCTGGATCCGAGTCTACACAGATGGGTCAGCACAAAATGCTGTTCGAAATGGAGGAGCAGGAGTGTACATAGAATACCCAAATAATACTAGGGACACATCCAGAGTACCGACAGGAAAGTACTGCCATAACTATGATGCTGAAATTGAGGCAATCAAGATAGCAACAGAGAATTTACTGGGTGCCAGCAGTGGTACGCAACCTGTGGTGCTATTGACAGATGCAAAATCAGTACTCGAGGCGCTTCTGTCTGGGGAATTGCCAGTACTAAGGACACTACTTTCTGAACTTAGCAGTCAGCATAAGGTCACCATACAGTGGATACCATCCCACTGTGGAGAACCCGGAAACGACAAAGCTGATCAATTGGCTAAGGAGGGAGCCAAAGAAGAACAACCTGATGTGCCCGTTACATACCACCAAAAGAAAAGAAGGATCAGATCAGTCAGAAAGCCACCAAAACCTGCTCAAGATGACTGCCACGTTATGTATAGATCAAAGATGTAAAGTCATTATTCTGCGTCTCAGAACAGGACACAATAGATTACGCAACCACATGTATACAAAATTCAAGATTTGTCAAACAGCCATATGCACATGTGGATTGGCGTCGCAGACAGCAGAGCACATACTCCAAGACTGCCCAAAATATAACATATCTAGGCAAACCTTCTGGCCTAGAGCGACGACAGTGGAAGATAAACTCTATGGACCTCTGTGTGATCTGAAAAATTCTGTTAGATTCATACAAGAGACAACATTGCAGTTATAGACATATTTCAAGCGAACGAAAGAAGAAGAAGAAGAAGAAGAAGAAGAAGAAGAACTTGTTTAAGAATAGTCCCACTTGCCTATATATTACATTGTGGTATTTTTTCTTCCTAGTGTCTTCTTACAATATAATTATAACCCAAGTTGTTCACTGTGTATAAACAACCACAGCTACTAAATGATGTAGGTCCTGCTCATTGTCTGTAATCAATACTGTATCATCCGCATATCTAATGTTATTAATGTTACACCCCTCCTCCTCCTCCGCGCCCCCCCCCCCATGATAAGTCCTTTCACATCTTCTTAGCTATTTTGATCATGATTTTCAAATTGATCATTTACTATTGGGAGAACCACAGATAGATAGGCCTTGAAAAACCAAATCTAACGGTACCTCAATGAGTTGTGTGTCTCAATTCTAAGCTGAGTTATGTAAATTTGAGTGTCGTGACCTTTGGACTAAAATTTTCACAAAAGAGTGCTCACTGAAGGATTTTTTTGCGTCCTGGTCAAAATCTGGCCCAGATTATCAAAATTTTGGTGTTTTTTGAGACTATCTGTTTTGTTTATAAACGAACATCTTAGCAACCATACATCACTGCGATCGGGGTTGCAAGGCCTAACTGGTCATGTCATTTATTTTTTGATATGATGTCTGGTGACCTAATTAGGAAGTAAAAATGGCCGCTAAATTATTTTGCTAATTAATTACTATTTCACAAATTAGCGTACGTTTTCTTAATTTTAGCTTTAAAAATTACAAGATGAATTTGGTAATATGCGGAATGATGCTACAGACCTTATGGTGTCTTTGCTGTGTCAGTATGATGTGTGGTGACCTAATTAGCAATTAAAAATGGCCGCTAATTAATTACTATTTCACAAATTAGCGTACGTTTTCTTAATTTTAGCTTTAAAAATTACCAGATGAATTTGGTAATATGCGGAATGATGCTACAGACCTTATGGTGTCTTTGCTGTGTCAGTATGATGTGTGGTGACCTAATTAGCAATTAAAAATGGCCGCTAATTAATTACTATTTCACAAATTAGCGTACGTTTTCTTAATTTTAGCTTTAAAAATTACAAGATGAATTTGGTAATATGCGGAATGATGCTACAGACCTTATGGTGTCTTTGCTGTGTCAGTATGATGTGTGGTGACCTAATTAGCAATTAAAAATGGCCGCTAATTAATTACTATTTCACAAATTAGCGTACGTTTTCTTAATTTTAGCTTTAAAAATTACAAGATGAATTTGGTAATATGCGGAATGATGCTACAGACCTTATGGTCTCTTTGCTGTGTCAGTATGATGTGTGGTGACCTAATTAGCAATTAAAAATGGCCACCGATAATTATTGCAGTGATGAATAGTTGTTATGAGGTTCGTTTAAAATAAAATTACTAAATTTGCATAAGTGTCAACAGATGAAAATGTACTAAACTAAAAGAGTTTTCTTTTCAGTTAGTAATCTTTATTAATATTATATAACATATATAATACATATGCATAATGTGGTAGAGTTTCTGGAATCAACAGGTGACATCAGTTGAATGAAAATGACGATCCTGAAAAGAAAGTGAAAAAAAAAAAAGATTAATAAAATGCTGTAAAATAACACGAAGAAGTTATTATACATTATCATTATTTGTGCATTTCAGATTTCTGTACGTCTTTTTCAGTTTGCATCCAACTATACAGGAAGTGCACACAAGTAACCTAACTATGAATGTCCTGGCAGAAAGTAAAGCAATAACGTAGTTCGAGACAGAGACAAGTAATAACTGAATCTACAACCATGGTCAGGATGCGTGAACAGCAAATTAAAAGACATTTGGCAAATAAGAACACTATGCAGAAAGCCAAAGAAGAATAATAAACCGAGCATTTATGGACTGAATTGTTCAATGTGCAATAATCTGTCGACTGACTGACTGACTGACTGACTGACTAACTAACTGAACTTTACATCTGAGGAGAAATGAAAAAGAAATTAAAGGTCTATTTATTTTTAAAATGTTTTACATTATAATAAATTGATCTTAAAATTATAAAGATAGATAACATGAAGAAGTTATAAATTATTAATTATTAAATTTAAATCTGACGAGAAAAGAAAAAGAAATTAATGACACTGTATATGTATTAAAAAAACCTTTGTTTTACAGTATAATAAATAGATATTAAAACTATAAAGGTATAAATTCAACTCACCGTAGAAAAATGTCCTTAATTAGAGAAATACTACCTCTGTTGGCGACTGACCTGTCTTGGCATTCAATATCTCTTCTGTCTTCCAGAACCTGAAAAGAGAAAATAAAAAGATTACTAAATCTAAAAAAATAACAAAAATGCTGTAAAATAACATGAAGAATTTATACATTATTAATTGTGAACTGTAAATATGAGGAGAAAAGAAAAAGAAATTAAAGGTATATTTATTTTAAAAATGTTTTACATTATAATAAATTGATCTTAAAATTATAAAGATAGATAACATGAAGAAGTTATAAATTATTAATTATTAAATTTAAATCTGACAAGAAAAGAAACTGTCTCTGTGGCTAAGGGCTTGCGAACGCGGTTTGTGAGCCGTATACCCGGGTTCGAAACACAGTGGTGCTGGTTTTTTCGAAAAAGGTATAGGGGCCGGTCGTTCAGAAAGCAATGGCAAACTACTGAACGTAACACTTGCCTAGTACATCAACAGCAGCTGAAAATGCTAGGTGTTGACTGCAACGTCCCGTAAGGGGTACGCAACAAATTTTTAATTTTAATATGTATTAAAAACCTTTGTTTTACAGTATAATAAATAGATATTAAAACTATAAAGGTATAAATTCAACTCATCATAGAAAAATGTCCTTAATTAGAGAAATACTACCTCTGTTGGCGACTGACCTGTCTTGGCATTCAATATCTCTTCTGTCTTCCAGAACCTGAAAAGAGAAAATAAAAAGATTACTAAATCTGAAAAGATAACAAAAATGCTGTAAAATAACATGAAGAATTTATACATTATTCATTATTAATTGTGAACTGTAAATATGAGGAGAAAAGAAAAAGAAATTAAAGGTATATTTATTTTTAAAATGTTTTACATTATAATAAATTGATCTTAAAATTATAAAGATAGATAACATGAAGAAGTTATAAATTATTAATTATTAAATTTAAATCTGATGAGAAAAGAAACGGTCTCTGTGGCTAAGGGCTTGCGAACGCGGTTTGTGAGCCGTATACCTGGGTTCGAAACATAGTGGTGCTGGTTTTTTCGAAAAAGGTATAGAACTATAGAGGCCGGTCGTTCAGAAAGCAATGGCAAACTACTGAACGTAACACTTGCCTAGTACATCAACAGCAGCTGAAAATGCTGGTGTTGACTGCAACGTCCCGTAAGGGGTACGCAACAAATTTTTAATTTTAATATGTATTAAAAAACCTTTGTTTTACAGTATAATAAATAGATATTAAAACTATAAAGGTATAAATTCAACTCACCATAGAAAAATGTCCATCCACCATCAACAGCCGAGCAATGTAGCCCTTTTTTATGGGATATTCAGCTTCGAACACTGACAGATGTGCTCTCAGATGATCAAGATTTGTTTTTGATTTTGCCATGATAAATCTAAGGAGAAATTAAAATAATGAAATTATTATATATTGTACTCTGTTTAACTGTATGTTTTGATTCTAAATCTAAATCTCCAATGTACACACATACACACATATACATATACACAGACAGACACTGGCATATACTGCCAATTAGTACCTTGCGGTGTATGGCGGGGGGGGGGGAGGGGGGGGGTCTTGAGCCTGAGGAATTAAGGCCGCCTGGTTAGTGCCGTTGCCGCGAACTGTGCCGGTTAGAATCTTCTGTTTGCTTCTGAAAAAAAAAAACAACAACTCCACACCTTACCAAGGATTCGAACCCGGGTCTCCCGAGAGAGAATCCTTCATTCTAGCCGCTCGGCAAGATAAGCATAAACGAATAAAGAAATAAGCACGGCTGTTATTCAATAGTTACTGCCTGTTTTAAAAGGTCATTAACAATTGCAATATTCTGGGAATTTTTTGGAGTTTCGTATTCCGAAGAAGAAACGTCTAATTTCCATGTTATGGTTTGTCAATATTTAGTCAGTTTGTCGTCTTCGCTCGTTGCTGTTTTGTAAGCTCCCTTTAGTTGCAAGCCGTACCAAAATTGTTTCGTATTTGTTAGGTGTAATTTATGTGGAATTTATGAATGACAGCAATAGTACATTATGTGCATATCTGCTCATTTAGTTGATGCCACGTCCTGGTTCCCTTCTCACTGTTCAAGGGGAAGTCAGTGTGTTGTGAGAAAACAGACAGAGGCAGGAACGATTATAATATTTACAGCAATCTGGAGGAGATTTTAACCAAACGTCATGGATTAGCTGAGACGGACAGTCTGGATGTTTGGATCAGTAGTATAAGACTATAATAGTTGAAAGCCCACAGCTGTACTGTG
This sequence comes from Cepaea nemoralis, assembly GCA_014155875.1. Classification (NCBI taxonomy): domain Eukaryota; kingdom Metazoa; phylum Mollusca; class Gastropoda; order Stylommatophora; family Helicidae; genus Cepaea; species Cepaea nemoralis. Next base: position 161,858 of record JACEFZ010013534.1, read on the forward strand.
AGTTGTCGGGTCACCAGCTTGTATAAATACCCAGTGTTTCACACAGTCGAATGCCGCCTGCCCTGAAGTTGTCAGAGAATCTACACAAGTTTACACACCCGTGATAACGTTTATAGAACTACTAGCTGACCCGGCCCGGCTTCGCCCAGTCCCTGGTGGGGAGCATCTCATTTAATTCATATAAGTAGTCATATAAGTTCTCGTTCCCGTTACCGACTGTCTGTCTGTCTGTCTGTCTGTCTGTCTGTCTGTCTGTCTGACCCGGCCCGGCATTGCCCAGCTCCTGGTGTGGAGCATCTCATTTAATTCATATAAGTAGTCATATAAGTTCCCGTTCCCGTTACCGACTATCTGTCTGTCTGTCTGTCTGTCTGTCTGTCTGTCTGTCTGTCTGTCTGTCTGTCTGTCTGTCTATCTGTCTGCCTGACCCTGTCCGGCTTCGCCCAGTCCCTGGTGGGGAGCATCTCATTTAATTCACATAAGTAGTCATATAAGTTCTCATTAAATTCATACAACAAAAAAAGTAACTTAAAAGAATGTCCTTCCAGACACCATCCATTATTTTTAATGAAAACGCTTGCTAATCACCTGCATGACTACAGTAACTTCTTAAGCAAATAAAGATGAGTTACAATGTTATGCATTGTGCATTATTTTTATGAAAACTTTAAAAATGCCTTACAGTTTGTATCATTATTTATTATAACTCATATGCCGGTACATAACTATGGACACAGAGTTTATAAATCTTTGAAAACGATGCCACAATATGACTATAAGTTATACAGAAAAGTTATGCCCCTTGAAATAACTTTTACGGAGTTAGGTCCCCTGAAATATATACAATTATAATGAAAAATGAAAAATGAAATAATACTGAGTAAGCAGGCGATTTCACACTAAAAAAATATCACAGTTGACAGCTCTGGACTGAAAGGAAGGCGTGTAGAAAATTTCATCTCAATCGGATGGGCCGTTCGCGAGCGCACAAAGGACATACATAGATACAGACAGACAGACAGACAGACATACGATCCTTATTTATATATAAGACTAGCTGACCCGGCCCGGCTTCGCCCAGTCCCTGGTGGGGAGCATCTCATTTAATTCATATAAGTAGTCATATAAGTTCTCGTTCCCGTTACCGACTGTCTGTCTGTCTGTCTGTCTGTCTGTCTGTCTGTCTGTCTGTCTGTCTGTCTGTCTGTCTGTCTGTCTGTCTGACCCGGCCCGGCATTGCCCAGCTCCTGGTGTGGAGCATCTCATTTAATTCATATAAGTAGTCATATAAGTTCCCGTTCCCGTTACCGACTATCTGTCTGTCTGTCTGTCTGTCTGTCTGTCTGTCTGTCTGTCTGTCTGTCTGTCTGTCTGTCTATCTGTCTGCCTGACCCTGTCCGGCTTCGCCCAGTCCCTGGTGGGGAGCATCTCATTTAATTCACATAAGTAGTCATATAAGTTCTCATTAAATTCATACAACAAAAAAAGTAACTTAAAAGAATGTCCTTCCACACACCATCCATTATTTTTAATGAAAACGCTTGCTAATCACCTGCATGACTACAGTAACTTCTTAAGCAAATAAAGATGAGTTACAATGTTATGCATTGTGCATTATTTTTATGAAAACTTTGAAAATGCCTTACAGTTTGTATCATTATTTATTATAACTCATATGCCGGTACATAACTATGGACACAGAGTTTATAAATCTTTGAAAACGATGCCACAATATGACTATAAGTTATACAGAAAAGTTATGCCCCTTGAAATAACTTTTACGGAGTTAGGTCCCCTGAAATATATACAATTATAATGAAAAATGAAAAATGAAATAATACTGAGTAAGCAGGCGATTTCACACTAAAAAAATATCACAGTTGACAGCTCTGGACTGAAAGGAAGGCGTGTAGAAAATTTCATCTCAATCGGATGGGCCGTTCGCGAGCGCACAAAGGACATACATAGATACATAGATACAGACAGACAGACATACGCTCCTTATCTTATATATAAGATAAGATTTGGTGAGTACATGTATTGTTTTTGTTTTTAATTAGCAACGTATACGTCTTATTGTGTTTTCTTCTCTCTCTTTTCTTTAATTCTTCTTTTTGTTCGTTTCTTTTCATATCTGTCATTGTTGTGTGGGTTTCTTCTGCCTTGCATGCAAGTTTCCTTGTCATTTGGTCTTTGTCTGCCTATAATTTTCCTCTCCCACAATCTCTCTCCCTCTCTCTCTCTCTCTCTCTCTCTTCTCTCTCTCTCTCTCTCTCTCTCTCTCTCTCTCTCTCTCTCTCTCCCTCTCCCTCTTTACTCACTCTCTCCCCTCTCTGCACTTATTCGCCATGTAATCGCTTTATTATACTTTTTTTATTCTTTGGTCGTAAACGAATTTTAAAAAATAAAGTTAGTTGCGTAGCCATTACAGGACGTTGCAGTCAACCCCATCATTTTTAGCTGTTTGTTATTTACTAGGCAGGTTTACGTTCACTACTTTTCTATTGCTTTCTGAAATACCACCTCTCATACCATTGCACTAAAACCAGCGCAAGGCGGCCTGTTTCCAAATATCCCGCAGCTGTGTTTTGAACGCGTCATGCGGGTGTACGAATTCAGATCGTAACCCCTTCGCCGCAACACCGGTGAAAAAAAGTAAAGGACCCATTTAAACTCCTTATGACGCATTGATCATACGGTCGTAGCCCTGTATTTTAATAGACCATTCAGCACTAGCAAAGTGATGTGGGCAGTATAACAATTTTTTTTTTTTTTTTGCGTATCCTTTTACAGGACTTAGCTGTCAACACCAGCATCTTTCAGCTGTCTGTTGATCTCTTGGAAAGATTACGCTCAGTAGTTTGCCATTGCTTTCTGAGCGGCCGGCTCAGTATCCCGCAAGTCACGAGCGGGGGTCGAACCGCCACAGCTCTCGCTCCGCTATGAGACTCTGCGTGATAAACGGGATTACAGAGAGAAAGTGTTGGAACCCCACAGCCAGAGAGACCGGCAGTATCACACTCGTGGAATATATTTGCTCCCCCGATGTGTCTCCACCTTGACGTGGTGGGGGAGCTTGCGTGTCCCATAGACCCCATTTGCTTGCCGATGGGTGAAAAATTACATATCGGACAGCTTATGGGATAGGGACCAGACTAAGAGAGACACAACCTGCTGCTCTGCAGGCATAGACTGAGGATAGCAGCCAAAATTTAAATCAGGTGCACAAAGGCAGAATTTCTTGGTCCGGACAAAACTCTTAAGGCTCCCTGTCGAGGGCTGTGGCTGAACGCCTCTAAGCCACAAACCCTCGGATCTGAGAGCCAGGCCGATACCCCTCTACCGAAAATAGAAACATGATACTGAGCAAGCTACATGCTCAGGTCTGATATTTGTTCGAAGGCTCTCAGCTGGGGGATATGAGGGATTCCCGGATGAGAGGGCCTGACCGTTTCTCGTTCACTGCTGCACGAAGGTAAGGAGCTGAGCCGGCAGCACATGTAGCCTACCTCGTGAGCGAGTACAAAAAAGTCAGAAAAGTGCCCCAGTCAAAGGGCATGGTTACGGAAACTCTGTGTCTAACTCATAGAGAGTGTAGACAAAAGTGAAAGAACGTCTCAACAACGCAAAATGGAACGCACGGCGAGCGAACCTATTGCGTGGGTTGAAGTCACAAGCAAAAGCTTACCGAGTGGATGTCGCTCGCAATCTGACCGCTCCTGGTGTGTGCTTGAGCGATCAGTGGCAAGTGGGATGCCCAACACATGGAAGTGAGGAACTAAAGCAGCCATGAGCAGGACGTGGAAACTCCTTGAGTGAGCCCAGTCTCAGAGCAATATGTGCCGGCTCTGCAATTATGGAAGCCTCCTCGGATAGTGAGATAATGCCCATGGTCTGCCCCTGCCTTCCCTTGAGGGCCGACCGCGATATCGTTGATCGCTCTATCTTGACCAGCTGAGATGTGGGTGACATTACAACAGTCTAACGTGTCTCGAAACCAGAGGAAGGCTACCTCACTAAAAAATGCCCGCCAGAAGTCGGAAGTGTCGTCCTACGGGTGGCAAACTAAAAATTGACACTACGCAATTACGTCCGAGTGAAATGTCTCGCCCGAATGTCTCTCGTGCTAGGAACAGCTCTGACTACCTAGTTTCCGAATGCCGCTCTTGTACGGAACAGCTCTAACTAGGTAGTTTCCGAATGTCTGTCGTGCCTGGAACAGCTCTGATGGGCGCAACGACAAGCACATGTCCGAAAACTCGCTGAGTAGATGCCGTCTGCAAACCTGTCTGGTTTGTGCGGGAATGGCCCGGGGAAAATGAAATGACCAATATATTGAAGTGAGGATTTAAAGCAGCCATGAGCAGGACGTGACGATTTCCCTCGGTGAGCCCAGATCCAGGGCGTTATGTGTCGGCCCTGCAACTATGGAAGCAACCTTGGATGGCGGAAAATGCTATGGACTGTCCCTGCCTTCCTTTGAGGGATGACCGTTGTCTTCGACCTTTCCAACTTGGCCAGCATGGTTATAGATGGCACCACAAAAGTGAGAGTCTCCCAGGAATGCTACCTGGTCAAAAAAGCACGCTAAAGTCGATGTGTTGGCCTACGGGTATAGGCCCAAGGGCGCATAACAGACACACCGCAATGACATCTGAAAAAACACTCCGGATGAACGAAAAGAAGAGAAGAAGAATATATTTGCCACCCAAATGTCACAGTCATGATTTACTCAACTGTTTGCAGCCCTTGCTCTACTGTGGTTGGATAATGCAGACTGATCACGTGTCTTTCCATTTAACGTCCAGCGATAGTAAAATCTTTGCTAAACCACAAGGATTGGTACACATGAGACAACGACATTTGTATTAGACTCATTAAAGCGACCAGATGACAAGCTCGGTCTGTCATCCATATAAACTTATAACAATGGGTCTTTCCATTTCTCTTTTGAGTCTTCTATTTTACCATGAATTCTATGAATGCTAATCACTAATATTTAATTTATTCTCCTGGTCTCTGTATATGTTTATACAGTGTTTTGTCTAAACTCTATCTGGAGTGATCACTAAGCTCTATTTATAGTGAAGTGTCGTACTCCAAGTATGTAATCCTATAGCTCTATTATAGTGAATAAAATTGGGTGGAACTGTGGTAAAGCTGTGAAAATGTAAACAATATAAAATGACACAAAGTAGTGCAGCTTTACATAACAGAATTACAACACATACAGGACGTTACGGCGAGTAGCCTTCATCAGCAAACAAACACATTCACAAACACAACATATAGTCAAGGAGATCTCCTGTGACTACATCAAAAGGTGACGACAGGGCGAGAAGAACCTGCACTACTTTGTGTCATTTTATATTGTTTAAATTTTCACAGCTTTACCGCAGTTCCACCCAATTTTATTCGTATTGTACTATGTTTACAACTGCAACCTAGTGTACTATCATCTTCTGTTAATCGTTATATGTGACTATCTGGGTGTTAGATTTATTCACTTAATCTTAGTCGTTACCAGGTATCACATTTATGGTTAAATGACATCAACAACATCCAAAAGGAAGAGCAATATAGAAATGAATGTAAAGAGGCTACAAAAATAGTTCGACAGCAGAAGCGAGAATATATGAGTAATATAATCAAAGATATGGAAACTAATCACCAGAAAAACGAATCCAGAAAGTATTGTTTAAAGAACTGAAGTCAATGAAACGAGGGTACCAACACAACACATATGGTTTAAAAGACAAAAATGGGAATATGATAAATACCAATGAGGAAATGTGCAACACATGGAAAGATTATTTTGTTGAAGTACTAAATTGTGAAGCTCCAAGTAACACTTTCCCACAGAAAGCGGTTCTAACGTGTGAACCACAAACTAAAGACCCTGCATTTGAAGAAATCCTATATGTAATCACACGACTTAAAAACAATAAGGCAACTGGGGCTGATGGAATTGCTGCTGAATTTATAAAGGCAGGTGGGCATGCATCACATCTAAAGCTATACGAACTAAGAATAAAACTCTGGAGGACAGATTGTTGTTAGCTGAAGTTTCACTGCACAGAGAATATTACTGTATTGTGTTACAACCAGTGTTTCAGTATCTGAACATAATGCTATATTGTGTAACCAATGATTCAGTATCTAAGCGTAATCTAAACGGCAATGGAAATGCTGTTGACAGAGAAAAATAAAGAGAAACACACAGGTCTAATTACAGTTGCGAAATCAGTTGTTTTAATACCGATGAGTAGAAACAGCGCAGAACTATTTTACCCGAGAGCAGCAATCCATGAACTATGTCAGAAATACCAAAGGGTTACACTACAATGGATCCCATCACACTGCAATATACCTGGAAATGAAGAGACCAATAGACTAACAACGAAGGATGGAAGACTACCTTAGACTGAAGTAGGCATAACCTAAGACGAGGCCAAGAGATTTATAAATAGTAATTATAGAACCAAATGGGAATCAGACCAACCAGGTCAACAGAAAGATGATACGTCCTACAGGCTTCCCCGAAGAAAACAAGTAACAATCTTCAGATTGCACCCAGGACACAATAGACTGAAATATCACATGTTTAATCAACTAAACATAGGAGATACTAATGCATGTAACCGTGGGACTGGTAAAATGACAGGAAAATATTTATCACAGGAACGTCCAACATATTAGAAAAGAGAAACATAATTTGACCCTCACCTACTCCATTTGAAGACAAACTATTAGGGATGTCAACAATTGAATTTGAATGCTGTTTTCTTTGGAAATATCTATACTAGCATATGAAAATGTATGAAGAAGACGATCATGCAGAAGAAGAATTACAGTACAAATTATACGCACACAGCTCACATTGACACACACACACTTATCAGCACAAAGAAACATCGCTAACACACACACACACACATACAGAACAACAACAACAACAACAACAACAACAACAACAACAACAACAACAAAACTTTATTTTGAAAGGGTTAAGAATTGGGCACGCAGGCCCGTCTAACATTCTGCCCTTTTATCACTCTCTTTCATACATTATACCATTCACACATCATTCAAGGCTAACTGAAAACAGCAACAATATAAAATATATGCATTATAAAGGCATGTGGAAAAAATTACAAATAAATACTACACGACTCAGTAATAGTAATAACTGGTGTGGTATTTATTAGCTACGTGGAATATACTGGACTACCAAAAGGGGACTGGCTGTTATACTAGGGTTTTATTATATTATTACTTCTATTATTAAGGGGGAAGGTAATCCGTACTGAGATAGTGTTCAAATAATTTGCGATTATATGTATAGGGATTGATGATGTCTTTTATTTCATGTGGAAGATTGTTCCACAGCTGAGCTGCAGAGTACGTTAAGCTTGTTTTGTATAAGTCTATCCTAGGCTTCGGAAGGTGTAATAAATTTAATCGTTTACTGTGTCTAGCATTATATTCAAACAATGGCCAAAGGTAGTTTGGGGCATTCCGATGTAGGATTTTGTGAATTAGTTTGGCCTTATTGAAAAGCAGACGTTTGCGGAGTGGTAGTAACTGAAGGCGTTTATGCAGGCTAGGATTTTCAGTTAAATGTTTGCTATAAATTAATCTCATGGCCCGTTTCTGGAGTGAGTAAAGTCGCTTGGTGCTTGAATTGGAACAACCGTCCCAGATTGTAGAGCAGTAGTCAAAATGTGTCTGTATGTGTGACGTATAGAATATTTTCCTTGTGTCCTCATCAAGGAAATTTTTAATTTTGGAGAGTTGATAGACTTTTTTCGCTGTTTGTTTAGTGAGCGCTTGAACGTGAGGATTAAAGGTTAGGTTTCTATCAATGATGAGGCCTAATGTTTTGTGCTCAGTTACACTTTCTACTGGCATGTTATCGATGTGAAGTTGAAGTGATCTGTGTGAATTTAGAGTCTGCAGTCTTTGTCTTGTTGTTAATAACATAGATTTTGTTTTAGTGATGTTAATTTGCATACGGTTCGCATAGCTCCACCTAACTACATTATTTAATTCTTGTTGCAAAGACGACTCCAGCAAATTACTGCTTTCAGCGTTTGTATACACTGTACAGTCGTCTGCAAATAGATCGCAGGACGACGAAAGATGCAAAGGTAGATCATTAATATATATGGCGAATAATAGAGGGCCAAGAATAGAGCCTTGCGGTACTCCAGTATTGAAGGTAGTGGTTTGGGACAGAGATTTATTGCATGAAACTACTTGCTTTCTGTTTGACAGAAAAGATGTTATTAGCGTCACAACATTAGGGCCAATTTTCATTGTCTCTAGTTTTTTAATTAAAATGGCATGGTCTATCATATCAAATGCTTTTCTGAAATCGATAAACACAGCTCCACATAGATTGTTGTTATTTATATTATGGTGCCAATTTTCTATCATGTTTGTTAGGGCCGTATGGCAAGAATATTTTGGTCGAAATCCTGATTGACTGTCAACTATAAGCTTGTTGCTATCTAAATACTGTAATGTTACCTTATGGATGTGTTTTTCTAGTGGTTTAGATAGTGATGATAGTAAAGAAATGGGTCTATAATTGTTCGGGAGACCATTGTCCAATGAACCAGATTTAAGGAGAGGATACACTTTAGCGATTTTGAGAGCTGATGGAAAGTGACCTTTGGTGATACACTGATTATATACATAAGTTAGTGATACACAGATCACTGGCGCAGCACAGCGGAGAATCCGACTGCTGATTCCATCTAACCCAGATGAGGTTGTGTTTTTTAGTTTACTGAGGTAAATGAGTACTTCAGTGACTGTCATTAGCGGTATGTCAGAAAGGATATCTCGGGGGCATCTAGTCTGGCAAAACGATGACAGTAAAGATAAGTTGCAAGGAGAATTTGGTATTGTAGCCTTCAACTGATCTATGTCATTCTGAAAAAAGTTACTGAATTGGTCGCATGAAATAGGATTTGATGGTGATGAATTTGAGTAGTTATGCTTGTTTGTCAAGGTGTTAATTGCCTTCCATATGTCCTTACTATTTGTTTTATCCATGACTAAGTTCTTAAAGTAATTTTTCTTTTCTTTTCGTATGGTATATTGAACTTTGTTTCTAAGAGTACGGTATGTGCTGAGATCCCGCTTTTTATGTGCCTTATCTCTGTCTCTCATAATTTCAAGAATTTCCTGGGTGATCCAAGGTGGTTTGACGTGATGTTTTACTCGAACTTCCTTGATTGGCACATGTCTATCAAACACATCAATAAAGATCTTCATCCAGGATTCCAGAGCATCATCTGGGTCTGGAAGCTGATAAACATTGTTTAGAGGTGAACTGAGCAAGTCCTGTAAAAATGCGTTTTGGTTGAAATTTTTGTAGCTTCTGTATTTTACAGTTATGTGTTTATGTTTAGGAGTTTTAATTCCTTTTTTAGACCATGTGCAGCATATTGGGTAGTGATCGCTCATTGCACAATTGGGCACGGTGTATTCTATGATGTTGTCCGAGCAAGTTACATAAATGTGATCTATAAGTGTTGAAGATGAGTCTGTTACTCTAGTATCTTGTTTTACTATTTGTTGGAAGTTGTATGATGCAATTATATTTCCCCAGATTATATGGGATTTGTTGGTGTCAATGTTAAAGTCTCCGAGTAGTATAATTTCCTTCCCGGAAGCGAAAACCACATCCATCATGGTAGTGAAGTTTTCGTACCAAACGTATCCAGCCCTGGGATTTCGATAGAGGTAGCCAATTATCAGGGGTGTGATGTTTCGAAGTTTTAACTCCAACCAAATACATTCTATTTCGCAAGTTTCAAAGTCTAGCCTACGGTGAACATTTAGTAGATTAGAAACATAGGCTACTATGCCTGTCTCTTGTTTCCTACAGGGATCTCTTCTAAACACTTTGTACCCTTTAATAGAGATGTCCTCATCTGAAATGTTTTCATTTAGTCTACTTTCACTAAGGCCGAATACATGGAAATTTTGATTAAGAATAGAAGATAACTCTGGCAGCTTGTTGAATAAGTTACATATGTTTAAGTGTCCAAAATGTATTCCTGATTTATTGAGCCAATGTTGCCACTTCTCAGACATTTCACCCAAGAAGTAAGTGTAAATTAGTCAAAATTAGGTAAAAATACAAGATCATAAAAATACACAATTACATTAATTTGCAAAATACCAGTAATAGAAATCGATATGTAAATTACAATATTATAACGATATAACTAATGAGACCAACAAGTATAGTGCAAATACAGAACAAAAAGAATTAAAGCGTATGAACATACAATTACGTAGCTCGAACTACTTCGCAAGCTATGTAACCAGCTGCTATCAGAAAGAATGAATAAATGACTATACAAGTCAATGTTCCTGTTTAAAGTTGGGTATCCCACACGGGAGATAAAACTCTAAATAGTAAGCAGTTAAAGTTCAAGGAGGAAGCTCGTTTTCCTGGTATATTGCGTATAGGGCTCAGTGTTTAATACATATCCTATCTTACAGGTCTGTATTGTAGAGACATCATAAAAGCTTGATTCAGTGCGGCCGGACTAAATTGCATCAAGTGTAGCAGTTCTGGATTCCAATGATGCGGAACCTGTTGTTGTCTGATATGTGACCCATTTTTGGCGTAAAGTTCTGGACCCCAATGATGCGGAACTTCCTGCTGTCTGCTAGGTGGCCCATTTGTGGCGTGAGGGGGATGTGTCAAAGTGGTATTACTGCCGTGTGTGTGTGCCGATATTTGCAACGCAGGCTCCTTGCAGGGGAGGGCAGGAAAACTATTGTGGTAGTTATCTCCTTCCCGTGCTAAGATGGGGGTAGGAAGGATGGGTTGGTTTATTCTTGGTAGCATGTGTGATTCTTGAGTGGCCGGAGGTCGGGGGTCAGATGTCAGCAGACGTTTACCTGGTGAAATGGGGGAGTTTCGGCTGGCCTGGGTTGGCCTAGGTTCTTCAGAATTTATCATTTGTGTGTTGGTCAGGTTTTTTGCCCTTTCAGGATATTTAATGTTCTTTGCAAGAAGACTAGTTCCTAATGTTGTTGTGTGTATTTGGTCTCTATACAATCGTTTCCTTGGTGCTCCTGTCTGTGATGTGAAGAAGGGTGTGTTGTTGATAAAGTGTACACGATACCGATTGCAAAAAGTCTCTAGGGTGTTATTGTTTATGTCGGCCAATCGACGTTGAGAGCCATAACTTGGTGGTATGATGGAGGAGAAAAAAACTGTAGAATTTGGGAAAGTGTAACGTAGTAAGTCAAGTAGTGTTCTTAACTGAGAAATTGTTATACTTTGGTTTTTCATAGTGTCTTGTATTCCTGTATGAATCGTTGTTTTTCTAATGGCTGTATTAACCTCCAGTTTACGTATACTGTTTGTTAGTCTTTCTACTCCTGCACCTGGAAGCTGAATTGTTGCGGCTTTGTCGGTGTCTGATATGGACATGCGGTCGCTGTAAATTCCTCCAATCAAAGAGTCGCCAATTATCAAGTGGGTGCAGTCAGCCGGTGTTTTCTGTGTATGTTGGGTTCTAACACGTCTTGCACGCTGTTTCTGCCATTGGTGACAATCCAGCTGTAGTCTGTCTTCTTGCATATTATCAGATGTTTCTTGAATGTGGGCGTATTCTCTCGGCAATGCTCTGTCGTCCAGGCTGTTGTTTGATAGTTGCTCTTGTAATGCTTCAAATCTATTGCTGACCTTTACTTCGATAGGATATGTTGAGTGCTGTCGAGCAACATTTTCTATTTGCTGATGTGTTTTGGTTGACTGAGTAATTGACGCGCCTACGACTGGTTCTGTTACTTCTAGACTATCTGCGTGTGCTGCCAGGTCAGTAGTGGGCGAGCGTTGTAACGTCTCAACGGTGTGTTTTAGTTTCACATTTTCTTCTCTCAGGAGAGTCACCTCTGACTTGAGGTTGTTATAGTCACTAATGATCGTGGCGATCTTGTTTGTGTTGTCAGAGGCGGCATCAAAAGTACTTTCAGGTCTGACTCTAACTTTTTAATATGCTGCTGACAGACGCACGAGTGTTGGTTAGTAGCTGGTCTATCATCTAGTACCGATGGTGCAACCTCTATTTGATTTGAATTTATTTCATTTGGTTGTATACTGTCTTCTACACACATACTCATCGGGTACTCAATGGCTAGCAACACTGGTCGGTTAGAAGTTTCATTCATGTTGTCGCTGTGCTGAGTCATGGTTTGTTGGACTATGGTGTCATTATGGCCTGATGCTGTAATGGCTACAGCTTCAGATTGTGTAGGTTCGCCAGCCACTAGCATGCTGAGATCGGCAGGTGTGTTTAGTGAGTCACCTATTAATTTCTGTGCTGTCTGTTGAATTTCGACGAAATGAGTCGAGAGCCACTCAGACATGACGTCAACTGCCCCCTGGGCAAGCAAACTGTCTTTTGAGTTGTAGAGATGCAAAGTGTGTAACGAAGCTGATACTTTGATTTCGACTTGAGCGCCGTGTCGGTCCACCCTGTACTCAACTTGGTCGCCCTGATAATGTTTGATCAGGCATGTTCGAAATGCCTCATAATGCAGAGTATTATTGAAAGTAATGGAAATGCATTTCCCGTCGTTCATACGCTTGACAGACAGTGATGGAGAGCCAAAGCAATTCTTTAATTTGCTTTTCACTGCTTTCTCTTTGTTTAGTGCGTAGTTCTTAGTTCTGGTAGATCTTAATCTTAACCCACATCGCCCACGTTCTGCAGCTACCTCCAGTCCAGAAGCTTCCCCCTGTTCAAGCATGACTACATAGTATTGTATTTTCGCCCGCAGGTACACATTTTAGCAGCGCCCGCACTCGGTTTAAATTCCAGTGTTGTGATTGGCTAGTTCAAGCTATCACTGACGCTTCTCCGTTTCGTGAATAGTTTATCCATAGTATTGAATACAACATTATTAGCATTATATCCAACACTGCACATTTAGCAACCTTAACACAATTTCACAAGTTGAACGGCATTGTTGTGATCACAATCATATAAAATCCATTGCGCTCTAATGAAGATAGACAGAAAAAATAATCCAAAAAGGAGGAGAGCACACAAACACGTCTGCTTAGCAGCGAACCAACCACAGAGAGAGAGAGAGAGAGAGAGAGAGAGAGAGAGAGAGAGAGAGAGAGAGAGAGGGAAAGAGAGAGAGAGAGAGAGAGAGAGAGAGAGAGAGAGAGAGAGAGAGAGAGAGAGAGAAATACACACATGTACCGACACAGACAAGAGTTCTTTGCTCTGACGTAAGCTTTACACGTAAAATGATGTCTGTAACTGCTTGCAGCAATGGACCAAGGACAACTCTGCCTCTTTGTAGTTCTGGCCTTCTCCTGCCTGACCCAGCTGGTGACCCCTGTACCCATGGTCATAGATGCGGAACTGGATTACAATACAAAAGAGCCTGCACCGATTACTGAAGGTAGGGTCACGTGTGGTGGAGTGAATCTGGTTGATGTCATATTCATTATCATGATGTTCGTTAAAATCAGTTACAGGAAGCCACAGTAGCCCAGTGGTTAGTATGCTCGTCTCCCAGCCCCGTGGTCACCAGTTTGAACCCCATTGATGAGGAGATTTTTTTTATTAAACACATGACCTTGGCTGACAGGTTGACCCAGCCCAAAACGGTTACCATGAAATTTTCTTGACAGAAAAGGCGGGCGGCATGCTACTGACCATCTGTGGAGCCAGGATTGTTCTATGACAATATGGGGTTAGCACCATAAACCCATACTGTGACGTAGCGAGTAGCGGCTGGACACTCGCCTGCCGCACCGATGGTCTTGGGTTCGATCCGCATCGGAGAGATGTGTAGTAGAAAAAAAATGACCTGGACTCCCAGCCTAAAATGGTTGCCAGAAATTATCTTGGGAAGTAAAGGCAGCCTGATGCCGACTACATGATCCACTTCCTACCGTCTGGTCCATACAAATATAGGGCTAGTTCCCATGCCCGATACATCTTCGGCGTGTAAACGGGACATTTATTTACTTTCACTGACCTTATACCCAGTACTCCGCAAGGTGTGGTCAATGATTCTTTTCTTTGTATCTGAGCATATACAAGTAACAGACAGATACATATTGAAGGCATATTGAGGTTACTACACAATTGCATGCTTTATAGAAATCTTCCTGGGTATTTGGTTACACCTGAAACACACGTGTATCCAAATTCTTATCTAGACATTTATGTTGCACATCATCTAAGAAACGAAGATACAGTATATTATTTTTGCCATGTACATATTGTTTGCTTACACATACAAGCTAAAAACAGTAAGTCTCATGACCTATTGTCTTTCGCTTCATCTCGTCAGGTGCGTATTGCAGAATTCTATATCATGAAGCGAATAGATGGGTCACATTTTGGCATAATAGATAATTGCCTTATTGCTATGAACCTATGTATCTGAGTTATGGTTTATTGTTATGCAGCATACGAAACACCTTTCCTTTGTTATCTTTGTCGCCGTAAGTGTTTAAATTCACTGCAAGGAATTCATTCTTTAGAATGTTTATTATTTGTGTAGCCCCATATAACTAACATAAAGCTCTAAATAGTCCCAATAGCCAGACTAAATTTAATTAATTAAAATTACGACATTTGGAATATTTTTTTCCCCGCATATCATTTATTTAGAGGCTATCGCTGTCAACACCAGCATCATTCAGCTGATTGTTGATTTCTTGGCAAGACTACGCTCAGTAGTTTGTCATTGCTTTATGAATTACCGGCTCACATACCCCTAAGTTACCAACGCGTCGAGAACCGCTACCGATTCCCGAGCAGGTTACGTTCCTCACCTGGATATACGGGATTACGGAGAAAGACGTTAACACCAAGGCCAGGGAGACCGGCGACATATGAAATATTGATCGTGAACACAAAAAAACAAAAACAAACCCACCATTGTTATCACGTGGCTTGCAAACTGGTGTGCATGATCATGTTTCTCCACAGACAACGGTTTCCAGCAATATATCACTTCGTGTGCTGACACCTCTTCATGCTATTACAAAAGGCTGCTTAAAATCCTTTATTGATGGCTTCCCCTGTCTCTCTGTTCATAAACCTTTCTAGTTACAACAAAATGCTAAAGTATTCCTCTATACCAGTGGTTCTCAACCTTTTTTGGTACGTTCTTCACTTCACCATATTTTCAGAACGTCATTCCCCCCCCCCCTCCCTATCAAAAATTAGGCCCGCCCCCCCCCCTTTCACCGTATTTTCAGAGCGTCATTCCCTCCCCCCCTTTCATATTTCCTATCTAAAAATCCCCCACCCCTATACAGTATACGTAAAAATGTAAGGTAAATTTAATAGCACATACTAAAACAAGTCTAGACATCCACATAAAACATGATTTGTGCGTCAACTGACTTTATAAAATGAATCTTAGAAGGATGAGACGTACTTAACTGTAAAGTATGAAGGGAAAAACAATATCAAGTAATCAGTTCTTGTATTAATGCGATCTTGAAATGGTCTTCATCCCCCCCCCCCCCCCCTGGAAACCCTAAAATTCCCCCCTGGGGGGGGGAAATTCCCCACCGGTTGAGAACCACTGCTCTATACATTATGTAGCCAAGAAATGACGGCTGCGTTTTTACTAATGTTTGTGATTACTTGTCTTTGAATCTTAGCCTCTTTCACATTTAATTTATTCATTTTAACTGTCCAAGGAGTATTCAATGCAACCACATACTCTGAGTTCTCAAGAGCTTTTTGGCTTTTTTACTAACTGTCCATAATCAAGCTATGTGTTAAAACAGGTTCAGTGTAATATGCAAGAATTTATTTTCTAACCTCCAATGGCGGAATAGTTTGGCACACGGTGTTCTTAATTAATTTTATCAACTGCAGCTTTTCATCTCTGTGACACATCTTTCAACTAATGAAATCCACCTACTTGGTTACTTTCATCCATCCATCATGTGCCATGCCGATAAGCGTGGGCGGTCATGTTCTGTCCATCTCACTCGATCACCAGAGTCGTGGATCAGCTCCGTGTTCCTGTTTCGACCATGCCACGTAGGCCAAGCCATCCAGGTATTTACTTCTCGGTCTTCCCCTTGGTCTCTTCCCTTCGATCTTGCCAGTTGTCACCAAGTTCTCCAAGTCATTTCTTTTCATAACATGCCCAAAAAATGTTGACTGTCTACGTCTAATGACTTTAATCAGTTTACGATCTTCATTTGTTTATTGAAGGACTTGTTTATTGGTTTTTCTGTCGGTCCATGGTATTCTTTGCATTTTCCTCAGAAACCACATTTCTGCAGCCATCAGCTGTTTTTCAGCTTGACTGCTTATTGTCCACACTTCACATCTATACAAAAGTATAGGTTCTATGTTGCACTTCAACACTCTTTTTCCTCGTTTCAATTGATATCTTTTTATTGGTCCTTGGTTACTTTTTTTTTTTTTAAAATTCGCATATCCTTTACAGGATATCGCTGTCAACATCAGCATCTTTCAGCTGATTGTTGATTTCTTGGCAAGATTACGCTCAGTAGTTTGCCATTGCTTTCTGAGCGGCCGGCTCACTTATCCCGCAAGTCACCAACGCGGGTAGAACCGCTTCCATTTCTCGCGCGCTGCGTTACTCTGCGTGGATAAACAGGATTACAGAGACAGTCCTTGGTTACTTTACTACCTGCAAATTAACACAACGGACTTGTACATGTAGGGAAAATCGGTTTCATTGATAATACCATTACACCGGTGTGTCTTTTATTTAAGGTGACGTTCAATTGTTCACTCCCTGGTACCATTATATTTTATAATTTTCTGTAGTTCATTCTGACTTGTTGTTATCAAGACAGTGTCATCAGCATAACGTAAGTTATTTATACTATGTCCACCAACTAAAATCGTTGGCATATTTTGCATAGAAATGGGGAAACTCACCATGTAATGGTTCTTTGAACTAATCCTATACCAATGAACTAAAGGAGGAAAAGTATAGGTCTTGAGGAGGATTGGATACACGTTAGACCATACTTATACAAACAAATAACACTCGGTGAGTGATGTGGTCGTATCACGACTGACGGCTTTACTTCACAAGACATGTCTTGGTACTCATTTTAGGCTCGGAGACAGACTAAACTCGTCATACCCTGTTTGATTATGTTTGCTTGCCGTACCGATGGTCCCATGTTCAAATCCCCATCAACACGGATTTATACAATACACCAGGGCTTCTAGGCTGACTCAGTATAAAATGGGTACTTGCAATCTGTCTGGGAAGTAGGGGGCCGGAGTTATATTGACCACATCACACACATGAGTCAAGATTGGTTGGTGAAAATATGGCTAAATAAAGTACAGGCATCTTTTAAATGGACATTATGGACATATGGTCTAAGACCAGTATTTTTATAGACCAAATGGCAATCCAGGGTGTGATGTAGTCAAAATGTATGACCCACCTTCGCTTTCCTGGTACCGGAAGAGACAATTCTGGTACCCATTTCAGGTTTGGGGGAGCCAAGGTCAATTTTGAAAATCCGTTTCTATCCGGATTCGAACTCGTTAACACCAGGCACAAAGGCAAGCTTCTTGTCCCCGCTTCCATACAAGTATGACTTATCACCATATACCCAATAACCTCAAGGCATTGAAAGGGTTCTTTATGAAGAATAAGACGAGGAAGTGAAGAAGAGGTAGTAGTTGTAGTAGTAGTAGTAGTAGTCGCCGCCGTCGTCTTTGCAGTAGTAGTAGACGTACTACTACTAGTAGTAGTGGTAGTAGTAGTAGTAGTAGTAGTAGTAGTAGTAGTAGTAGTAGTAGTAGTAGTAGTAGTAGTAGTAGTAGTAGTAGTAGTAGTAGTAGTAGTAGTAGAAGTACTAGTAGTCACAGCAGCAGCAGAAGAAGAAGAATAATAACCTCAAGGCATTGAAAGGGTTCTTTAAGAAGAATAAGACGAGGAAGTGAAGAAGAAGAGGTAGTAGTTGTAGTAGTAGTAGTCGTCGAAGTCGTCGTCGTCTAAGTCGTCGTCGTCGTCGTCGTCGAAGTAGTAGTAGAAGTACTATTACTAGTAGTAGTAGTAGTAGTAGCAGTGACATATGCCTGGGTCATTGACATTGAGGTGAGTGACCTGTAGCGGGGCTATGAGAAAAACAACCAGCCCTGAGAAATAATGGTGAGGGTAGATGGAAATCCCCAAGGTGGATGGGGCGAGAGACAGTTTATTTTTGTGTGAAGTCAGGGGACTTGGGAGGGCAGTTGGAGCTGAGACCGACTGCGGGTCGGATCGTGAGGACAGATGAAGCTTAGACCGACTTGGGTCGGATCGTGTGGGGAGTGAATTACAGAGCTGCGTACTGTGTTGTGTTGTTCTCCGAGTTGTGAATGCAGGCCTAAAACCCAGTGGGGGTTGGATAGATCATGGAGGCCTGAACCCAAAGTGGGTTTGATAGTTAATGGAGGCCTGAACCCAAAGTGGGTTGGATAGTTAATGGAGGCCTGAACCCAAAGTGGGTTGGATAGTTATTGGAGGTTAGACCCAGTGTGTGGGTTGTATTGTGTGAGGTCCAGCCGTGGATAAGAGCTGGATAACTGTCCTGGGAATTTGAGATTAAGCAGGCCTTGAGAAGGCAGTGATGTGTGCGTGTTAAGTTGTGAGGAGGATATGTATATTCTATGGATTATATTGTTTCTGGATATAGAGTTATGTTCCGTTTGTCCGTGTTCTTTCTGTATTAAAGGATTATGTGCGCCAAATCAATCTTGTTCACTGACTGATGGATGTGTCCTACTGGGGTGAGTTGCATTGTGAGACAAGTAGCTAGCTCTACTTACACTCCATAGTGACATACAAGGAGCAGTGTAACCTAGACAACGACCATGTCACTCAGTTGTGATAAAGAACATTGTGACAAGCAGTACTACTAGTAGTAGTAGTAGTAGTAGTAGTAGTAGTAGTAGTAGTAGTAGTAGTAGTAGTAGTAGTAGTAGTAGTAGTAGTAGTAGTAGTAGTAGTAGTAGTAGTAGTAGTAGTAGTAGTAGTAGTATTAGTAGTATAAGTACTAGTAGTCGCAGCAGCGGCAGAAGAAGAAGAAGAAGAAGAAGAAGAAGAAGAAGAAGAAGAAGAAGAAGAAGAAGAAGAAGAAGAAGAAGAAGAAGAAGAAGAAGAAGAAGAAGAAGAAGAAGAAGAAGAAGAAGAAGAAGAAGAAGAATTAACTTGTCCTCTACCAAGCAAATAACTATAGATTTATTGGTTACTCAACAAATGCCATCTTGTTCTAAATGAAATGCCTCATCTGCAGGTCCGCATGGCCGAATGGATAAGAACGCGTGTTCTTAAACATATGGTGTGCTGATGCGGAGGTAAGCGGTTCAACCCCTACACCGGAAAGCTGAACTAAAATGTTGACCTGTCGTCCTTGACTTGGGGACGTTAATTACAATTACCTCTGAAGTGGAGTGGGTTCGCCTGATGGCGAGGGACACTGTTAATAGGGGAAGCTAACTAACAAGCAAAATTCAGTCCATCACTACTATAAATAGTGTGTATGGACGACGCTTGAGTTCAAAACGATCGAGTGCAGAAAAAAAAATCCCTCATCTACCTTTTACACGAATCCGCTGTATCATAAACGGTTACTGAAGTCCTTCTGTTCCATAGTTTCATTGTCTTTAGGCCCAAAGATCTTTAAAAGAAAACAAAATACCTTTGGAATAGAACGTGTTTTAGAAATAACTTTCCGGGACTTAAGAATTAAATTGGGATATGTCACGCAAACACGCTGAAAGCTAAATAAATGGTAAAGGATTCCCTTGTCACGCCAGGTGGCGTGTTTGTAATATGGTGCCAGGCAGATATTTTTATATACCGATCAGTACTCCAAAGCGTATTTTTCACATTGTTCCCAGGTCGACCTAGCCTAAAATAGGTACCAGGGAATGTCTTGAGAAGTAAAAGCTGTCGGCATGTTACTGACCACATCAACTGTACAATATCGATTGCTGTAAACAACTATGGGTCTATCACCACATGTCCAGTGCGCCTTAAGGGAACAGGGATTCCAACACATGACCCCGGTCCCACAGGCAAGAGGGCTGGCCATTGCGCTGTCGCGGCTCCTGTGTTGCAGATATGGGTGTGGAATTTACACATAATTTAATTTACATGGATTATATAAATATATATTCTTACGCTATGTGTTTCCTTTTCAGTTAGATATTTGGCGTTGGCTGTTTCTTTTCAGATATATTTGACCTCAAGGAAAAGACAGACAAGTTTGACCCCACTTCCGTCTTGCTGACCCGTCTTCGCAGACAAACCGCCCAGTGGTCGCAGGGAAGCCAGCACTTATGTTACTACGACTATGAAAGCGACAGACGTTGCGTTCACCCTCGCTACAACTGCCGCAACAATGGACGTTGTCTGATAGCGCAGTCCTAGGTACTGCCTGCTACAGATCCTTTTCTTTTGACCCCAATGAATCACATGTTTTTGAACAGATCAACCATTCATAAATTCTGTGATAATGGTTTTTGTTTGATATGAATAAATTATAAAAGCAACAAACACCTACTTCAGGCATTATGTTTTTATTAATCCTTAGAATCTTAATGGCGCTTCTCTTCCAGATTTATATTATTGATTGCAACAACTCGCTGCTTGATTCAGCATTCGTGCATAAGGGGCATTCTGGATCATCAAGTTATAATGGAATAAATGTTGGCGAGTTCATTTCTATAATCTTTCTCAGGTGTCTTCATCTCCAGATAGATTATATACCACCAGCCAACTCATACCAAGCTAATTACAGACTTTGCTTGGCTTATGTCCCGCTAACACACAAGCGTTTCCTTAGGTGTACTCATACACAAATAATTAAATTATCATACATCACCGACAGCACATTTGTAACTGGAAACATACCTTGGCTGTTTATAGTTTCTATGATTATTGTATGATTTATGCTGTGAATAAGGCAGGATTTAACATGATGTAGAATATTCTCTGCAATTTATAACTAACAATCGAGGTAAGGAAAAGTATTCTTAAGAACTATATTGAGCCAATCTTGTTGTATGGAAGCGAATTACGGACAAATAACAGACAAGGGACGAATTATGTGGAAGCTGCAGTCATGTGGTTTGATAGAAAAATGATGAGAACACCGTGGACAGATAGAAAGAGCTGTGAAGATATCTTGAAAGAAGTTAATTCACAAATATGACTAGTTACTCGAAGCAGAAGAAGGTGGCCCACATACTTTGGGCAAGAAGAGGAAAGCTGGAATATGTCGTCACCATGGGAAAGCTGGAGGGGAAGAGAGGGAGGGCAAGTCCGCGAGAGAAGATGTAGGACAGTTTGACATTATAACATGGAGTGACGTCAGTATCTGAGATGATTGGAAGCACGAGAGGCAAAAGGTGGTACGAGGGTGAGTTAAAAAGTAAGTCACAAACGGCTTTAGAAAAATAACTAAATAAGATAACAACTTGAAACCAGGACAGCTAGCCACCCAGGTGATGAGGACAGTGCTATTGATCTGGCGCTGGTTTCTCCTTCACTCACTACAGTGTGTAGATGGGGTGTATTAGGGTACCACGACAGCAACCACCACCCTTGCAGCATATTGGTGGAGAAAGGCAGAACCAGGCAACATAAGTCAACGGTCAAGACTTTCCAGTATGACAGTGCAGGGCAAGATGTGGTGAGTAAAATAAGACTCAACAAGCGCAGAAAGTTTCAGGGCAGGAAAATAGCTGGGAGTAGCCACCTTGGTGGAATTGTGAGGTGGAGAAGGCCTGGATGGATAAGTATAGTGCTGTAAGCAAATGGCAAAACGCCAAGAAGAACAGAGTTGCCCATCCTGGTCCCTGCATGCACTTAGAAAGAGAGATGTACAAACAAGTAAGCTATTTCAAAAACTGGTTAAGGTGGTTAAAGGTGAAAAATGGGCAGAGGTATGTCAAAGAGTAAGCACAGACAAGTCACTGAAATTGTTCTGGCGACTACATAAAAGCATGAGTGGGGTAGTCAAGAATAAGAGAATTTCTGACATCCAAGGTGCCGACCTCATCTGGCAGAGGACTGACGAGAACAAGGGCAAAGCCCTCTTCGAACGCTATCTAGAGCAGAGCAACCAGACAGACATGAGAGGCCGACATCTTGCCAAGGATGTCACCTCAGACAGGTGCAAGGTCAAGATGCCCAGAACATTTCGGATGAAGACACAAAAGAGAAACCTGGACCAATGCAGCAGTTTTTGCCGATGATGTTTATGAATGTTTCCACTCAGGCATTGAAACCTTTGCTGCAGCGATTGGTCTTGAGGAAGCGTAAAACAGAGTCCATTGGATTTTCTAATGCTTCAGCTTCTTGAACGCAAGATAAGTCCGTTCCTCCTTAGCTGGATCGCTGCAGCTCTCTTCCAACGGAAAGTAGTTTTTAGATGTGAAAGTTGGACTTCGGAACCAACAACAATATATCCTGGCCTACCACAGGGATCACCATTATCTCCAGTGCTGTTCAACGCCTACACTGAGAATCACCAGCGAGCAGATCACTGGACGGGGGTGGACATTGTCATATGCCGACGATGTTTTAGTTTATTGTCATGGTAAGGATAGAGATCAGGTTGCTATCTGAAAGACCATTTTTCATACCATTGTACTAAATCCAGCGCAAGGCGGCCTGTTTCCAAATATCCCGCAGCTCTGTTTTGAACGTGTCATGCGGGTTTATGAATTCAGATCGTAAACCCTTCGCCGCAACACCGGTAACAAATAAGTAAAGAACCCATTTAAACCCCTTCATGATGCATTGATCATAAGGTCGTAGCCCTGTATTTTAATAGACCATTCAGCACTAGCAAAGTGATGTGGGCAGTATCACACTAGTGGAATATATTTGCCACACAAATGTCACAGTCATGATTTACTCAGCGGTTTGCAACCCTTGCTCTACCATGGTTGGATAATGCAGTTTGATCACGTGTCTTTCCATTTAACGCCCAACGATTGTAAAATCTTTGCTAAAACACAAGGAACGGTACACATGAGACAAAGATAGTTTTATTAGACTCATTAAAACGACCAGATAACAAGCTAGGTCTGTCATCCATATAAACTTATAACAATGGGACTTTTCATTTCTCTTTTGAGTATTCTATTTGACCGTGGATTCTATGAACGCAAATCAATAACATTTAATTTATTCTCCTGGTATCTGTATATATTTATACAGTGTTCTGTCTAAACTCTATCTGGAGTCTTCCTATAGCTCTATTATAGTGAAGTGTTGTTCTCCAAGTATCACTCAATTTTGAGATCTACCCAGTATTATTGAAAATGGGTAACAGATAAAATTAACAATTTTCTGAAAATTGTGTTAGGAGAGAATGGAAGCAAGAGAGATGTTCCCGAAACGGATGTTACGAATATCTCGAAGCACCAGAGTAACTAACAACGATTACCATAACAAGTTTAATGAAAATAGGACATTATATATAACTATAGAAATAGACAAGTATCGTTCTTTGGTCAATTCATGAGAAGTGAGGTATTGAAAACATCATGATGTAGAGATCAGTGGGAGTGGAGGCAGAGGCAGACCGTGAGAAATGATGCTGGACGGACGGAGACGTTGGCATGGAGAACCATCATCAACATAGTTGATCCGAAACACCAAGGACAGACATACATACTTACATGTCTGTGGAGAGACATGGACACATAGGCTAGTTGGCTGGGCAAAAGTTGATGATTGGCAAACAAAAGCCACGTGGAAGGGAATTGAAAACCCATATCATATGTTGTGGCCTAGATTATATGAAGTCCACACACATAATACTCGAAGGGCTGTACCAGGACTACCTGTTAGCTATATGTAATAAAATAAACTCAAACATAAATCAAGTAAGAAAAACATTGAAGAGAACAGCTGCACTGACCAAGCAATATCCTATTTAGTTAAATAAGGACTTTGTTGAAATATGCTAAAAGTGTAGTCCTCCATTAGTTAAGGCCGTGATGCTGTCTCTCTTCCTCCTGACACCATAATATTTCAAACTTATGGAGGAGGGGTATCCCTCTAGCCGAGAACCGAGGGGCCAGGTCTGCTATTGAAAATATTGCAATACCTTGTCGGTAGCAACATTTTATGCACTGAGAGTATTACTGTATCATTGAAGACTTCCGGTCAAGATGACGAATGACGGTTGTGTTGTTTTTCTGACCGCTACCTTTTCACGTAGGAGATGGATATTTTCATCTCCTACGTGTAATTTGTGTGCCAGGATGTAAAACCAGGGTGTTTTGTTCTCTCAAGATCTGCGCCGATGCTACAGAGTTTCGTGCATTGAGCGAAGCAATCCTTTAGTGAATTTTCGCAGCGTGTGTGGTTTCTGTGGTGTTCGGTTTTTTCAACATTGCGGAACAATTTGTGTGTTCCTTACGGACTGCAGTCAACAAAACAAGACGGCGGGGCCAACGTGGTGGCAAGCGTGGAAGGGTAAAGCGTTTTAGACTTAAATGTGACCATCTGGGCCTCGTATACTCGCGTCCTATATTGGAACTGCACCAGCGTAAAACAACGTGGCCCAATTCTCGAAAACCTGGTTTACAGGAACGACATTGTAGCACTCCAGGAGACGAGACTGGGTGATCAGCTACTCAAAATGGCCGGCTTCAAATGTTTCTACAACAGGCGACATCTGGGAATGGCGATTCTCATCCGCGATAGTATGGTTGCTTCAGAGCTAGACATGTCCAGCTGGGACAATGGCGACATACAAATACAGGCGATCAGAGTTCAATCCGGTCTACCATTCGTGTTGGTTAATGTTTATGCCCGTAACGCGTGCGTGGATTTCCAGAAGTGGCAGTGCTTAAGTGACATATTAGGTCATGAAAAACATGTTATTTTCTGTAGCGATTTCAACGCTAAAGGCATATCATGGGGAAACATTTCCTACAACACACAGGGTGAAGAGCTCGAGACTGCACTTGAAACCATTGACATATTGTGTATCAACACTGGCTGTGTCACCAGGACAGCTAGCCACCCAGGTGATGAGGACAGTGCTATTGATCTGGCGCTGGTTTCTCCTTCACTCACTACAGTGTGTAGATGGGGTGTATTAGGGTACCACGACAGCAACCACCACCCTTGCAGCATATTGGTGGAGAAAGGCAGAACCAGGCAACATAAGTCAACGGTCAAGACTTTCCAGTATGACAGTGCAGGGCAAGATGTGGTGAGTAAAATAAGACTCAACAAGCGCAGAAAGTTTCAGGGCAGGAAAATAGCTGGGAGTAGCCACCTTGGTGAAATTGTGAGGTGGAGAAGGCCTAGATGGATAAGTGTCACAAAGTGAATGTTGACTAAGTGACAGATAGAGTGGCTATGGTTATGTCTAGGGTATGTCCTTGTAACACTGTGATGTTGAACAACAGATTAATCAAGATGCATCACCACCAAACACCAGTCAGTGAACAAGCGTTAATTTGCGCACATAATATTCCTTTAATTCTGAATTAACACAGACACATGTAACATATAAATCCAGGAACAATAATTCTCTAAGAATCTATCTCCATCCCAATGGAACACGTCGAATAGCACTGCCTCTCAAGGCTACTAAAATATCGTCCCACACGACAGGTATACTAGCCTCTCTCTAGGCCCGACTCAAAGTAACCCACTATGGGTCTCGAATTCCACTCACTATCCCTGGAACCCACAGTGCGGAGTTATCTTCCAAACTCCGTCACAATTCTTCACTTTATCAGACCACGACCTTCTCCTGGTCTGGTCTACACTCCACTCCTCTCAACTCGGAGTCCAAACCTCAACTCCCCGTCAATCTTTGTCCCTGTCTTTTTAAACAATTCTATGCCCCACATTGCCTCACACACACCACACAACCTCACTGCTCCAACTGTCTGCCTCACCAGCTGACCTCTTCTCAGCTCGCCCCTTCAATTACTGTCCTCTCATTTACGCCCTCTGGGGGACCCACCATCCGCCCCATTTTATCTCGTGAACTGTTTATCTTGTACGGCCACTCACCTTAATGTCAATGACCACAGGCATGTGACACTACCCCACCCTCAAAAGAAAACATCGTTTTCAAATGTTGGGAGACTCATACTTATCAAATATGTGACCCAGACACATTGCCTGGGTAGTCGTTAGTATAATCCAACTTACTCTAGCTACCACACTTAATAATATATCAAATACTCATAGTACACTCCCATATTCCCCACACATAAATACAAACAACTTTCTATCTTTTGTATCAATGCATGAACTAATACATCACATAATAATAATAATACATCATAGAAAAGCATTATACTTATGTACCCACAGGTCTCTTACTACTTCACGACCACACAATACTATTTGTGTACCGACACTATATCAGGTGGTTTTGTTCTTGCATTAACCCACCTCTGATTCCTGTCGATGCTGTGTCTACCTTTCATGTACCCATCACTCATGGTACCTCTACAATTACAACATCTGTTTGCTATCCCTAGCCCTGGGTCAGTAATGTCGCGAACACTCTTTTGACCTGACTCAACTTTCCTATCTGCATATTGCACCATTACACTTGAGTCTCTGTTTAGTCTGAACTCTTTATTCAATCTTGGCCCATATATCTGGCACCTTTCTTTCTGCTGCATACGCCTTATGCCTATGTGCCCTGCACATGCACTATCCTGAGCTGTTCTAGTATATCGGTGTCTGTGTGCTAAAGGTACTGCTACTTGCCCACGTGCAGTTCCACTATCTGAAAAGCGGCGAGTAAGAACATTGTTCTTCCTCTCGAAGCACCATCTACCTTTCTTTGACTGCCTATGTTCTACTCTCCTACACCCTTGGGAACATTTGTTCAGAGTAGTATCTTGTCTCTGGGAGTCACTAGCACTATATTTGGGATCCTATTCTCATCTGCTCAGCTGTACTATCCTTGTCCTGAGTTCCTGTGTCTACTTCAAGTGCCTCTTCTACCTCAGCTATACTCTCTAATTTAGGTTCTCTTGTGGTAACTACCTCATTACTGCTTACACTATATTTTTGGTCCCAATAAACTACTTCCTCTTCTGTACACTCTTTAACTCCTATAACATTTCCTATGATGAGATCTGCCACTGGTGAGTCTAAAACACATGCTGTCACTCTTCCTGTTATGTATGGTGTTTTTACTGTTATCACGGCTATTGGGTAGAATTCTACTGTCCCATTAAATGTTATGGATCTAATCTTTTTCCCTGTATAATCCGAGGGTTGCACTAAACTCTTTCTCACCCCGATGGACGTACATCCGGAATCCCTAATTGTTAACGCTGGCCTATCATTAACAAACCCATGATGCATCTTCAGACTTCCTCCTTCATGCACTGCTGATCCTGCTTTAACTGTGTGACCACATATTAAGACTGGCTGACTGTCTTTTTCAAAAAGAGGTTTGCACCCACTACAATCTTCATTGTTCAGCGTCTCAATTACTTGTGCTGCATTTGAGTGCTCTGTTTCTCTCATCCTACATTGATGACTGACATGCCCGTTCCTTCCACATTTGAAACAAGTGATCTCCCTTTTACTGTTGTTCGTTGGTCCATCTGATGGTTGTGCATCACAATCTGCCATTTTGTGTCTCCAGCTCCCACAATTCCAACATCCGGCATAATTTGGACGTCTCTGGAAGTTCCCTCTTCTATATGGGTACCGTCCTACTCTACCAACATTGTTTCCTCGGAAACCATTATCTTGAAGTTCTTGTTGCTCACCTTTCTGTGCTGAATCCACACTTTTCGCCCTTGGTCTAATGACTGGATTCTGGTCCTGTTTAGTGTACGCTGCACAGACTATTTCCTCACTCATTAGTTTCCCCATTGAACTGTTAGGATGTGCAGTCATATAGTTTTGCCCTAACTGAGACATTGTGTCTATGTCCTTTGGCTTACGTTCCTCGAAGAAAGCCACTAAATTAGTATTGCACGATGATAACACCTTGTCTCTCAGCATTAAATCCACTAATTTATTAAAATCTTTTCCTACCTCTGCCAGCTCCATCCACTTATTAAATGTGTTCTTTACTGTGTTAACAAAATCTGTGAAATCTTGATTTGTCTCTGGCCCTAACTGTCTAAACTTTGTTCTATATCCATGCTTCAGTTAGTTGGAACTTTGTCAGCAAACGTTGACGTAAGATAGTGTAGTTGTTTCTTTCTTCTACAGGTAAATTAAACATTGTTTCTAGAGCCTTACCCGTTAAATACTCGCCCAGTCTAATTGCGTACTCGCTTTCTGGGATGCCTAATACCTTCACTGATGCTTCGAATCTCGACAAATAGGAATCCAAGTTGTCTCGGTCCGTAAAAAATGGCAGTTTTAATCTCTGTGACGACTGCGACGGTCTTCTGCTTTCCTCACTTTGACCTTTGGAAGATAGTTCTAGTTTTCTTAACTCGATTTCAGCTAGTTTTACTTGTGTCGCTTCCTGTAGACGCTTGTTTTCTATTTCAGCTAACTTTACTTCCTGTAGACGTTTGTTTTCCATTTCAGCTAGTTTTACTTGCGTCTCTTTCTCTTCCTGTAGACGCTTTGCCTCGCGTTCATTATGCCTCTCCTCTCTTTCCATCTGCTTTTGTTCTTTCGCTTCTGCATACTCCTGTAACTCTTTACCTTTCAGGCCTATTCTTTCACCTGCGTCAATATAATCCATTAAAGTAGGCATCTTGTACTTGTGGACACGTTGCTGTCTGTCAGCCAACTATAAATGTGAAGACTCTGCTGTTAGTCTCTGTGTCACTTCCCTAAGTACACCCGCACTCCCTGTGTACGTAAATCCGTATTGCTACAATATCACTCTGTACTCACCCAGTCACTCTATAAGCACTAGGTAGTGAGGGGGGAATATAACTATACTCCCTCCTATATATATATATATATATATATATATATATATATATATATATATATATATATATATATATATATATATATATATATATATATATATATATATATATATATATATCAAATAACTGTAGAACAATTCCTGGAAATAGTTGTAAACATACATATACATACACAAATGGATGATACACACTAACTGCGAACTATTAAACGCTAGACGCATAGGCCGGTGAAACGCAGACGGATGATTACATAGAAATAAAAACCACTGACATAAACATGCCCATGAAAGACCATACCGTGCGCATAATATAAACTGACAAATACCATCTAGATAGAAGATGTATTAACATAAGCATTACAACAATACCATATATCCAAAGAACTCAAATATTATATGTAACAGTAAAGAGAAAACAGTAAAAAGAACAAATATAAAATGAATAATGTACATAGATCTGACGTAGACACTTGGACACCATGTATAATGTCGAGACGACCCAATGCCACAGCACAAAACAAACTGACTCGTCAGCTGTCTCTCAACCAATACAATGTGCACCTAGAAACTTCACCTTTGCTCTGTCTCCCGCATTTCGAGAAATAAAGCAAAAATATCCTACTTATTACGACCACTGGACCACATACAAATATTTACGTAACGCACAACAACAACAATACTTAGGACGATGAGAACAACAGAAGCAAACAAGGGTTGCCGACACCAATGCGATGGTAGAATCTTAAAAAAGTCCTTAATTTGTTTTCAATAGTCTCCGAAAATCGCCTGGAAATGTTTGTCGGTTACTGTTTTGAAAAGATTACGACGTTAGCTTCCCACAATGAATTAAAGTTCTGATGCGTTGTCACTTTTTGTTGACGTGGTGACACGATTTTCGACTGTCGTAAAAGTTGAAGATGATGATAATTATCCCAACGCCTTGTATCTTCACAGTCCGTAATGTTTTTGTAACCCTCCCTGTAGGGATGGCCTGTGATTGTATAATGTATGTGAACGCTCTTGTTTTGCCAGAAATATTGGGTTTTCGTTGCGTTTTGGGGAGCCGAAAATACCTTTAAAATCAATGAATGTTTATCTGCGTAGTCACTGTCGCTTTGAAGTGATGGTATGGTTTCACTGTTGCTGACCCGGTTAAACCAACGAATAGCAGAAAATGATCACGCACTTTAAATCCGCTTCGCAAGTCTTTTTTGGTGAAAAAATGCGCTCATATTTGCGAAGACGGCACCTGAATGACTGTTGTGGTTTGTTTGCCGATGATGACACACACACACAAAGACGTTAAACGTAAATCCGTAGTTTCAGTAGAAAACCAACGTGTTATTCTCAGTGGAAATTTTTCCGTCAAATTCCCTGGTTCTCGGCCTTGACTCACAAGGTCATCTCTGTTTCTCTTTATCACAATAATCCGTGTAGAAACGCTTACTTTTCTGTGGAGCAACGATTGTCACCTTTGTGTGTTCCCCACACTTTCCTCCTATAACTCCCCTCCTCCTGGCGAGTTTTTAACCATGAATT
Organism: Cepaea nemoralis; assembly: GCA_014155875.1. Taxonomy (NCBI): domain Eukaryota; kingdom Metazoa; phylum Mollusca; class Gastropoda; order Stylommatophora; family Helicidae; genus Cepaea; species Cepaea nemoralis. The sequence continues at coordinate 192,333 of JACEFZ010013534.1, forward strand.
ACCCTCGTAACTCCTCTGGCGCCCCTTTCCGTCTTATTATCTGCACCGAACTCTGAAGACGCCGTACACACACACTCGCTGTCCACAAGTTCACCTGACCTATAAACACACGCGCCTGTTTGCGTTAATTTTCTGACGTCCCTGATAGCCGAAGAAATACTGCCTGGTATCCAATTTACCTGTCCTGACCTTCTCGTGACCTATGTGCTACCCAGTTCCCGCACGGAAGAAACCCCAGTGTTTATATCGTGGACACACTTTCCCCGTCTCCTCTCCCCACTCCGAGTGAGAAATGATATTTTTACCTGGTTTCTCGTGGACTCTGTATTAATTCTCCGACCCTTTTTAAATGCGCTGTCTACTGAAAATGGTGTTTATTCTTGACAGGAGAGCTCTCATTAATTGTTGTTGTAATTGGGCATCCGACTAATGTCTCTGATGTTAGTGTTCTCTCTAATCGACGAAGCCTCCCAGAAATCTACTCTGTCACAAAGTGAATGTTGACTAAGTGACAGATAGAGTGGCTATGGTTGTGTCTAGGGTATGTCCTTGTAACAATGTGATGTTGAACAACAGATTAATCAAGATGCATCACCACCAAACACCAGTCAGTGAACAAGCGTTAATTTGCGCACATAATATTCCTTTAATTCTGAATTAACACAGACACATGTAACATATAAATCCAGGAACAATAATTCTCTAAGAATATATCTCCATCCCAATGGAACACGTCGAATAACACTGCCTCTCAAGGCTACTAAAATATCGTCCCACACGACAGGTATACTAGCCTCTCTCTAGGCCCGACTCAAAGTAACCCACTATGGGTCTCGAATTCCACTCACTATCCCTGGAACCCACAGTGCGGAGTTATCTTCCAAACTCCGTCACAATTCTTCACTTTATCAGACCACGACCTTCTCCTGGTCTCGTCTACACTCCACTCCTCTCAACTCGGAGTCCAGACCTCAACTCCCCTCAATCTTTGTCCCTGTCTTTTTAAACAATTCTATGCCCCACATTGCCTCACACACACCACACAACCTCACTGCTCCAACTGTCTGTCTCACCAGCTGACCTCTTCTCAGCTCGCCCCTTCAATTACTGTCCTCTCATTTACGCCCTCTGGGGGACCCACCATCCGCCCCATTTTATCTCGTGAACTGTTTATCTTGTACGGCCACTCACCTTAATGTCAATGACCACAGGCATGTGACAATAAGTATAGTGCTGTAAGCAAATGGCAAAACGCCAAGAAGAACAGAGTTGCCCATCCTGGTCCCTGCATGCACTTAGAAAGAGAGATGTACACACAAGTAAGCTATTTCAAAAACTGGTTAAGGTGGTTAAAGGTGAAAAATGGGCAGAGGTATGTCAAAGAGTAAGCACAGACAAGTCACTGAAATTGTTCTGGCGACTACATAAAAGCATGAGTGGGGTAGTCAAGAATAAGAGAATTTCTGACTTCCAAGGTGCCGGCCTCATCTGGCAGAGGACTGACGAGAACAAGGGCAAAGCCCTCTTCGAAACGCTATCTAGAGCAGAGCAACCAGACAGACATGAGAGGCCGACATCTTGGCCAAGGATGTCACCTCAGACAGGTGCAAGGTCAAGATGCCCAGAACATTTCGGATGAAGACACAAAAGAGAAACCTGGACCAATGCAGCAGTTTTTGCCGATGATGTTTATGAATGTTTCCACTCAGGCATTGAAACCTTTGCTGCAGCGATTGGTCTTGAGGAAGCGTACAACAGAGTCCATTGGATTTTCTAATGCTTCAGCTTCTTGAACGCAAGATAAGTCCGTTCCTCCTTAGCTGGATCGCTGCAGCTCTCTTCCAACGGAAAGTAGTTTTTAGATGTGAAAGTTGGACTTCGGAACCAACAACAATATATCCTGGCCTACCACAGGGATCACCATTATCTCCAGTGCTGTTCAACGCCTACACTGAGAATCACCAGCGAGCAGATCACTGGACCGGGGTAGGACATTGTCATATGCCGACGATGTTTTAGTTTATTGTCATGGTAAGGATAGAGATCAGGTTGCTGTGAACTGAACACCGAACTCAATCGCATAAGTACTTGGTGTGCTGAAGCTGGGGCAATGGTCAACCCAACAAAGGCAACAGTGACATGGTTCTCTTTGAATAATCATATTGTCAACACTCTAACATCAACTGTTAATCTGTGTTCAGAGACTGTGGAAAGAACGCAGGCAATGAATTACCTGGGGATACGGTTTGATCGAAGCCTTGCTTATAATGATCACATAGACCAGGTGATAACAAAGGCCAAGCGGGGTTTGGCTGCGATGCGGGTGATGGCGGCAGCAAACTGTGAGCAGCGCCATCTATGTCTCTATATGAGGGGCTGGTCATGTCTGTTTTTGAGTATGCGATGGCAATCCTGACTCTCAGCCGTAAGCAGATAGAAAGGATGGAAAGGATACAAACGAAGCTATGCGCATTATTCTTGGATGTACAAGAGATACAGCATGCAGGACGATGCGCAACCTTCTTGATTTTCCAACCATTGAAGACAGATTACAAATTTGCAGAGCACGTGTCTATCTCAGAGTTAACGCAAACACACAGCATCCACTGCATAGTGAAATTAGGAAGGTGAAGGGCAGCAGGTTAAAAAGAGGAAGGTCGTGGATGGGTCAAGCCGAAGACATTCTTCAACAGGTGTGTTCACTGGAGGACTTAGAACCTGGCGAGGAGTGGGTACAAGTGCCAACAGATTTCTGTACGTCCTTTTCAGTTTGCATCCAACTAGACAGAAAATGCAGACAAGAAAATCCGGCTGCTGTGGAGGCGGAAGTACAAGCGTTGATTTTCGAGAATTCGTTAGACGGTGATGCTGTCATCTACACAGATGGGTCGGTCGTCCGACATGTGAGAAGCTCATGGGCCGGAGGGAGAATTGTGAAGGAGGACTCTAGTGCTTTTGTTAAGACCACAAGTAGCCTGACTATGGAAGTCATGGCAGTAAGTAAAGCAATAACATGGCTCGAGACACAGACATTCAATAGGGCATGTTTTCTTAGCGACTCAATGAGCATGCTCAAGAGGATAGAGATGGGGTGGATCCGAAGAGAGTGGTTGCTGTCTCTGGAGCGGTCTCGGCTGACAAAGATTAATTTCATCTTCGTGCCACGGCATGCGGGAGTACAAGGAAATGAGCGGGCTGACAAGCTCGCAGGTAGGGCTAAGGTGGAGGGCTGATGCGCCAAGGACCAGGCTGACATTCTGAATACTCTACGAGAAGTAAGACTTGTGCGAGAACCAAGTGATGACTGCGAATCTACAACCATGGTCAGACTGCGAGAACAGCAAATCAAAAGAGGGGTGGCCAAACAAGAACACTACGCAGGAAGCCAAATAAGATTGATAAACCAACACAGAACTGGTGTCGTTAGCCGTTACACGCTGCGGGATTTGCTGAGGAGAGGATCCGAGCACTTATGGACTAACTAACTAACTAACTAACTAACTAACTAACTAACTAACTAACTAACTAACTAACTAACTAGCTAACTAGCTAACTAACTAACTAACTAACTAACTAACTAACTAACTAGCTAGCTAGCTAGCTAACTAACTAACTAGCTAACTAACTAACTAACTAACTAACTAGCTAGATAACTAACCAACTAGCTAACTAACTAACTAACTAACTAACTAACTGACTAACTGACTAACTGACTGACTGACTGACTGACTGACTAACTGACTAACTGACTAACTGACTGACTGACTGACTGGTAGCAAAATTGTATGCACTGAGAATATTACTGTATTGTGTTACAGTCAATGTTTCAGTATCTGAGCATAATGCTATATTGTGTAATGGGATGCAGAGGTGTTTCCAAGGCACCTGAGTCAGGTTCTATACTGGCAAAGACCTACTAACACATCCTAGTCGTGCGTCCTGGGCAATAGGTCCCTTCGGGGTCCTGGCTAACGTAGTAGGATCGCTGATTCTTCCGAAGTCGGAGATTATCTGCCTGCACGGCGAGGAACCACCAGTCTGCACACCAATAAGCCAGACATGGAACAACGGATACTCAAGCAAACCTCAGTCCGGTATGACATCACACTGATGTTGGACAACAGGATGTCTTCATCCGACATACAGGACTCCACCCTGGAGTTCACAGCCAGCGAACGCAAGCAAGCAAGCAAGCATATTGCGTAATAATCACTGTTTCAGTATCTAAGCGAAATCTAAATGATAATAGAAATGCTGTTGATAGAAAAAAATAAAGAGAATTCAGTTGAATTCAGAAGTCAGTTGTTGTAATACCGAAGCGTAGAAACAGCGCAGAGCTATCTGACCCGAGAGCAGCAATCCATGAACCATGTCAGAAGTGCAAAAGGGCTATAATACAATAGATCCCATCACATTGCAACATACCTGGAAATGAAGAGACCAACAGGTCGACAAAGGAGGATAGAAGACTACCTTAGAATGAAATAAGCATAACCTAAGATGATACCAAGAGATTTATAAATAGTAATTATAGAACCAAATGGGAATCAGACCAACCAGATCAACAGAAAGATGATGCATCTTACAAGCTCCCCCGAAGAGAACAAGTAACAATCTTCAGATTGCACACAGGTCACAATATACTGAAATATCACGACAGCCAAACATTTAGCACTGTAATGACCAACATACGAAAAGAGAAACTAATTTGACCTACACCTGCTCCATTTGAAGACAAACAATGGGAGTGTCAACAAGCTGCATTTGAATGCTGTTTTCACTGGAAATATTCATACTGGCATTTGAAAATGTGTAAAGAAGAAAAACATGAAAAAGAAGAAGTTCAGTATATATCATACGCACACCATCTCACATTGACACACACACTCACCAGCACAAAGCAATATATCACACACACACACACACACACACACACACACACACACACACACACACACACACACACACACACACACACACACACACACACGCGCGCGCGCATAAACACACACAAACACACAGAAGGAATCAGAAATTTAAAAAAAATCGCACACACACAATGCACAAACATACACACATACATACAAATGCAACCTATTATCCTATACACATGCATATACAAACTCACACAAGCACACACATTCACACATACATACATGTACCGGCAAAGATCCAACAGTTCTTTGGTCTGACGTAAGATGTACATATACAATTATGTCTATAACTGCTTGCAGCAATGGGCCAAGTACAACTCTGCCTGTTTGTCGTCCTGGCCTTCTCCTGCCTGACCCAGCTGGTGACCCCTGTACCCATGGTCATAGATGCGGAACTGGATTATGACACAAAAGAGCCTGTACCGATTATTAAAGGTAGGGTCATGCGTGGTGGAGTGAAGCTGATTGATGTCATGTTTAAGTTCGTTAATATCAGTTAGAGGAAGCACTGTAGCCCTGTGGTTAGCACGCTCGCCTGCCAGCCCTGTAGTCAACTGTTTGAATCCCATCGATGGGGGAATTTTTATTTAACACATGACCTAGGTTACTAGGTTGACCCAGCCTACAATGGTTACCAGGAAATGTTGTGGAAAGTAAAGGCGGGCGGCATGATATTGGTCATCTGTGGAGCCAGGATTGGTCTATAACAATATGGGGCTTGCACCATAAACCCATACTGGGACGTAGCAGGTAGACACTAGCCTGCCGCACCGTTGGTCTTGGGTTCGATCCGCATCGTGAAGGTTTCGAATAAAAATAATAATGACCTGGACTCTCAGCCTAAAATGGACGCCAGAAAATATATTGGGAAGTAAAGGCACCCGCTGTGAAACCGACTACATGACCCACTTACTGCCGTTTGGTCTATACAAGGTTAGGTCTATCCCCCAGGCCTGATACACCATAGACATGTAAAAGAGACCTTGACTTACTTTCACTGACCTTATACCCAGCACACCACAAGGCGTTGAAAATGATTCTTTACTTCTTATCTGAATATACACAAGTAACATACAGACAGATACATATTCAATGCATATTGCGGTTGTTTCTCTACACAACTGCATACTGTATAGCAATAGTCCTGGGTATTTAGTAACACTTGAAACACGTTCATCTACATTCTTATCTAGAGATTTAAGTTGCACATCATCTAAGAAAGGACGACAGAGTATATTATTTTTGCCACTTACATGTTGATTATTTACACACACAAGCCACAATCAGCAGGTTGCACGATCTTGTGCCTTTTGCTTCGTCACGTCAGGTGTGTATTGCAGAGTTCTATATCATGAAGTGAATGGACGGGTCACATTTTGGCATAAATATACAATTGTCTTGTTGCTATGGACCGATGTATCTGAGTTATCGTTTATTGTTCATCGAATGTAGCATACGATACCAATTTACTTTGTTAACTTTATGACGCAAATGTTTAAATTTACTAGGAAAAATTTATTCTTTAGAATGTTTATTATTTACGTAGTCCCGTATAACTCACATCAAGCTATAAAGAGTACCAACGGCCAAACTAAATTTAATCAGCTAGAATTATGACATATGAAATACTGATCGTTACAGAATCATTATTGTTATCAAGTGGCTTGCAGATTGGCGTGAGTTTACGATTTCCAGCAATATATCAATTCGTGTGCTGAAACCTCTTCATGTTATTACAAAAGGTTGCTTAAAATCTTCTCTTGTTGTCTTTCTCTGTCTCTCTGTTCATAAACCTTTCCAGTTACCACAGCATGCTAAAAGTATTTCTCTTCACATTATGTGGCCAAACATGATGACTGCGGTTTTACTGATGTTTGTGATTACTTGTCATTGTATCTTAGCCTCTTTCAAAACATTTAGATTAGTCTCTTTAGCTGTCCAAGGATTGTTCAGCATTCTTATGTACAACCACATCTCTGAGGCGTGAAGGGATTTTTGGCTTGTTTTAATAACAGTTCAGCATCAAGCCATGTGTTAAAACAGGAGCCCAGAAAAATAAACTCGCTATACTCTGTTTGGTTATTAGTCTCGTGTTCAAATCCCAATAAAAACAGATTTATACAGTACAACGGGGCTTCCAGGTCTACCCAGTCTAAACTGGGTACCAGGAATTGTTCTGGTTTAATAAAAAACATGGAAAATAAAGTTATCGTGTAAACACCTTAAGGCGCATTGGACATATGGTGCAAGACCAGTATTTGTATAGACCTATGGCAATATAGTGGTGATGTGGTCAATATGTGCGACCAGCCTTCGCTGTCCTGGTACAGGATGAGACAATTTCAGGCTGGGTTGACCCAACAGCCCAGGTCAATTTTTAATATCAATCTAGATCCAGATTCGAACTCATGACTACCAGGCCGGTTGGCTAGCTTCTAGTCACTACGCTGCTCCGACTTCCTTACAAATATAGTCTAGCACCAATAGCCTCAATGAGTAGAAAGGGTTCTTTAAAGGGAAGAAGAAGAAGGCGAAGAAGAAGAAGAAGAAGAAGAGAAGAAGAAGGCGAAGAAGAAGAAGAAGAAGAAGAAGAAGAAGAAGAAGAAGAAGAAGAAGAAGAAGGAGAAGAAAGAATAAGTAGTAGTAGTAGTAGTAGTAGTAGTAGTAGTAGTAGTAGTAGTAGTAGTAGTAGTAGTAGTAGTAGTAGTAGTAGTAGTAATAGTAGTAGTAGTACTAGTAGGAGTAGTACTAGTAGTAGTAGTACTAGTAGCAGCAGCAGCAGCAGCAGAAGAAGAAGAAGAAGAAGAAGAAGAAGAAGAAGAAGAAGAAGAAGAAGAAGAAGAAGAAGAAGAAGAAGAAGAAGAAGAAGAAAGAAGAAGAAGAAGAAGAAGAAGAAGAAGAAGAAGAAGGATAAGAATTCATTTGCCTTTTACATTATCTTCTACCAAGCAACTCACTATAGATTTATTGGTTACTCAACAATTACCATCCTTTTCTAAATGTCACCTGTCTCGTTTATCCTATACATGAATTCGCTGTATCAAAAACGGTTACTTTATATCTTTCTGTTCCATAGTTTCATTATCTTTAGGCCCAAAGTTCATTAAATAAAAACAAAATCTCTTTGAAATAGGAAGTGTTTTAGAAATAACTTTCCGGGACTTAAGAATTAAATATGGGTATGTCATGCAAACACGCTTAAAGCTAAACAAATGGTAAAGGATTCCCTTTTCACGCCAGGTGGCGTGTTTGGCATTTGGTGCCAGCCAAATATTGTTATATACCGACGAGCGCTCCATGGTGGATTTTTTCACATTGTTTCCAGATCCACTGGCCTAAAATGTGTACCAGGCACTGTCTTGAGAAGTAAAAGCGGTCGGCAGGTTACTGACCACATCAACTCTACAGTGCCGATTGGTGTATACAACCATGGGTCTATCACCAATGCCCAAATGAGCCTTAAGGGAACAGGGATTCCAACACATGACCCTGGTCCCACAGGCAAGAGTGCTGGCCATTGTCACGGCTCCTGTGTTACAGATACACATAATTTAATATTACATGGATTATATAAATATATATTCTTACGCTATGTGTTTCTTGTTCAGTTAGATATTTGGCGTTGGCTGTTTCTTTTCAGATATATTTGACCTCAAGGATATGACAGACAAGTTTGACCCCACTTCCGTCTTGCTGACCCGCCTTCGCAGACAAACCGCCCAGAGGTTGCAGGGAAGCCAGCACTTTTATAACTATAATAACTACGACTATGAAAGCGACAGACGTTTCGAAAACCCTTACTACAACTGCCGCAACAATGGACGTTGTGTGGTAGCGCAGTCCTAGGTACTACCTGCTACAGATCCTTTTCATTTGACCGCAATGTATTTGAATAGATCAACAATTCATAAACTCTGTGAACGTGGTTTGCTGTTTGATATGAATAAATTATACAAGAAATAAGCACCTACTTCTGGCATTATGTTTTTATTAATCCTTACAATCTTAATGGCGCTTCTTTTCCAGATTTATATTATTGATTGCAACAACTCGCTGCTTGATTAAGCATTCGTGCATAAGGGGCATTCTGGATCATCAAGTCATAATGGAATAAATGTTGGCGAGAACATTTCTATAATCTTTCTCAGGTGTCTTCATCTCCAGATAGATTACATGCCACCAACCAACTCATGCCAAGCTAATTACAGACTTTGCTTGGCTTATGTCCCGGTAACACACAGGCGTTTCCCCAGGTGTACTCATACACAAATAATTAAATTATCATATCTCACCGACAGCACATTTGTAACTGGAAAGATACCATAGATTTTTATATTGTTTGAGTATTGCATGGTTTATGTTGTGAATAAGGCAGCATTTCACAAGATGTAAAATATTCACTGCAATTTACAACTAACAACCGAGGTAAGGAAAAGCGTTCTTAAGAAGTATAATGGGCCAGTAATGTTGTATGGAAGCGATTTACGGACAATTAGCAGACAAGGGACGAATTATGTGAAAGCTGCAGTCATGTGGTTTGATAGAAAAATGATGAGAACACCGTGGACAGATAGAAAGAGCTGTGAAGATATCTTGAAAGAAGTTAATTCACAAATAGAACTAGTTACTCGAAGCAGAAGAAGGTGGCCCACATACTTTGGGCTAGAAGAGGAAAGCTGGAATATGTCGTCACCATGGGAAAGCTGAAAGGGAAGAGAGGGAGGGCAAGGCCTGCGAGAGAAGATGTAGGACAGTTTGACATTATAACATGGAGTGACGTCAGTATCTGAGATGATTGGAAGCCTGAGAGACAGAAAGTTGTATGTAGAGAGACATAATCACTAACGCCACATGGCATGGATTATATGTAGAAGGAGATGGCAGTTTCAGCTGTGCCCATACAGAAGCTTCTGTGTTGGCTTGCTCTCCTTAGGATTTATAACAAGTGAACTCCATTAACGTGTCTACTTACCATAGTACATGTTTGTCAACTTCACTTCCAAGTGTTGTATCCTGGGTAACGGGGGCTGTGGGGTCTCCTGAACATGGACCTCTGGCTTACCAGGCATTCAATTGTGCATTAAACTTAATATAAGAAAATAGTGTAGAATAAATTACCTGGCACTTGGTTCCATCAGAAGTGCTTGACCTGGCAGACAAGGGCGACATGTATGACCCTTTGGGCCTGCTGTTCAACCGTGAAAGAAATAGCGCAATGACTGACGGATCGCCTTCAATACAGACACCCCCCCCCCCCCCCGAGGACACCACAAACGAGTTTCTCACCGTCTATCTCACACTTAGGGTGTTCAGATAGTGACGGGATAGAATCCAGGTCTGAAACACAACAAAAGTCAGAACACCTCCGCTGGAACTGGACACAGTGATTTGTGTCCAATGACAATCTGGTGTTTTGTTTGCCCTTAATAAAATAAACTACAGCGACATATACTTCTTAGATTTCTTTTGATTGTTCGTGTGAATGAGTTCTTGTGAATGTTGATAGGTCTTGTGAATGAGTTCTTGTGAATGTTGATAGTCCTTGTGAATGAGTTCTTATGACCGAGTTCTTGTAATCATGTTGACAGTTCTGTTGATAATTTGTCTTGTAGTTGTCATGTCTATGGTTGTATGTATTTATTGTATATAGTCCCCAATTTAAAAATCTGTCAAATTGCGACAAGAAAAGGTTGAAATCCTAAATAGAACCTCAAATGTTATATGCGTGTGTACAACGGACAATGGCTATAAACATATGGTACTGGACAAACAATGCAATTTATACATTACGGACACAAATAGAAAGGTCAATAGAGAAACAGAAAGTCATATATTAGTGCTTCATAGATTATACTAAGGCATTTGATAAAGTAAAACATGATGAACTGATTACAATATTGGACGATATCAACATTGATGGGAAAGATTTAAGAATAATAAAGAATATTTATGGAACCAAGTAGCAGCAATTAAAATGGGAAATAAAGAGGGTAGTTACGAACAGATAAAGCTAGGAGTACGACAGGAGTGTGTCTTGTCACCAGATCTCTTCTTCCTGTATAGCAGAGGAATAATGAGAGAGATCAAAGAAATGCCAGGAATACTAGTTGGAGGTTATAATATAAATAATATACACTATGTAGATGACACAGTATTGGTGGCGGATACATCAACAAACCTACAACAATTGTTGGGCATTGTTGTAACAGAGAGTGCAAGGAAAGGACTCTCCTTGAATATCAAGAAAACAGTTACAATGGTGATATCAAAGAAAATGGTGTCACCAAAATGTGACATAGAAATAGAAGGAAAAATTCTTAACCAAGTGGATAATTTTAGATACCTAGGGACATTAATAACATCAGATGGATGATATACACCAGAGATTAAGAACAGAATAGGGCAAGACAAAAACCACATTTCAGAAAATGAAGAGTATCTTAAGCAATAAGTCACTATCACTGAATGTAAGAAAGAGAGTGCTGAAATGCTATGTAGATCCAGTTTTGCTGTATGGCAGTGAATCTTGGAATGTAAATGAACAAATTAAGAAGAAATTAAAAGCAATAGAGATGTGGTTCCTGAGACAAATGTTGCGAATTCCTTGGACTGCCAGAGTAACTAACAACAACTGCCTGAAACAAGTTAATGAAACTAGAACATTATGTACAACAATAAAAAAGAGACAAACATCTTTCTTCGGTCATGTGATGAGAAGAGAGACATTGGAGAACATCGTGAAAACTGGAAAGATCGAGGGAAAGAGAGGCAGAGGCAGACAAAGAAAAGTGATGCTGGATGGATTAAGACTGTGGCATGGAGGAATATCAGCAGTAGAGTTGATCCAGAAAACCAAAGACCGAGATCTGTGGAGAGCCATGAACGCCTACGCCAGCTGGTAGGGCACTTGATGATGATGACTGGACATTTAGGTTCTAAAGATAATGTACAGAATTACCTGAACGGACAGTGAAGAAAAACGAATGTATGAGAATGTCCTACAAGAAACAATTGAAAAAAGTACACTGCAGTGAGTGTTTTAATTTAGTGCCATGGCAAAATTGTTAGAGAGGGCTTGGGAAGGCTGGTAAAGCAAAGAGATCACTGGATGTCTTGGTCACTTGACATAATTGAGAAGAACACAGACCTGATTCAATACAGGCGATCGTGTGAGATGGCGAATTATGACCGCCTCGCCTAAGGAATTTTCACATAAATAGGCCTAAGAGCCAGACACATAGGTGAAGAGTTTGGGGTGGGGTGGGGCGTCGAGGTTTTGTCAGATGAACGTGACTGCTCTCAAATGAATTTGTCTCGTACTCCCCTTTCCCCTGTATTAAATTCACCAAACTCTTGGTGTATCCTTAAAAAAAAATCTGCATGAGGAAGGTTTAAACAAATGGCGCTTAAGGGCCAGAGGATCGACTTCATTGCACCGAAAGTGCCAACCTAAATATGCGCTAATTGTTTAAACGCTGTAAAATTGTGTTACATAATTATTGTTGTTAAAAATTGATTAGGGAATTAACCCACTGTGTATTACTATTTTCACTGTTAAGTAACATTCATCAAAATGTCAACATTGAAAGATTGTATTGAGGCTGGTGAAGATCTAGGGTACACTGGTGATAAGTTAGCAGAATGGAGTGAAAAGAAATTTATGGAAATTTCGGAAAGATTAGACAGAAGAACGCCAACACACACACAAAATAAACATTTAGCAGAACTTGAAGCTAAACAGAAAGAAAAAGAACTAGAATTAGCTGCAGCGCAAAAACAAAAAGAGCTACAATCGGAAACACAGATCAAAATGAAACAACTTGAGATTGATTCGCAAATACATATTGAAACAAAGAAATGAGAAAGCAAGGATACAGAACTAAAATTTAAGAAATACCAAGGTATTTTAAAACCGTTCTGTGCCGGTGATAGCATTTCGGCCTGGACGCATAATTTTGAGACTCTAATGAAATATCATGACATTGACAAAGATCATTGGGCTATGATTTATATGAGCAATTTAGCCCTTGAAAAATTAAAAGTAATTGAAACGATACATCAAGAATTGAGACAAAACTATGATTAAATCAAACAACGTATTATGCAACATGTGTTTGCTCGATGCAGCTGGGCATCAGTTACAGTTTTCCAAATTGAGCCCAAAATCAAACCAGAAGTTTCTTGATTACGTATCAGAGGTTCAGGATATTTTCTCAAAATGGTTGAGTGCAGCGAAAGTTGATACGAGTTCTGACCTTTTGAAAGATCTCATGATTAGAAACAAAATTATAACTTAATTACCAACAGCTTTCGCAAAATTTCTGCAAGAGAGTGATTGTCAAAGTATAGAACAAATGGAACAGAAAGGTTCAGCTTTTTTCACTTGCAAATCGTGATGTTTTTACTTTAAATTCTGATCAGTTGAAGCATCTGCTGCAAGGAGTGACATTTACGAGTAAAATATTTTACTTATTAAAATAAACTAAAAGGAAAGGTAACATCATGCAAATATTGTCACCTACTACATGACCAATATGCTATGTGTGACAAAAACCCAAATTACAAAGCGGACTTAGAAACCATGGTCAATAAATAACACACAAAGCGTAGACAATACAAACGGCATACCAAATGTTTCTTTTGTCAAAGTTATGGGCACTTTTCAGCTCATAGTGAAGGACGTAAGATGTTAAAAAGAGTTAACAATAAAAAAAAGATAGCTCAGACAGCGAGTGTGAAAGTGATACTGAACGACAAGAAGATGTGAATGCATTGAATGTTATTGATGTTTTCCATTTTGATAAATGTATAACATCTAACAAATTTCACGAAGATGACGTTTTAGAATGTGGCCATACCATACAATCCACATATGAAAATGTTAACGCAGTCATTTCCTCGAGAGGAAAACTTGTCTTTTATAACGGGTTCATCAACAACAAACCCTGTAAAGTCCTCCGTGATTCCTGATCGACATTAACAGGGGTCGATAAAACAGTTGTAAACAAACACGACTACATAGGAAAATTTGTTACTTGCCGCACATTCGCTGGCAACATTGAAAAGTATCCATTAGCCATAGCATATGTAAAAACACCTTTCATTACAGGCAGCATAGTTTGTGCAGTACTTAACCACCCCGTTGTGATTTATTAGTGGGAAATTTACCAGAAGTAAGAGAGTGTTCTGAAGACCAAATAAATGCCAAGTAGCAGAGTAGAAGAAATGGCGTCAACTAGAGTTGGTGAGAAAATCTCGAACCAACTTCTACGAGAAACTAACCATATGACGTAAAAAGAAAAAAACGTCAGAGAAATAGTCAACAACAACAACAAACTGTCAGATCCTGGGGCTTGACAGAAGAGCAGCACGATTCGATTAGCAGAAATAAGATACATTAGAAACTGGCACAACATCGCAAGGATGGATGATAAATATCGAATAGAAGGGCGAGATTATGCAGGCATGATTTAGATAAGCCCGAAAACGACGGACAGGTGCAACCGTATCAGAATGCGACGTTGGAAGTCAGGACAAGATGACGCAGAGGCCGATTGGTGAAGGACAGAAGGACCGGGACATTATAGTTGCAAGTATCTAACATTTTCAATGATATAGTATTCATATATAATGTTTTTCATTGCCGTCCCGCCTGGCCATAACAGGCACGGTAGCAACACATTATAATTTATCATTAATATTATTGAATATGTGACAAGCTTGGACATAGGCAAATAAATAGTCCCTCAATATGATGAATACCGGCTTCGAGTCATTGATCACTGTTGGTATTATGCTTCTACATTCTGTTGGATTGGTACAACCCTGAACTATTTGAGCAATTTTGATGATGTTTCATTATTTATCTTAAATCGACCGTCTGGCAGGAGATGGGGAGTTCTAGGAAACAGAAGCATGAAAACCCGAATTTCAAGCCTGAAATATCATCGCCAGTAAGTCTATTGTATTACATTGTTATTACGTAGGTACATCGAGTCAGCCCAATAAAAAGTTTGCAGAGTTTGGGTTAGCAGTCACTGAACAGCCAGCTGTCGTCATTTACTATTTCAAATTCTTTATACTACACCGTTTCACTTCGCCACGTTATATACACCGGACATAAATAAAGGATGGAGTTGTCAACGAAGGAATATCGACGAATCCGGACAAGCACATTAGTGACATTATAGTTTGGACATCCAGGAACTTGATCATAGATCATGGATTGTTTGCATCGAATGGATGGATATACCAACACGACATTGTTACTACGTTTATCTACCAACGGCACCAGCACCTGTTAAGAGCGTCATTACCAGCTACACGATATTCAAATTACAGACCAGTGAACTGTTCGTGTTATTTTAACGTTCTATTTGGGTGTTTAAATTGAAAGTTTGATCTTTTAACATGGCCGAGTCGCTGGCGTCGTAGTCGAGTGGGCGATGGCGGGCTATTCTTGCACCAGATAATTATAGTTGTCAGGCGCAAGGATACGTGTCGTACTAACACCGGTCAATCGTGATGAATTTTTATTTGTAGCGACATCGCGGGCGTTTAGTACACGTGTTGTTTTGTAAAAGTCTTTAGTTGTTAGCAGCTATCAGTTCTCCGTGTTTCTTTTACATAGATATGTTCGTCTGCGTTATATTTTATTTACCTCCCCGGTAATATTTTATGTGTCTTGTGGCGTGATATTCTTTTACACAGTAATATATTTTACTACCAATTTATCAGGACTGCATCTATTCTAACCGGTTGGGGCAATTTTTATCTCCACTTCAAGCTTGTTGCATTGTTCTGAAATTCGGTTTTATAGCGTTGTTGATGGTGTTGGCATTTCATTCTACTTTTGCACTGTTGACGCTTTTACTTTCGGTCTTTAAAACAATTTCGCATTGCACACAGATGTATTGTATTTCAGCTGTGAAATTTACAGGATATTGTGGACAATATGTCGACATTACAAAAGTTTATGGACATGGGTGAGAAGACCGGATTGACCGGCCTAGAACTGAGAACATGGGAGAAACAGGAATTTAAGTAATTCCACGCTCAACCACGGGAAGAGGGAGCAGCGGCCAAGGCAGCTGAGAAAGAAGAGAGGGAACTACAAGCTGCGCGGGAAAGAGAAGAAAGACATGAAAGATTAGCAATGGAGAAGGAAATCAAAGAGAGGCAACTTGCATTAGAAAGGGAAAAACTGGCGGCTGAAAAAGAAAGGATTGCATTTGAGAAGGAAAGACTCGCGGCAGAGTTAATAATGAAGGAGAAGGAAATTGAAGAAAATTTAAAGGTAAAAACGATGGAGAACGACCGGGAAGCAGAGATTGTACAGGCAAAATTGCAAGCAAAAGCGGGAGATCCTATTAAACGATACCAGGGTCTCATCAGGAACTTCACACAAGGGGACTCCATATCCGCATGGATAACCAATTTCGATGTGTTAGCGAAGTTCTACAAGATTCCCACTGACGACTGGCCGATTTTATTTCACCTTCATCTCACGTTGGAGCCTTTGAAAGGTGTAGAGTTGATCACTGAGAATTTACGGACCAACTATACATATATTCGAGATCGAGTTTTGGCTAATTTCTCATTGGATGAAGATGGTTTGAGAACGAAGTTTAAGACTCTCACATCTAAGGCAAACCAGACATTTCTGGACTACGTTTCTGAAACATCATCCCTCTTCGAAAAATGGTTGAAAGCAGGCAGATATGAGTTCCGATTTTGAGAAGCTACGTGATCTCATGATCAGAGATAAATTACTGTCATCGGTTCCTGAATCGATGTCTACATTTCTGGTGGAGAATAAGTGTAAATCAGTCCTAGATGTGGAGTCAATGGGAGAGAGCATTCTATAACGCACATCGTGAGATATTTGCTGATGGAGCTCAACCAGAGTTGGTTACAAGGGCCAGTGCTATAGTTTATAATCAGCGATATCAAGGTAAGGCAAATAGATTCTCACAATATAGCCAACAGCATAGAGGCAGAGGGCCATATCACAACACACATAGGGAATCAGACAAGCCGAGAAAGGGGTATTTCACGCAGTGCCCACATCGTAAACTTCAGCATGGCAGTCTTGAGATGTGTGACAGGAATCCGTCATACGATTCTTATCTTAAAAACCTCACTTCTAAGAGGATCAAAAGTATGATTCTTACAAAAATAGTGTTAAATGCTCCACGTGTCTGGCGTACGGCCACATCTCACAATTTTGTAAGATGAGGAAGGAAACTAGTGCAGCATACATTTTCACTAGTAGCGACTCAGATGATGCAGAAGACGCTCATACAGCCATAGTAGAAACATGTCCTAATGATAGACCAAATAAGGTATGTAAAGAATTCTATCAAGACGGTAGCCTGATATGCGGCCACAATATACATGAAGCAAACGCAGTTTACACACAGAAAGGCACTCTTAATATCCACCAAGCATGGGTCAATGTATCGCCAACAACTTGCATTAGAGACACAGGCGCATCCGTTGCAGGGGGTTTACCACAAACTGGTAAATAAGAGAGACTACACACGTAAAAGTGTTGTCTGCAGAACGTTCGGAGGTACTCTAGAGATATTCAAGACCGCATGGGTCTCAATTAGATGCCCCTATCATACGGGGAAAATATGTGCAGCAGTCTTACCAAACCCGTGTACTGGGTTGATAATTGAGAACGTCCCTAATGTCATAGATTACACTCAGGAAGTAACGATTGAACCCATACTTGCCAATGCACTCGCAAGAACCCAAGTTCAAGAGACACAAGAAGAAGAAAATAGGCAATTAACACAAGTTTCTTCAATTGATAACAGGCGGTCCCCATTGGAATGTAGAAAATAAGGTATAACACACCAGAGGGACGGCATAATTGTACAAAAATGTTTATTAAATAATGTTCATGAAGTACACAAATCCAATCATGTGAAAGTGTATACTTCTCAGCTAAACAGGTCAATTCCTGATTCTACAACAAGTGTTGGTGAAGAACAAAATCAAACAATCAAATAATCTCATTTTTCGGCAAATAAAACCAGTCAAGCGAACCAACAGAAACCATACGATAATAAGACAAAAAGTGCATCTAATGTTAACATACAACATATACAGTCCATAGAACAATGGCAACGGAACGTCATAACCATATTTAGTATTCATATGTTGATGCTCATTCAATCACCCCTCATCTATTATGATTGCGCCGTTACAAACATATGCTCGCAAACAAAGAAATATATTGCTTGCGCTATTACAGACATTTACGCACAAGTCAAGAAACATGTTACAAACATTTACTCGCAAGTCAAGAAATATGTCACAAACATCGGCACACAAACCAATAAATATTTCACAAACTGGTTAAGTAAATGGAAAGAACATTACAGAAAACAAGCGACACTTGTCTTTGCTTCCCCTTATTTACTTGACTTGTCTTTACTCCAGATATAGCAAACTTACCTCATTACAACATATGTGGTATATATTATACACACGAGTGAATGTTATAATATGGTTCAATCTCCCCCGATGTGTCTCCACCTTGCCGTGGTGGGGGAGCTTGCGTGTCCCATCGACCCCATGTGCTTGCCGATGGGTGAAAACTACATATCGGACGGCTCGTGGGATAGGGACCAGACTAAGAGAGACACAACCTGCTGCCCTGCAGGTAAGACTGAGGATAGCAGTCAAAATCAGGCAAACGATCCCTAAAATCTCAGTCCGGGCATAACCTCTAAGGCTCCCATCTGAGGTGTATGGCTGAACGTCTCTAAGCCATAAACTCTCGGAAGTGGGAGCCTGGCCGACACAAACCTACACGAAAATTGTGATGATGTGCTGAGAACGCTACATGCTCGGCGCAGATTCGTTCGATGGCTCTTAGCTGAGGGATATGAGGTATCCCCGGATGAAAGGGCCTGACCGTTACTCGCCCACAGACGCACGGAGGTAAGGTGCTGAGCCGGCAGCACATGTAGCCTACCTCGTGAGTGAGTACAAAAGGTGGAAAAAACACCTCGGTCGCACGTCTCGCAGACGTCCGATAGTCTGTAACCACACTCATGGAGTGAGTGTAGTCAAAGGTGGAAAATTGTCTCGTTGACACGAAATGGAACGCCTGTCTTGCGAATCCATTACGTGGCAGCCCGAAGCGAAAGCTTGCTGTGTGGAAGCCGAAACAAGAGTCTCGAAACCCGAGGAAGGCTAACCTCATTAAAAAATGCCCGCCGGAAGCCGGAAGTGTCGTCCTACGGGTGGCAAACTAAAAATTGACACTACGCATTTACGTCCGAGTGAAATGTCTCGTCCGAATGTCTCTCGTGCTAGGAACAGCTCTGACTACCTAGTTTCCGAATGCCGCTATTGTTCGGAACAGCTCTGACTAGGTAGTTTTCCGAATGTCTGTCGTGCCTGGAACAGCTCTGACGGGCGCAACGACAAGCACATGTCCGAAAACTCGCTGAGTGGATACCGTCTGCAAACCTGTCTGGTTTGTGCGGGAATGGCCCGGGGCAAACGAAATGACCAATATATTGAAGTGAGGATTTAAAGCAGCCATGAGCAGGACGTGACGATTCCCTCCGCTAGCCCAGAACCAGGGCGTTATGTGTCGGCCCTGCAACTATGGAAGCAACCTTGGATGGCGGAAAATGCTATGGACTGTCCCTGCCTTCCTTTGAGGGATGACCGTTGTCTTCGACCGTTCTAACTTGGCCAGCATGGTTGTAGATGGCACCACAAAAGTGAGAGTCTCCCAGGAATGCTACCTGGTCAAAAAATCACGCTAAAGTCGATGTGTTGGCCTACGGGTTTCGGCCCAATGGCGCATAACAGACACACCGCAATCACATCTGAAAAAAACTCTCCGGATGAACGAAAAGAAGATATGGTTCAAATCAACAAAGTTATATACAGATACTATCATACATTCAGAAAAGAGACACCATACTTTCAGATAGAAAGAAAGAACAAAAGAAAGAAAGAAAGGAAGAAAAAGAAAAGAAAGAAAGATAGAAAGAAAGAAAGGAAGAAATAAGAGTATTAGTTAAGCATATTCAGTTAACATTTCGCTACATATACACGACAGAGGTTCATACATATCAAGGAAGTTAGAAGTGTTTAGGACTCATAAATTATTGCAAAAAGTCCATTCCTAATTTCGCTGATATGACAACAACTTTTTCAGATCTGTTTCACATTATCTCAGTTATCCTTTTGCATATTCATGTTGGTATGTTCCTATTCTGTACTTTAGTAAGAAATATGCTGTTATTTAGCTTTAGCGCTAATAGAGAGCGTTAATAAATCTTCTAAATATCTGCTTGGTAGAAAATTTTTGGTTCTATCTGATAATAAGCCTTTACAAGTCTTTAAAGATGGCCATCCTAAAAACTCCAGAATACACATATGGTCTCTTCTTTTGCAAGACTATGATTTCGATATCTGCCATATACCGGGTAAAGATAATAACCTTGTGGATCTTCTCAGTAGACTGTAGAAATCGATGCAGATATTACATTTCTTGTTATTGTCTTCGTGCATACATGTAATACAGCAGACCGAATATCTATTTCATTTTTAGGCACCCATATAGAATGTATCAAAATACATAAACAGTACAACATATGTTGGTTATATATTGATAAATCGCAGATATGTACATATTCTTTCGATTTGCTTACTTGGCAGATCATATGAAATATTGCCGGACCTTTAGTGTGAAGTGTGTTAGGACATTGCAAAGTATACATGGTTACTTCAGACAGACATTGTAAATTCGAGTTTATTTCACGGAGGCTTGTGGTTTCAGTGAGCTGTGGCAACGTGACATTACTCTGAACATTGTCAGACTGTTGGTATTTTCGAGTCGACTGCGAACTACAGGGAGTCGAGTGAACATATTGGTTAATTAATTGTATTTAATATTTCAATTAACGGACATCCATTCATATTTCACATCATTGATCCGTTTCACACATCACAGTCATTTCATAAACACATACATGTAGATTTGATGTCATGATCCATTCATTCATTCATTCATTCATTCATTCATTCATTCATGAGAGCGTCAGGTCAAACAGACATTTGAGATATCATTCATGTGTTTATTTTATGTCATGTTTCAATCATTCATGTCAAACATACATTTAATATGTCATTCATACAGGTATTGTACGTCATGATTCACTCATCACAACATCGATGAGAGGGTCATGTCAGTCATATAACATATTATGCATTCTCATTCAGATATCATGGTAAGAATGTGAATATAAACGTATTTAATTTCAGTGCTGAATACAGTCAAGCGATACATACTCATTCGTTCGGTTCAGACCCACAAATACGAATAACAGTACAGCCTATATATATATATATATATATATATATATATATATATATATATATATATATATATATATATATATATATATATATATATATATATATATATATATATATAATGTTTTGAAAATCTATTCAGGTTAAATTAATTTGTTATAATTATTGAATTGTTATTTCATGAATTAAGCTATGATTATTTCAGACTATGATTATGGGTGGAATTTTCCTGGTACGCTATTTTTGAACATATTGCGGGTTATTGGAATGGCAAACTACAGATACCCAATAACAACATAATCAACCACCATTACGGCGTAAACTAGGCAAAAATTATTGTCGCCTCACATATTGATTATGATTCGCATTGTTTACTGTATAAAGATAAGCCAGTTAACAGCAAATAGCCGTCACAACAAATAGAGGGAAATAGAAATGTTTCAAAGTTTATTACAATTTGTCAGATACAAAGGCAGAAGACCTCACCGAGCAAAGATAACAAGGACGAAGAGTCACACGGTAGCCGATAATGACAAAATAGCAGGGAGAGAATAGTCATATAGTTTCATGTCAAATACCAAAACTAATACAGAGGGAATGGTACCAGTTGATCATACACGTCCCCTCAATCGGGTTTTATAGCTTTGGTTGGGGATGCTTGTCGATTTTCGGCATATGAAGAACTAATACTATGGTTATAGGCTAGTTAGCGCAGCGCTCCCATAGGCTGCTGCTACACGACGTCTACCGGGGGTGTAGACTGGAGCGCGTGCCCGTAATACAATAATAAAAATTTTTAAAATAAGATATTGTGTGTGATTGATAGGAGACCATACCATCATATTAGCACAGTAGTAGAAATAGATTACAGACATATGACTCATGGAGTCTAAACTGCTACATGTCAGGCTATTTAAACCGAACACAGTGTAAAATGGTTACACCATTTTCAAAGGGGAGGGGGCATACTGCCAAGTATCAGAGTAGACAAAATGACGTCAACTAGAGTTGGTGAGAAAATCTCGAACCAACTTCTACGAGAAACTAACCATGTGACGTAAAAAGGAAAAAAAAACACGTCAGAGAAATAGTCAACAACAACAAACAGTCAGATCCTGGGGCTTGACAGAAGAGGCAGCACGATTCGATTATCAGAAATAAGATACATTAGAAACTGGCACAACATCGTAAGGATGGATGATAAATATCGAATAGAAGGGCGAGATTATGCAGGCATGATTTAGATAAGCCCGAAAACGACGGACAGATGCAACCGTATCAGAATGCGACTTTGGAAGTCAGGACAAGGTGTCTCAGAGGCCCTTTGGTGAAGGATAGAAGGACCGGGACATTATAGTTGCAAGTATCTAACATTTTCAATGGTATAGTATTCATATATAATGTTTTTCATTATCGTCCCGCCTGGCCATAACAGGCACGGTAGCAACCAATTAAAATATTATTGATAACATTCTCATTGTGTGACAAGCTTGGACTTAGGCAAATAAATAGAGCCTCAACATGATGAATACTGGCTTCGAGTCCTTGATCACTGTTGGTGTTACGCTTCGACAATTCTGTTAGATTGATGCAACCCTGGACCATTTAAGTGTTTTTGACGATGTTTCATTCTTTATCGTAAATCACCGTCTGGCAATAAAAGCCTGGGAAAAAGAACATTTACAGGCTAAGGCATTCACAAGATCCATGACAGCAAAACAACAGAACGACAATCAAATTGAGTCACTGAAAATAACATCTCCAAGCTGTGTAAGTAACACCAAGTCAACCGAAGACTTTATTCAAGCGCAACGCGCAGACCCAACCCCATCCAACTATTTCAAACTCATAGGTGCAAAACCGAAGCAAGCCAAAAAAATGCTTCATGGTATTTTAAATTAAATAATGGTGTCTTAACCAGAGATTATACCAGAAATAATGATGTGGTACAACAAACAGTATACCTAAACAGTAGCACCAAAAAGTACTGAAAATTGCAGATGATTGACCATTCGTCGGGCATATGGCATATGAAAAGACTAGAGCCAGAGTTTTAACCCAATATTACTGGCCAAAGTTTTGTACTATCATTAAGAAATATTGTCAATATACTGACCAAGACCTGCTGACACGTCTACGTCGTGCGTCCTGGGCAACAGGTCCCTTCAGGGACCTGGCTAACATCAATAGGATGGATGATTCCTCTGAAGCCGGAGAGTATCTGCCTGTATGGCGAGGAACCACCAGTCTGCACATCAATAAGCCAGACACGGGACAACGGATACTCACGCAAACACCAGGTCCGGTATGACATCACATTGATGTTGGACAACAGGGTGTATTCATCCGACATACAGGACTTCACGCTGGAGTTCACAGCCAGAGAACGCAAGCAAGCAAGCAGCTCTCCCCCTCCCCTACTTGGAGTCTGTAAGAAATTGCACTAGTGAACCGAACGAAGGGGTCAGTTATGAAACCCACTAACTTTTGGAGACGCGGAAGCCAGTCGGCTAAACCACTTCCCCAGGAAGACCCTAATCTGTCTGATAGACCTCTCTCTCTCTCTCTCTCTCTCTCTCTCTCTCTCTCTCTCTCTCACACACACACCTCACACACACACAGAGAGAGAGAGAGAGAGAGAGAGAGAGAGAGAGAGAGAGAGAGAGAGAGAGTTTAAACAAAATAAAGAATCACAACTTCCAGTGCTAGTGCTAGATAATCTGCTTGAGAAGGTGCAATCATCATTGGTGTCCCCACCAGACAAGCTCTCATGTGAACGTGATGATATTTATAGTTGCTTTGTAGATCCTTGTAGCTTGGAGTAGAGTTGATTCTGTGGGCTGTACGTTATAAATAAGTTCTTGTCTGCTGATTTGTAACGTGGTTGTGCTGCTAATTTATGTTTCATTTGTGTTATACATTTTGAGTGGAGTACTCAATACCCATTGACTTCTTGTTCGGAAAGCAGTAGTAACCTACTGAACGAACAAATGCTTTGTAAATCAGCTTCAGTTTGGGGTCAATAGTCACGTGAGGGACATTCAACATTTTATTTACAACAATACACTGTCAATTCCTCTAGGAAAACCCGGTAGGTTACTGGGCATGATTCCCACGATATTTGGGGACCACATACCCCTACCACTCACCTGTCCTCTGTGCTGGCTGTAGGTTCGGATGCCATGTGTTCTAATACCCATTGCGGCGGATTAAAAAAATAGTGACCTGGATGTTTGACCCAGCCTGAAATGAGTTCATGGAAAGAAACATTGGCCTGTGTGCTATTGACCACATCATTCATCAAGTGCGGATTGGTTTGTAAAAATGTGAAGCTAGTACCTTATGTCCAATATGCCTGTAGGTGTATACAAGGGTTCTTTACATTTCTGTCATCAATACATGATTGCTAATGAGATTAGGTTTAAGTTTGAATTAACTGTGAATGTTCTCTACAAGTTGTACAACGTGTTAATAAAATATTCAGGATTTGAGAGTTTTGAACATATTGTTTGAATTGTGGGATTGTCAGTTCTCAAAAAGATATGCTGTATTGTCTTCTCCAAAGTTTGTGTTATCTCCCAACAATTCTTATCTTATTATGCCAGCCTGCCTTGTTTAATCTCTCAACAATTCTTTCCTTATTATGTCTTCCTGCCTTGTTTAATCTCTCAACAATTCTTATCTTATTATGTCTTCCTGCTTTGTTTAATCTTTCAATAACTTTCGCCTTGTTTTGCTTATTCTTTCTCTATATTGTGTACAGTCTCTTGACAATTCGTGTCTTAGAACTGCGTTATTCTGTTTTCAAGGTTTGTATATATCTTAACAATTCTTACCTTAATTCTTCTACCTTATATTGTCTCTATGTTTTGGACAGTATGTCCAACAATTCTTGCCTTGCATGTGCCCTCATCATCATCATCATCATCATCATCATCATCATCATCATCATCATCATCATCATCATCATCATCATCATCATCATCATCATCATCGTCTTGCCGGCTGGCGTAGGCGTTCATGGCTCTCCACCGATCTCGGTCTTTGGTTTTCTGGATCAACTCTGCTGATCATATTCCTCCGTGCCACCGTCTCAATCCATCCTGCATCATTTCTCTTGGTCTGCCTCTGCCTCTCTTCCCCTCGATCTTTCCAGTTGTCACGATGTTCTCCAATGCCTCTCTTCTCATTACATCACCAAAGAAAGTTGTTTGTCTCTTTCTTATTGTTGTATATAGTGTTCTAGTTTCATTAGCCTGTTTCAGGCAGTCGTCGTTAGTTACTCTGGCAGTCCAAGGAATTCTCAACATTCGTCTAAGGAACCACATCTCTGTTGCTTCTAATTTTTTCTTAATGTGTTCATTTACATTCCAAGATTCACTGCCATACAACAAAACTGGTTCTACATAGCATTTCAGCACTCTCTTTCTTACACTCAGTGATAGTGACCTATTGCACAAGATACTCTTCATTTTCTGAAATGCGGCCTTTGCCTGCCCTATTCTGCTCTTAATCTCTGTTGTACATCTTCCATCTGATGTTATAAATGTTCCTAGGTATCTAAAATTATTCACTTGGTTAAGAATTGTTCCTTCTATTTCTATATCACATTTTGGTGTCACGATTTTCTTTGATATCACCATTGTTACTGTTTTCTTGATATTCAAGGAGAGTCCTTTCCTTGCACTCTCTGTTACTACAGTGTCCAACAATTGTTGTAGGTCTGTTGATTTATCTGCCACCAATACTGTGTCATCTGCATAGCGTATATTATTTATATTATAACCTCCAACTAGTATTCCTGGCATCTCTTTGATCTCTCTCATTATTACTTCGCTATATAGGGAGAAGAGATCTGGTGACAAGACACATCCCTGTCGTACTCCTAGCTTTATGTGTTCGTAACTACCCTCTTTATTTCCAATTTTAATTGCTGCTACTTGGTTCCAGTAAATATTCTTTATTATTCTTAAATCTTTCCCATCAATGTTGATATCTTCCAACATTTTAATCAGCTCATCATGTTTTACTTTATCAAATGCCTTAGTATAATCTATGAAGCATAAATATATGTCTTTCTGTTTCTCTATTGACCTTTCTATTAGTGTCCGTAATGTATATATTGCATTGTTTGTGCCCTTTCCCTCCACAAATCCATACTGTTCTTCACTAATTTCCATTTTTATTTTCTTTCTGGTTCTTCTCATTATGATTCTGAGCAGAAGCTTAGTGATATGGTTTATGAGGTTAATTGTACGAAAATCTTCACATTCAATTGCTCCTGGTCTTTTTGGTATAGCTATAAATACAGATTTCAGCATATCACTGGGTAAATATCCACTGCTGTAAATATAATTTAACATTTTGGTTAATATATCTACTCCAAATTCTCCCAATACTTCTAATTCTTCTATTGTGATTTCATCTGGTCCAGCTGTTTTTCCTTTCTTCATATATTTCATAGCGTCAGCGACTTCTTCTTTTAGAATAGGTGGACCTTCTAAGTTACTTTCTTCTGTTAATTCTTCCCTTTCCCCATCATATAATTCTCTTATATACTCATTCCACCTCTTCATTATAGCACCTTCCTCCAATAATATCTTTCCTGTTTTTGATTTCAAACACCCTGTATTTATTCTTATTTTTCTTCCAGTGAGCTCACTGATTTGTCTGTGCATATGTTTTGTATCTTTAATGGCATTTAATTCAATTTTTTTGCACTGCTCATTTAACCAACTTTCTTTTGCCTTCCAACATTTATCTTTTATTTCTTTATTTATCTTAGCGTATTCTTGTTTGTCATTTTTACTCTGTTTTCTTTTGTCCATCAGCATTAAGATTTCTTCATTCATCCATTTTTTCTTAGCTATTTGACTTCTCTCCGGTAATATTTCTTTGCTAGTTTGATGAATGGAGTCCCTTAACATTTCCCATTGTTCATTTATACTCTATATTTTAGCTATTGCATTGTACCTATTTTTCACAGTCACTATGTATTGTTCTTGAATTTCTTTATCTACTTTCAGAACCTCTTTATTAAGTCTCATGTTCCTAACCATTTGTTCCCTCTCTTTAATCTTACTTTTATTTGTCCACATAGTGGTACATGATCACTATTACAGTCGGCACCAGGCATTGTTTTTACATTAATTAGAGCATTTATAATTCTGCCCTATTCTGACTTAATTCTGTGTTGAATCTCCCAACAATGATGCCTAAATTGTGCCTGATTATATCTTCGTGATGTTTGTAATGTCCCAACAATTCTTACCTTAGTTCTGACGTATTCTGTATCTGTGTTTTGGCCAGTCTATCAATTCTTGCCTTAATTGTGATTTATTCTGTCTTTATGCTGTGTGTAATCTCCTAACAATTCTTGCCTGGGTTCTGACATATTCTGTCTGCATATTCTGGATATAAGTGATCTGATGTTCAAGGGCAGCTTGTCCGGGATATTTCAGTGTCCACATCCTTCCCTCAGAAATTAATGCATGTCTATAAAAACCAGTGGGTTTCTAATGGTGTCACATGTTCACTGAGCTCTTTGGTAGTGAGATCAGATACCTTGCCTTCGCGAATAAGGACCAAAAATTGGAGGTTCCACGTATAACATGTGCATGTTAAAAGTCACACAGTAGTTGACAATCACAAAGAGTAGGCTGTAAGGTCCTTGCTTTTGCAAAATTGCTAAAGGAAAAAACCTACACACTGGTGATTAGAATCTGTTGTCTGTGATAGAATTTGCATGAAGTAAACTTCTATATGTACATAATGAAGTCAGAAGTATACACGGGTGAATAGAATATATGTTGTCTGTGATAGAATCTAGATGAAGTGAACTTACACAAGTGCACACTGAAGTCAGAGACACTGATCTCTTGGAGTTGTGAATTATCAAGTGTGAGCATTCCCATTACAAGAGCAATGATGAAGTAGGAAGGGACCATCTCCTTCTGCTCTTTATTCCCCCATGGAACATAGGGCCTCAACCAACACACACCAAGCTGTCCTAATGTTGGCTATGCAGCTCTCTTCATGACTTCCCATAGTATTAACCTCTGTCTCTTATTCTCTTTGACATATGTTTTAGGTCTCCCTATTACGTTGTTTACCATGTGGGTTCTAGAGAAAGGACATTGTAGTTATACTATTAAAAGGATTGTTCCGTGCATGTCCTATCCAGAGCCAGAACGTCTAAGAGTTTAAGGTGATGTTATAATGAAGAAATGTCATATTGAGTGAAACAACCTCGTTTAAGGTTGTGCTAGTGTCGGTGATAATCCAAATTGCAGACGACCATCAGTACAACATTTCTCGCTGGTCAAGCAGTACTTGGACATGCACAGTTACAGCATGACTGCCTTGGAACAACCTCCACGTGATCTCTTGTTCTTTCAGCTCAGATCAGCATTGAAAGGGCACTTATTCAAGGATGCGCAGGACATAACCAACAATTCTACAGTACAGCTGAAAGAGGACATGTGTCAAAGAATGAATGCATTTCAACAGTTTTAGCAACATTGGCAGGAGTGTTTAGCTGCTGAAAGGAATTATTTTGAAGAAAATGATTGAATTGTTACGGATTGTAAACAAATTAAAGTAACATTTTTTTTCAGACCTGAGTCTTTCCAGTGGCAACATACTGATGTAAGTCGAGGATCATTTCACAATCAGTAAAGAAGACAAAAATGTCTCCTGAGTTGTGCTAGGTTTATTGTTGTGTAGTATATCCATGTTAAGCCCATGTGCCACCTCTGTGGCTGAAAGGTGAAGCAAAGAAAAGCAACGCTGTAGACCACCTGCACAAGTCACAAAAGGATTGGTATGAGAATAGCTACCTCAAAACGTAGAACAGAAATCCAAGATCCAAACAAACATGACAGGCTTTCACAGGGTTTGATATGCGTGGTTGTGGGACTATATTTCATCCATGGTCGAAAAGACACACGACGTAGTAGAAAAATACCCTTGATAGGATGGGTCCATCTGATTCTTAGTCTTGCTCTAGCTCTTAAGCATGCCCTCCTTGGATTCTATGTACAAAGCGCTAGCTGATCTGGCTTTACTCTCACAAGATGTCATCTCCTACTTTCTTTGTTGTCTCTCTGTACATTTGCCGCCGTCTGAGGCTTAGAGTTAGTGAAAGCAGTTTCACAATCCTGACGTACCGGGTTCAATGTCAGCCCCAGACGATTTTGAAGCGTTGATTCTGACAATGGTATGAGCGTTGACTATCAGAAAGCAATGGCAAACTACTGACAGTAAAATTGCTTAGAAAATCACTCACAGTAAACACATGCTGGCGTTGATTGCGACTAAATTTAACTATCAACTAAATGCAGATATTGATAATTTCCCCCACAAATGTGACTTCTCATACTAGATGCAAAGCACACCTTTACCGGGGTGAAAAGGTGGCCATACAGGGGCACGTAGAAAGGGGGAGGGGCAGCAGATGTTGTTCGAGATGTTTAGTAATGTTGGTTCGTTATCTGTTTTGAATCACATGGACCGATCCTGTCAAGAATTTCTTCTTCTTATGCCTTTAAGTCTTCTAATGAAATATAGTCCCACAACCAAGCATGTCCAGATGTGTTTGGATTTGCAGTTACATATTAAACTGTTAGGAAAAAAAAATACGTAACATGAAACATTATAATCAAGATTTAATATCATCTTTTCTGTTCAACTCATTTGATTTAATTCCTTAAGAACGGGCTTTAATGTCTGCTCGCAATTCGCAACTGCCTTTATTAAAATGTCTTTGTAGTTCTAATAGAACTTGAGGGAGGTTCGACTTGTGTTACCACGTGATCTGTATAAAGAGTCTATCCAGGTAAGAAGTTCAAAGTTAGGATTGGACTACCTCAATGACAGTGTTGTTACGGAAACGGCGGTCCATCGAAGGATGCATGCGAGTTAAGTCTCTCTCTGGCTGGAGAGTTCCACCGATCCACGGGGTCATAGTCCTGCGAGATCGGCTAGGTAGTACGGAGAGGTCTTTCGTGTCCATATATTCAATTACACCTAGAGAAAAATAAATATATTTATATTTAATATATGTCACTGTACTTAATATGATTGTATATAAAACAATGTTTTCCCGTAGTGAATTTGAATAACGAAGATACAAACAATAGATTGCACTATTTATTGCCTGGCAAATTTCGCTGCATCTCTTCAGGTGCATACTGCAGAATTCACACAACATATAGTAAAATAATTAGATAAATCCTTCAAGCTGAAATATACACATGTGCGCACAGTAATGTCAATTGTCTACCACGGTAATTTTAAACTGACTATCATGTCTTTCTGTTTGCACAAGAGTGGCCCTATGTAGGTTAATCATTATGGCTTCTGCAAACTTTAACTTTGTTTGTGAATTAAACAACATGCGAAACGCCCTGTCTCTATCAATCACATGGCCGGTTTCCAAAACGTGCCGTGCAATTGACGACAGCAGGAAGTTTGTAGTGTGCCGGCCTTGCTAGGCTCCCTTCGCCTGAGTGTAGTATATTGTCAGTTAGGTATGTGTTCAACGACCCTGCTGTTTAACTGCCGCCCTGTTCTGCCGATGTAAGTAGACTGGCACCTACATGTGAATTGGTAAACGCAATTGGATTTGGCATACAGAAGGACAGATTCTTTTATTGCTAGGGTGGGAATAGATGTGGTTCAGTACCTAATAACTGGATTTGCAGCACATAATGTTCAGCTGACTGCTGTAATGAGCCGGTCTTGTAGACGTTGCATTACGTCACCCCCTCGAAAGGTTAACTGGATAAATACCTTGAGTTTAGGGACTTTAGGTTCGTCTAGTTTTGGTTTCGGCTGTTGGCAGTGGCGCTTTATAAATCCCAGTGGAGCACCCATTTATGTGTAATATATTCTTCAGAGTTTTAAATTCCTCAATCAGTGTGTCCTGGGTGTATATCTTCCTAGCACGGTCAAACAGGGGACATACTAAGCCCCGTTTGTACTAGACAGGCAGGTGTGAAGCTCTGAAATTTTAAGTATTGGCCAGTCAATGGTTCTTCGCGATACACCTATCTTTGAATTGTGCCGTCTGCTCAACGTCTCATTAGAATATCTAAGAACGGCAACGCTTCGTTGTGTTCGTGTTCCATAGATAGAGAGGTGTTTTTATGCATCATGTTCATTATGGCATGGAACGATGATGTTTGTAGCTCGTCTGTGGTGATAACTAATATATCGTCCACATAACGACGGTACAAGACCAAGTTTTTAATGTCTGAGGATCTCTTTTCTTCTAAATGTGCCATGGAGATGTCCGCTAGAATAGGACCAACAGGACTCCCCGTGGCCACTCCCTCAATTTGGCTGTATGACTTTAAAAAAAAAAGAAGAAAATTGAATAGTATGTTGGAGGTACATAGTAATAATAGCCTCTCCAGAAAAGATGTTGGTATGCCTAGTTACAGTTGTGTGTCTTTAATGTGTTAACTTATTATTTTAACTGTCTCATCTATTGGAACGTTGGTGAATAGGGAGGCTATATTCATGGATGCCACGTGTTTCTTATTGATGTCCATCGTATCCAATAATTCCACCAATTCGAATGTATCTGTCACGAGATCGCCATGAGTTAACCAGATAATAATACCGACGTTTGCTTGGCGTATATTTTTTAGGCCACAACAGTCTTACTAACAGAGTAAACACAGCTGCACGGGTTACATCGGGTCAGCACATATACACATTTGGTGGTGAGTGAGAATGAATGGATACACCGCGTTGGCAGTTTATAAACATTTAGAATCACATAGCCTTGCCCGGCTCAGTACATGGAACAGCCCTGTCTGTCAGTTATAGTTCCGGACATCAGGCGAAATGGCTGCTGGGATTGTCACCACTGAACAGAAGATTGACAGTTTATCAACAGGTCGGAAGTGCCCGACTAGGGAGAAAACAGTGCATCTGTCAAGTCTTAGTTCCGGAACATCAAGAAGATTGACGGCTGGTTACTGGCAACTGTGTTGGGAGTATACAGGAACTCTCTAGATTGTTTTGGATGTCTAACCAGTGATGACAAATCTAACATTGAGGGAGCCAGAGGGGGGATGGATCCCTGACAGGGGATGATCTGCCAATGTGCCACCTGTGTGGGGGCATAAAGGATAACGTCACGTGGCCAACTTTGGTAGTTTGCCATATAAACCCGAGTTGGGGCCAACTAGGGGGACTTGGAAATGTGGCTCTAGTCGGAGTGAAATGGCACTGCAGTGCTTAGTGGAAATAATATCTACCGTGTGTTAATTAGTGACTTAATTTTACACGTGCCTATCATGGCAGATGTAGATACGATTGATAGGACTGCAGTAGTGCCATTTAAGGTTCCCTACCAGATCCAAGGAAACTCAACAAGTTTTTGGGAAAGAATCAAATCCCATTCGGAAGAACACCAGTTCAACAATCAATAAAGTTGCATACAGAACGTAACTAAAGCTAGAAGGAAGTTGATTCACCAAAGAGGGTGATGATTACTGATGCACCACACAGCATCAGACAGTAGTAACTAACCGAGAACATTAATTATAACAGTTACCTAGTGTGATATAATCTCGTGTAATAGAACACAAGACATGATACTTGAGGCTAGATAGACACGAGTGAGGATCCAGTACATTAACAATTAACATTAGTAACTGTGTACACACTACAAAGGACTTGTACATTTTGTTTAAGAACGATAGGAACGGACATTGTGTAGGGTGCAACCGGTCCATGATTAACTGTTAATACCACCGGTGTCTATTTCGGATGATCATGAAATTGGATTACCAGAGGTCTACAGAGGCAAAGCAGTATCCGGCAAGATGGTTTCGGCACTGGGTGAGATGTACATGTTCTGACGTAACGTGCTGTGGTCTATCCTTGCTGGGATTAGCTGACTGGGTTGTGGTCTGAGAGTCCGATTCTACACACTTTATAGAACACGTCACACATTTTCTTCACATACACGTCTCATATACGTTACACTTTTCTTTTAATAAATTATCGTTATTAATTTTTAGAAGCAAGAGTTGTTGAGTATGTTGCGTTGGGGAAGTATGAGAAGGGGGCATAGTACGACAGTGAGAGAGTGATAGGAAAAGGTGTCCATAGGCTGATGGAGTGTGTTGGACGGAAGCTGGTGGATTCTCCAGAATATTGAGAGGAAAAAAAATATTATAATGTGAGTGTCGACTCTCTTCACTCCAGGGACGACACTGTAAAGGAGGACACGACAGTATCTCTGAGTATTTTTGGATCGAAAGACTGTTGTAC
Source organism: Cepaea nemoralis (assembly GCA_014155875.1). Taxonomy (NCBI): domain Eukaryota; kingdom Metazoa; phylum Mollusca; class Gastropoda; order Stylommatophora; family Helicidae; genus Cepaea; species Cepaea nemoralis. The sequence goes on from JACEFZ010013534.1 coordinate 225,911, forward strand.
TGGCTTTAAAATTTTAGCTAACCATCTCGCCATCCGGTGTTGTACAGTGATAACCATGGACAGGATAGGTCTTAACGGGATTCCGGCCTGGTGAAGTTAGGGTAGACCGTACATTTGAGGAGTTTGGAGCCACGCAGTGTGAGAGTTTTGGCAGTGGCCTCACTGATGAGTCCCTCATTTACAAGTGACTGGATCTCTTTTCTCATGTTTGCATCTAAGTCCACCGACTTGTTTATTTTTTGATCCAACTGATTTTAGATTCATCTGGTAGTATCTCATACATTTTACTCTTGTAGTCTGACATGTCCATCAATAATGCACCACTCCCTTTGTCAGGTTTCCGTATTACGAGGGTTTTGTTAGCCTTCAATGCTTTTAATGCAGTAAGGTGTTCATTGGTCAGCGGACATGTCTGTTTAGTGGGTGTTGTGCGACGCTGGTGTTCTAAATCTACCAGTTTGGCCCTCAGCCACCCGACCGACTCAGCAGAAGTAGATAATAACTTAGAGACTTGATGAAACAACATTTCAAACTGTCATTATGATGGTCATCACCATCAAGTGCCTTGCCGACTGACGTTATCGATCATACTCCTCTAGATCTTGGGATCTCCAACGGCGTGTATCAATTCTTGCCCTGAATCTCTTCCCTGCCTTGATACAAAATTGTCTATCTCTCTTCTACACATCGTTTCAGTTGTCACAACATGTTCTAGTTTGTGACTTCCTGCTCATTATGCGCCCCAAAAAAATGAAGACTGTCTGTTTCTGATGTTTGTGATTAGTTGTCTTTGCAACTTTGTCTCCATCAAAATGTCAAGATTAGTAATTTTGGCTGTTCAATGAATTTTCAACGTTTTTCTATACTTCCACATACCCAAATCCCCTAGGGATATTTTCGGAGATTATGAGTTTACAATAGATGATAGTGTTCGTGCCAGTCAGGATGGAATCAAATCATGAAAGCATAGAGAATTCCTTTTCACGAATTCTGCCGTATTCTGTATCTGGCGCTAAACTCATATATTTACGAACAATCGGTACTCAGTGGGTGATGTGGTCATCATCACGCCGGTCATCCATTCATCCCAGGGCATCTCCTGGTTCATACGTTATAGGCTGGGTTCTTCACCTGGGAGTTGTAGTCAAGTAAAAGATAAAATAACCGCCTCGATGTGGATTCCAGCAGGTGAGTGTGCTAGCTGCTGCTCCACCGAGGCTCCTAATCAGGTCATTACAGTCGCACGTCATTTGTATGACGTTGCGATTAATCCCAGGTTGATTTTCTAGGCAAATGTACTTTCAGTAGCTTGCCATTGCTTTCTAAAAGAAAATTCAACGCTTAAATCCAATGCAAATGTAGGGGTCGCATCGCGTAACTCGCCATCGGTGAACTGGAAGTTTAAGAGCGAGAGTTCTCATCCTTTTGACCACGTTGTCGTCTATGAAGTCATTTTTATTTGCATATCCTATTTACAGGAACCGGTCTCCTTGGCTTAGGTCTTTCTCCGTAATCCCGACTCTCGTGAGTAACGTGATGTGCGCGAGAAACGGTAGCGAAAGATCGACAGATAGATAAAAAGAAGAAGTTCATAAGAGGAAGAAGAAGAAGAAGACGAAGAAGAAGAAGAAGAAGGAGGAGGAGAAGAAGAAGAAGAAGAAGAAGAAGAAGAGAACAATGAAATCTAATGGCACACAGTGATATGAACTTACAGCCTCTACATCGCCTCTCTTAGCAAACAAGTCTACTTCAAGATATATTCTAAAACAGGTAACGTCACTAGCCGGGGGTATGACCCACCTGGAAACACTGTAACACAAAGGCTAGCATGTTTCTATGAGGCCTAGGTGGTCATGTGTCCGAATCATCTGTCGTAGCGAGATGAACAAAAAAAAAATAGACCAGTACTCCGAGGTTGACTGGCCCCTCCCGTCTTGTTAGAGGGTAATTTGTAAAATGGTATACTTATACCTCTCCATCGCACAAAGCCTGGGCTGAATTTAGAAAGCATGTGTTGCCCATGATCCCTCTGTGGGCCTTTCCTAGTTTACTCCTGAGGAAAGGTAACACCAATTCGTCTGGAACAAGTCAAGCTGCAGAAGCTGCCGGATTAGCAAAGTAATGCTCTATCTCCCTGATCGTTTGCCGACCAAGGCTTTGTCCTGGTCTATCCTGCCATGACATTTAGTGGTTAGGTTGCATTTTCTCGGGTGGTTGATCCAGTCTAAACTGGGTACCAGAAAATGTACCGGGAAGAAAAGCGGCCGAGGTGATACTATTCACATGATACTTTGAGTGTGATTGGTTAAAAATATACGGGGCGTGCGCCCTATACCGAATATGTCTAATGACCAGGACAAGAGTCCTTGACCTCCTAACATACACCAGGTCCACCACATGGGTGGGGGGGGGGCGTCGTAGTGTTGTGGCTAGAAGCTCACCCGTTTCTATTGTCTGGTGTATCCACGGATCTCTGCTTCACTCCTTTTCTAACTATGAGTGTCGATCAATACCCATGCATGTATTTCTCATGATGTCTCAATAGCCTCAAGTGTTCCCCAGCAAAGAATGTAACCGAATACTACCAGCTTCCCATGAAAGGCTCCCAGTGCACCATATTCAGTCACAGAAAACTTCGTATCTAGCATCATCTTGGCATAAACAAGTGCTTACTTTCACTTCTCCTTTTTCTACTTTATCTTCTTCTCCTCCCAGTTGAAACATAGGCTCTCAAACAACTCACAACACTCCGTTCTATTGTTTTCTATCGTTTGCAATAACCGCCCCTCCACTCACCCCATGTCATCCCCATATTATTCAGCTCTGTCTCTAATAACTTCTCAATTTGTTTATAGGACTCTCTTTTCCTTTGCCCCATGGGTTCCAGAAAAAGGGCCTTCTAGTTATACTATTATTAGGTTGTCTCAAAGTGTGTCAACGGCAATACTTTTTCTTCGCATCTTAATTTGTTTCAGTGTATCTAGTTTTCTCCCTAAGCTTCGCAATCATACCATTTTAGTCCCTCTGTGATGTGCATGCTCAATTTCAAGAACGTTTGCAGTTGGTTATTTATTGCATTCTTCTTTAAACTATCAGTTTATCGTCTCATTGTTATGTTACTAGTACTGAAATACACATATTTGTATTCCCAGTGCTACAGACTTCACGCACTGTGTGAAACCACGCTATGTCATTAATGGAGGCGACTGTAGTTCTCATGCTGGTATCCGATTTCAAGGAAGGTGAAGCCTCTTTGGTAGTTTACTTCTCCATCCATTATCGTGGTTCCTATTATAGTGTCGTCTCTGGAGTGAGGGGAATCAACACCCATATTATTTTTAACCCAATATCATTATTCTGGACAATCCACCAGATTCCATCCACAAAACTCCCTCAGTCAATGGATACCTCTTTCTCTCTCACTCACCACTGGATCGTGCCCCCTCTCACACTTCCCCAAAACAACATACTCAACAACTCTAGCTTCTAAAAATTAATAACAAATAATTTAATGAAGCAAGGTGTTTGTATGTGAGAAGTGTATGTGAGAAGTGTATGTGTAGAATGTGTGTCGTATACTATAGTGTATCTGTAGAATCAGACCAGCAGATCAAGAGCCAAGTCAGATCATCATAGCAATGGCTACACCACAGCAGGTTAGCAGCACACAAAGACCTCACCAAACGATGTGTCTCTCCTGCCAGACGTTGACTTCCTCCGGTAGCTACTTGATAATCCAGATACATGATCATCAGAAATAGATATAGTCTAACGCTGATCATGGATCGGTCCCACACAGTATAACTAAAGGTCCCTATAGTTCTGATATGTACCAATCCCTGTACCGTGAAAATATGTATCACTGTCACTGGTAACACACTTGTTCCTTTCTATTGTTCTAGATTGTCCCAATCACAAAGTTACAGATTACCATTCCACTGAAATCTACTACTCTATGAGAACGCTACGTTCAGTGTTCCTTTTTAATCCCTAGTGTTCATTTGATATGTGGTGTAAAAACCGAACATCACCCAACCTGGGTGAACCCTATCACAAAGGAATCGTTTATATGTTTTTTCCAACCGAGCCAGGTTCTTGTAGACCCTCCTGATTATGGGCCTAGCGTAAACACTGTTGAATAAACTTTCTTCTCTGAATTTATCCATATTCTTAACACACTGACTGTTCATCTTGTGTTCTTCCTAACCGGAGTAGAACTTAATCATAACCGGCGTGGAACTTCCTCAGTAACTGGCGGGAACCTGTTAAAGAGAGAACACACCTGGTGAGAGCAACTAGTACACTGACTCCTACTAGATGAGTGTAGGCCTACGGCCTCGCTCAGATATTTATCAGCGAACTAAACTCTGTCATGGGCAGAGGAGCTCATCACCTCGGTCCGAATTAGGATAAGACAAGGAAAAGACCAATAGACAGAGTGCAGAACCCCAGTAGGAACCCCACTGGATGATCCTACCATTGGACATTTCCCCTATCTCCTCAACCCATCCTCAATCTCTCCAAATATCACCCCACTACACTATTCTCAACTAGCAGAGCCAATTACCATATCACCTAGCTAGTTTTTAACAATGCGACTGCCTACAGTCGCCTGACACTCTTTAACTAGCCTAACCACAACGCAACACACTACGTTCAAGTCCTAACTCTAACTATCACCAGCCTATCTACACATAATTATACCTAAATACTATCTATGGATTACCTTATGTAACACTGGCCCTTATTCTTGCATCGAATCTACACCTTGCCATGAAAAGCACATGTTCATTAACTTTAATTAATCCCGAACACGGTAGATTCTCTCCGAATTAAACTAGCCAGTTAAACACGTCAGCCTAGGCCCACTCCCTTGTTCACATTAGCTGCAACAAGTTTTTTTTCGCAACAGTCTTGGATTGTCCTAGTGACGTCCTTTGATGTCGACCCAGGTGGTCCTAAGGGCACACAATCGGTTTCCAACCTCAAAAGAATATTTGTCTCCCTCTTGTTCAACCAACGCAAAAGTCTTCTCCCTTTCATCTTGTGAGTTGGGCAATTCAACATGCCGACAATTTTCTGTCTTGTGGGGAACCCTCAAAGACTGGCAATTTTACTGTGATCCGACTTGAATTTTTCTGTACTGGTAACAAACAATTGCAGCTGTGAAAGCAAACTGTCTCTGTAATTTTATCATCTTATCGTTAACTCACAGTGATTCCGCTTAAGAGAGTAGTCCATCTCACTCTGTTCCACTGTAAGTTCGATCCAGATGATTTATTCCTCCTCATCAGGAGCTGGGTGTCTGGACAGAACATCCGCTCACAACATTTTCCTTCCCAGGTGTATACTCCACTGTAAAATTGTAGGGTTGAAGTAACAACGACCACCGCATCAAACGGGCAGTTGAGCTTCTGAGAAGTAGCCAGGAACATCAAGGGCTGATGATCCGACTGGACCCGAAACTGAACTCCATACAAATAAGGCTGGAATTTTTGCACGGCCCATACGAGAGGACAACATGTCTCTCGACGGTCGAATAATTCCTCTCAGCCTGGAGAAGTGTCTTGCTTGCGTATGCTACAGGTTTCAAAACCGAAGCATCGTCTTTCCCTTCCTGTAACAAGGCTGCCCCAATTCCAATCCCACTCGCATCCGTTCTCAACACAAATGGCTTGAAAAGGTCAGATAGCTGTAACACAGGTTTGCTGATCAAGGCCTCCTTCAACTGACTGTAGGCACTCTCGCATTCCGGTGTCCAAATGATTTGGTCCGGGAATCCCTTTTTCAAGGTTTCTGTTAATGGAGCTCCCAGTTCAGTGAAATGCGGGATAAATTTGTGGTAAAACCCACACAACGAGAGCAAGGATCGCACATCCTTCTTCGTTTTTGGCCTTGGAGCACTTCTGATTTTTTCTAGGTTCTTTTCCTCTGGAACAATTTGTCCTGGAGTGATTGTGTGACCCAGAAATTCCAGAGTCTGGTAACCAATCATGCACTTGGTTGGACGAGCTGTAAGCCTTGCTTCCTTGAGTTTATTGAAAACTCTCTCCAAGGATTGCAGATGGTCATCCAAGCTGTCACTGGAAATAAGTATATCATCCATGAATGAGATAATGGACGGATCCTGTAAGGGATCTAATAAGGTCCTCATCATGCGAGTAAACACACTAGGTGCATTACTGAGTCCAAAGGGCATGACCTTGAATTCGTAGTGTCCGCTGGGTGTATTGAAAGCCAGCAGGGGTCGAACCTCTGGTTTGACCGGTATCTGATAATACCCCCGACTCAGATCCACCTTTGAGAAGTACCTAGCCTTGTGCAGCCTAGCGAATAACTGCGTAGGATTCGGCAAAGGTTCCACCTGAAATTGAGTATGACTGTTCAAGAGTCGATAGTCGATACACAACCGGTGTTCTCCACTTGGTTTGCGTAACAAAACCACCCCCGCATTGTATGGGGATGTGGATGGCGTAATCACGTCATCCTCCAGCAATTTCTGTATTTCCTCCTCCAGGGCCTTTTCTTTAGAGAATGGCACTGTGTAAACCTTTTGGCGAACAGGCTCCTGTGTGGTCAAAGTCATCTCGAACTCAACCAACCTCGTTCGTCCTGGTTTATCAGTCAGTATCTCCTTATGAGACTCAAGAACCTGGGCAATCTTTTCCCTCTCCTGGGAAGTCAGATCAGGGTTCACCTGCATATCCACGTAGGTTTTCTGGTGTACCAAGGGATATTCCCTGCCCTCGTTGGTTCCCACCTCAGTCTCCACTGCAACTGCCATTGCCATGAGATGGGCTGCTTTGTCTCCGGGTCTCTCCTCGTACTTCCGCAGGAGATTGATATGGAAAATCTTCGACTTTCCCCGGATCCGGATCTGATAGTTGGTTCTGGATATCACCCTTTCCACGGGAAATGGTCCTTGCCAACCTATCTCCAGTTTGTTGTTTCCCGTTGGGAGTAGCAACAAGACTTTGTCTCCCACCTCTAGAGATCTGTCCTTAGACCTACGGTTGTAGAAAGCCGCATGTCTTTTTCTGGCCTTTTTCAAGTTTTGAGTCGCCAGAGTCCATCCCTTGTGAAGTTTTTCTTTCAGTTCCTCCACGTATTTATACGAGGAGATAACTTTTTCTGACGTCCTCTCCTCAGTCCAACTCCTCAACATGGCTTCCAACGGTCCCTTGATTGGACGACCAAACAGCAAGGTAGCGGGTGGTAGTCCAGTTGAGCCATGAGGTACTTCCCGATAGGCAAAAAGTGCGGCTGGGATATATTCATCCCACCTATCAGGTTTTTCCTGTGCCAGTTTCCGGAGCATTGTCATCAACGTGCCGTTGAAACGCTCTACTTGTCCATTGGCTTGAGGGTGGTAAGGGCTGGTATGTATATGGTTAGAGTGGAACACTCTAAATACCTCCTCCATGAGTTTCCCACAAAACTGGGACCCATTGTCCGTAAGAATTTGATCAGGGAAGAATAATCTGGCAAAGGCCTCCATCAGTGCGTCCGCCACTCGTTTCGAGTCAATCGTGCTCAACGGTATGGCTTCACCCCACATTGTACAGCAATCCATCATTGTGAGTATATACACGTCCCTCTTCCTAGTCCTAGGAAGTGGACCCACGATATCGATGGCTACCCTCTCGAAAGGAGAGTTCATGATGGGCATCTCACCAAAGACCACCGGTGCTGTCCAGTGTTTCGGTGCCACCCTCTGGCACTCAGGGCATGACTTCACATACCGACGCACATCCTCTGTCATTCCCGGCCAATAGTAATGGCAGGAAATTCGCTGCATGGTGGCGGCAATACCCATATGCCCACTAAAGGAGATGGTATGCCCCATATGAAGAATTTGGGAACGGTGAGCCTTCGGGACCACCAACTGACCGTATAGGTTGTCTCCCCTTCCGGCTCTCGTGTAGAGTATCCTATTCTTCATGTAGTACTGCCCCCGTCCTGGTGGATCAGCACTTCTCTGCAGCTTCTTGTAGCAAGGACGTAATGTTGCATCCTCACTCTGGGCAGTTCGTAGCTCCCCCGGCAGTGGGTTAGTCACAATTGCTTCTGCCTTTTCCATTCTCGTCTGAGAGCGAGTCTGTATTGCTCCCATATGGATTGGCTCCCTGGGCATTCCCAGAAAGACAAACCGGCAACCGAGGATGACGGAAAAATGGGATCGGTCAATACAGCGGCCTTAATTGTGCCGGTGACATATCTTGACAGAATCTCCACTTTAGCAATGGGCAACTTCATGGCTACAGCACTCTTCTGTGCAGGCTATATGTCCATGGTCTCACCTGCGAATTGTTCTGGGTGTACCAGATCCGCAGAAATCACGGCCTCCCCGTCCAGTCCAGTGTCGTATAGACACTCAACTTGTCGACCGTTAACCTCTATCAATTCCACTACAGGTGGTTTATCCTGGTCTGGAGTCTCTTCCTCGGCCTCGACCTGTTCGGTGCGCTCCACCTTAGGTTTCCCTGGGCACAGGGCGAAATGAGAATCTCCTGACTTTCCCCTGCAGTCAATAGCATTGTGCGTGTTTGACCTGCAGTGGTTGCATCATTTCCCTGTCCTAGATTTTCTAGTGCCGGACTTTAGTGAGCTCTCCTGTTGGCGAGCTTCCTTGTTGACCATGGCATTTTCCGTGACAACCTCCTTGGAAGTCACTTGACATGCTGCGAAGTGAGGGCTCTTAGCCTTCGATTTGCAGTCCCTCGTATTGCGAGAGGGTAACTTACAAATTGAACACCACTTCTCCGAACTCGGTCGTTTTGGTGTAGAGCTCGAGGTGCTCTTGCTTCCCTCCTTCTTCTTCTCCAAACTCTCCTCTGAAGTTTTTACATAAGGTTCCCCCTTCTTGGTTCCTGTGTTTTTGGTTTTCTTTCTGCCAAGGTTCTCCCGACTTTTGGTGTTGGTGGAAAGGTCTTCCCCTGTCTCTCCATGTACCTCGACGAACCGTTCTGCCAATTTCGTCACGAGGTCAATATGTTCCGCCCCTTGTTCTCCCAGGAATGTCCTGAGAGGTTTCGACATTTGCTTCTTCAAATGGTCGACCACCATGAGCTCTTCCAGACTCTCATAGTCATGTGCGACCCAGCCAAATCCATCCACTTATGGAGATAAGATTTTAGACGCAAACTGTAGGCGGCAAACAACCAGCAGATCAAGAGCCAAGTCAGATCATCATAGCAATGGCTACACCACAGCAGGTTAGCTCAGCACACAAAGACCTCACCAAACGATGTGTCTCTCCTTCCAGACGTTGACTTCCTCCGGTAGCTACTTGATAATCCAGATACATGATCATCAGAAATAGATATAGTCTAACGCTGATCATGGATCGGTCCCACACAGTATAACTAAAGGTCCCTATAGTTCTGATATGTACCAATCCCTGTACCGTGAAAATATGTATCACTGTCACTGGCAACACACTTGTTCCTATCTATTGTTCTAGATTGTCCCAATCACAAAGTTACAGAGTAACATTCTACTGAAATCTACTACTCTATGAGAACGCTACGTTCAGTGTTCATTTTTAATCCCCAGTGTTCATTTGATATGTGGTGTAAAAACCGAACATCACCCAACCTGGGTGAACCCTATCACAAAGGAATCGTTTATATGTTTTTGCTCAACCGAGCCAGGTTCTTGTAGACCCTCCTGATTATGGGCCTAGCGTAAACACTGTTGAATAAACTTTCTTCTCTGAATTTATCCATATTCTTAACACACTGACTGTTCATCTTGTGTTCTTCCTAACCGGAGTAGAATTTCATCATAACCGGTGTGGTACTTCCTCATAACTGGCGGGGAACCTGTTAAAGAGAGAACACACCCGGTGAGAGCAACCGGACACTGACTCCTATTAGATGAGTGTAGGCCTACGGCCTCGCTCAGATATTTATCAGCGAACTAAACTCTGTCATGGGCAGAGGAGCTCATCACCTCGGTCTGAATTAGGGTCAGACAAGGAAAGACCAACATGTAAAGTGCAGAACCAAAGTAGACCCCCACTGGAAGATCCCACCATTGGACATTTCCCCTATCCCCCAACCATCCACAATCTCTCCAGATATCACCCCACTACACTATTCTCAACTAGCAGAGCTAATTACCATCTCACCTTAGCTAGTTTTAACAATGAGACTGCCTACAGTCGCCGACACTCTTAACCTACCTAACCACAACGCAACATACTATGTTCAAGTCCTAACTCTAACTATCACCAGCCTATCTTACACTAATTATACCTAAATGCTATCTATGGATTACCTTATGTAACACTGGCCCTTTTCTTGCATCGAATCTACACCTTGCCATGAAAGGCACATGTTCATTAACTTTAATTAATCCCGAACACGGTAGATTCTCTCCGAATTAAACTAACCAGTTAAACACGTCAGCCTAGGCCCACTCCCTTGTTCACACTAGCTGCAACAAGTTATGTTTTCTTTTTTCAACAGTCTTGGATTGCCCTAGTGACGTCCTTTGATGTCGACCCCAGATGGTCCCAAGGGCACACAAACGGTTTCCAACCTCACAAGAATATTTGTCTCTCTTTTGTTCAACCAACGCAAAAGTCTTCTCCCTTTCATCTTGTGAGTTGGGCAATTCAACATGCCGACAATTTTCTGTCTTGTGGGGAACTCTCAAAGACTGGCAATTTTATTTTGATCCGACTTGAGTTTTTCTGTACTGGTAACAAACAATTGCAGCTGTGAAAGCAGACTGTCTCTGCTATTTTATCATCTTAACTCACAGTGATTCCGCGACATCCATCCAACCTGCCATTCACCCACTTATCAACTTCTGCTTTCAAACACATGTTATTTTTACGTTCAAAATGTACAAAGAAAATGTATTCATACCGTCAGTCACCTTCAGAAGTGGATTTGTGTCGAAATAAAGATCAACATCCATGATTATAGGCACGAACATGCCTACTTGAGCCAAGCAGGAAATGAGCAATGAAACACACAGGCAGAGTCTGACGCGGTCCATCTCTGTAACAAACATATATGTATATATATATATATAGGCATTTTAATGATGGTGATTGTTGTGATTGAATGTGGTAATCAGCAGATTATTTTTGGCTTGAAATTGTCGCTAAGGTAGGAACGGATCTACCGGGTAGCTGAGGGTGGAGTGGCTTCCAGGTATTTTGTCTAGAGGTTAGCTATGAATATGTTGAATAAGCAACCGTGGACCAATACAGGCGGTGATAACGGAGAGGAAATGAGTTAGTTGGTGGGCCAGCTGCCTCTACAAAAGACCTTAAAACTCTGTGACGTGAGCATCGGCATGTAAGAGGCGCCATATAACCTCTTCCTCCAGGCTGCCTTGCAGGGTCTGTCTTGTAGACAAAGGCTAATGGCGTTAACCATACACCGACGGGAGGCAAGGGGAAACCACTACTGTATTTTCCCAAGAAACTCATGCCTGTAAACGAAGTCGATAAAGATAACGGCGTCTAAGGGATTCCGGGGGAGTATCTTCGTCCGTTAGGGAGTATCATATGCAAGAGGTTATGCCCGATCGTTATCAAGTAACTGTATGTAAATTAAATGTTAAATATACACTAAATGTTGGTACATGGAATGTCAGAATACTTAGCCAGAATGGAAAATTAAATAATATCTAGAAATAAATGGAAAGAATGAAGATAAATATAATAGTGATTAGTGAAATGCTTCTGATCTAGGTCACTGGTGATCGAGTGAGATGGCGAAACATGACCATCCACGCTTATCGGCATGACACATGATGATGATGAGTGAAATGCAATGGCTGGGTGGGGGAAAATATTTAGTTAAGTATATAATTATTTACTCAGGAGGGAAGGTCTACGAAAGGGAAGATGGCATAATTTTGGATTAAATCAGTGCTAGGACAGTTAAAGGATATTAGACAATCTCAGATAGAATATTATTGATGAAACTCCTTGGCAAACCTCTGAATATTAACAATACAAGTGTATGTGCCAACAGCAGGCCGTAAAGTAGAAGATATAGATATATTTTATAACGAATTACATATGGCCGTTGACTAGTGTAAAAAAATAAATTGAAGTGACTTCATACTCAAGGATTTCAGTGCCAAAGAAGGCAACGAAAAGGTGAATCGTGTGACTGGTGGCTATGGCCTAGGTCAGGGGGTCACCAAACTATGGCCAGCGGGCTGGATCCAGCCCGCGACGTCAAATCTTCTGGCCCGCCGACGGTACTCGAACTTGCTTGATATAACGATGGAACACGAGACGTTGTGATACAATGTAAATGTAAATATTATGTTTAGAATAATAGGAGATCTCCTGGCTGCTATGTATCTTAATAATTTAATTATCGTATCTAGATTTTCTTGTTTATTGTAATGTTTGCTTATTTCGCGCCATCCGAAGTCGTTCCCCGGCTCGTGGTAGCGCCGCCTACGCTCTGACGTTACCATAGTTTCCATGACAACACACACACACACACACACACACATACTCACATATGCACGCATCTTTACCTCCCCCAGATGCATCTGGCTGTCAACATAGGTCCAATGCTCCAGAAATATCTACTTCTTTTTGCCAGGCATCCATTTTATGTCAATTTGGATTTTCAGATAACGGAAGAGGTGGCATTCATTTGCAGCGTGCATGGAGCAACAACTGGAAAAGTCATTTTCATTGAAGTGCAAAACGTTTTGCAAGACTATAACCTTCAGTGGAATCAGCTTCGAGGTGTTACAGTTGATGGTGTAAAAAACATGGCTGGAGTGAGGAAGGGTCTGATGAGGCAGATCAGGACTCAGTTGGAAGATTTGCAAAGTCCGGGCACTCTGTTCATACACTGCATAATACATCAGCAAGCACTCTGTGGACTTAGATATTTCTTTTGTACTGAAACCAGTCATTTCTGCTGTGAACTTCATTCGGGGACATGCACTCATTCACCGTCAGTTCCAGGCTTTTCTTGAAGAAATTGATTCTGAATTCTGTGTCTTGCCTTATAACACATCATTGAGGTGGCTCAGCTGCGGTAAAGTCCTGTTTCGTTTTACAAGCTCCGAAAAGAAATAGATGTTTTCCGCACTGAAAAAAGATAGAGCTGACCCACAGCTGTAAGATCCTACCTGGCTGTCAAAGTTGTCATTTTTGGTCGAAATCACATCCCAAATGAATGAAGTGTATTTGAAACTTCAGGGAAAGAATAACTTCGTTTGTGATACCTAAAGAATCATCAAAGGATATTAGAGAAAGCTGTCATTGTTTGAAGCAGAACTTTAAGGAAACAATCTTTCTCAGTTTCGCTGTGTCAAAGAGCTTTGCGCTACAATCGCCGAAGATGTCAACCTCAAGTTTCGAAAAAAAATATTCGTGACTTGAAGAAGCATTTTTTGGAGAGATTTTCAGATATTGCTAGAATTTAGAGTGAAATTCTTCTGTTCCAGAATCCGTTTGATTGTAACCTTGATGATGTGCCAGTTGAACTACAGTTGGAGCTCATTGATTTGCAAGCAAATGACTTGTTGAAAGAGAAGCACAGAGAAGGAAAACTTGTTGAATATTGCCGCTGCTTATCTGATGTTGAGTTTCCGAAACTGAAGAAATTTGCCACTGGTATGGCATAAGTGTTTGGAACAACTTATGTCTGTGAGCAAACATTTTCAAAAATGAAGTATGTGAAGTCAACGCATCGAACGAGATTGACTGATGAACATTTGAAAGCAATTCTCTTGATTGGATGCAGCAATTCCAAACCAAACACTGAAGATATCTTGAAAGCCAAATATAAGTTTCACAAATCTCACTAACCCTTTTAGCTGCTTAGTTTGTGAGATTCGGATATGTGCACACTAGTTCTGATGCAACTATCATTTTGCTAGCGTCGCCTTCGTAGATAACTTTTTAGTAAATAAATATGTTGGTTGTCGTTGATTTTGTGCAATACACGCCACTCATCCATGATTAGCTTAGTTTTTTATCTTTTTTTCCCCGGGGCTTTCGCTGTGGTTTACAAGTATTGTTAAAGTTAGTTGCATATTTTTTTCTGGACGTTTGCAGTCAACACCAGCATTTTTTGCTGTTGTTGATGTCTTGGCAAGGTTGCCATTGATTTCTGAACTACCGGTACCTATACCATAGCGTAAAAACCAGCGCAACGCGGACTGCTGCCAAATCGCACGCAGCTGAGTTTCGAATGCGGGTATACGGGATTACGAACCGCGTCCGTAAGACCTTCGCCACGAAGACGGCGCAAGTATTGTACATGAGTAAGTGACCCGCGCTCGTCATTTTGTCAGTTATCCAGCCCACCGTGAAAAAAGTTTGGTGACCCCTGGCCTAGGTGATAAGAATGAGAGAGGTGACATATTAATAGCGTGGGCAGAATACCATGAAATAGTAATAGGCAATACCTGGTTAAAACACCATCCTCGACGATTATATACGTGGACAAGAACTGGAGATAATATTCGCAATCAAATTGACTACATTCTTATTCCAAAGAGATTCAGAAGCAGTTTAGTAGGAGTAAAAACTAGACCAGGAGCAGATGGGCATAGTGACCATGTGCCAATTATAGGAAAGATGAAGTTAAGACTTAAAACCATACAGAAAACCCCAAAGAACATCAAGTTAGATCTAGCATTATATAAAATAGACAAAGAAGTTAAAGAAAGAAACAGATATAATACTATGGAGATAATACAGACTATCGACGAACCATGGTACGTGTTACAGGAATCAATCCAATAGACAATAGACATCAAAAGAAATCATTCCACCTAAACATAGAATTGCAAACATAAAATGGATGACAGATGGAATTTTTGCAGATGATGAACGAAAGAAGATAGTAAAAGCAAGATAAAGGATAATATAATAGAATGCATTAAGAAATAGTAAACAAATACAAAGTGGCTAAATAAGTATGGCTAAATCAACAGTGCATGGAAATTGGGACAAACTATGGAAAAGACTCGCATTCCATGTATCGAAAAATACATACAATTACAGGTAAGAAAACACGAAATACCACTGGACGTTTAAAATCGCGTAACGGTGCAATATTGATGGGATAAGATGATATGGTCAATAGATGGACGGAATATCCGGAAGAGCTTACGACGACAGGAGACCATTTGTAAATATTCAAAACAATGATTAGGCTCCACCAATACATGCAGTGGAAGTTGAAGATGCACGACATAGCATGAAGAAGGAAAGGCACCCGGTCCAGACAACATTACATTGGAGGAAGTTGAGGATCTAGGTAATTTTGGAGTCGAAATATTGACAAAATTCTTAAATGACATCTACACTAGTGGGTACATTCCTAGTGACCTATTAAAATGTATCTTTATAGCTCTGTCAAAGAAACCAGACGCTTTAGAATGCGAAGAGCATCGCACAATACGTCTTATGAGTCACATGACAAAGCTGTTACTCAGAATCATTATGACAAGAATAAGAAAGTAGATAAAACCAGAAATTAGCAATGAACAGTGTGGAAAGGGCACAAGCACCGCTATATATATTCTGAGGACTTTATTAGAAAGAGCTAGGGAAGTTAAAACCACATCTGTACTTATGCTTCGTAGACTACCCAAAAGACGAAATAATAAAACTACTAAAGCAATTGAACATTGACGGCAAATATCTGCGAATAACGAAGAACATATATTGACAGCAAACAGCAGCCATAAGAATCAACAGTCTGGTAAGAACATTTCAGTGTAAAAAGAAGGGCATCATCAAGGTTGTTTAATGTCTCCTGATTTGTTCTCATTGTACAGTAAACATATAATGAGATCTACAGAAAATATGTCAGGGATTCTGGTTGGTGGGCATTGTATAAATAACTTTCGTTATCCTGATGACACCGTCTTGTCGGAAGGAACTAAAGGAAATGATAGATACAGTGGTTTCGAAAGTGAAAAAAAGGGCCTTACTTTGAATAATAGAAAGACAGAAATCATGGTGATATCAAAGAAACAGAATGTGTCTAAATGTGCAATTTAAGTAAATGACGTTATTTTGAGGGCAAGTGCAGAAAATCAGATATCTAGGCACATGGATAGCATGAGATGGAAGATGCATTACTTAGATAATGAACATAACAGAACATGCAAAAACTGCATTCCATCAAATGTAGAAAGTGTTGTGTAATAAGTCATTATCCTTAAAAGCTAGAAAAATCATTCTTGCATGTTTAATATACAGCTGCGAATCCAGGACAATAAGTAAACAGGCGAAAACATCGCTGGAAGCCTTGGAGATGTGGTTTTATGGAAGATTGCTTAACATTAACTGGACAGCCAAAATGAATACTTGTGCACTGAAATGAATGCTGTCATCCACCCGGAAAAGGCGGCTGTTTTGAGGTGCTCTCTGGACAACAGGATTGTGAGAGCTGATGTCCCACGCCTCGCGATAGATGGCAGAAGCGTCAACAGTGAGAACAAACTGAAGTATCTGGGAATCACATTTGACAGGGGCCTGTCCTTCAAGGACCATGTGGGGACTGTTGTGACAAGGTCTCAAAGGGAACTCAATGCACTTAAAACTATGGCTGCAATGGACACAGAGCAGAGAATGCTTTTCACACTATGCAAGCACTTGATCCTTTCAGTGATTGATTATGGACTAGGACTGCTCACTGTCTCAAAGAGTCGGCTGGTGAAATTAGAGCGCATACAGAACGAAGCTATGCGGGTAATTCTGGGATGCACCAGAGACACCCCAGTAGTGAGTATGCGTTACATCCTTGGTCTGCCGACTGTTGCTGGTAGGCTCAAGGTGATGCAGGCGAAGGCATACCTCAGAGTAGCTGCAGACACAGATCACCCGTTGCATGAGTCGCTGGACGCAGTTAAGGGTCAGCGACTGATAAGAGGGAAATCATGGATGGCTCAGGCGGAGGATACAATCAGACAGGTGTGCATCTTTGAGAACATTAGGCGAGGAGAGGAGTGGGTCAGAGTGCCAGCAGAGCAGTCAGACTTGTGCGGAGTTATAATCAAATTGAGTCGGGAGTGCAGGGAGTGGCCAGCAAGGGCCACGGAAGTGGAAATCCAGCGACTAATTCAGGATAATGCTCGCTCGGGTGATTTGATTATCTACCCAGATGGGTCGGTGTTGAGAGGTAGGAGAAGTGCCTGGGGATTCTTAGCAAAAGCTAATGGTCGACGTTTGGTGCAGGAGAGCCTGGAATATGATACCACAACATCTAGCTTAAGAATGGAGGTGGAGGCGGTCAGTGCAGCGTTCCGCTGGATGAAGAATACGACACACACACACATCGTGATTGTAATTGACTCAGAAAGCATGCTGAGGAAGGTGAGGACAGGCAAGCTTCGGGCAAAGTGGCTTGTTTCGCTTCGGAGGTCACGGGTGGCAAGCATCGCCTGGATCTGTTCTCAGGGGCATGCCGGTGTGCTGGGGAATGAACAGGCGGACAGATTGGCTGGCTCGGCAAAACTTGGTGGAGTATTGATGCATGACAAGGCAGACGTGGTTTCTGCCTTGTGGGAGCACGTGCACACCTTGGAGGAGCAAAAGGATCACAATGGTTTGGCAAGACTGAGACAGCGAGGAGTGACGAGGAGATCTGTCCGACGCTCAGAGAAAAGGCGAGACGGACATATAATCAGATTGCTACTGGTACTATTGGTATTGGAACTCTTCGCTGGCTGCTGAGGATAGGGACGGAGCACTTATGGGAATGTTCTGAATGCTGATGATGTTGATGATGATGATGATGAATATGTCGCTGCCATGTTGCATGTATACTATGTTAATATGTTGTCCACTCTCTATACATTAGATCCGAGACATATGATAAAGAAATAACTAAATACCGTGGAAAAAAATGACCAGCCAGACCTTTTACTTTTAAAGAATACAGAGCTAAGTTTTCCAGTTGATAAAACATACACCAAAGTATATCAGAAATAACTGACGTTACATGAGACAGCGGGCTGTGGATGGACACGATAACCATCTCCAGACAGCATGTGCTATAAGAAGTAAAGACATAGCACTTTTGTAAAATAAACATTGGAGAGAAATATGCCAGGCAATCGAGCAAAAAGACGACAATGACACAAGTGGGAAGATAACAGAAAGATATGGAAGAACAGCAGTATGCCAGAGTCCACAGCCAGGCTGAGAGACATAGAGATTTATAGATGCACTGCAGCCAATCTTCTTGTTGAGACGGCACTTGATTGACACATAGCGAAATACTAATTTATAGCCTAACAGGGGATTAGAGGTGAAGGCCGCCAGTATGATATTGACCCATCACCCCTGGATGGCCGACTGGCCTATACAAATACCGGACTAGCATCATATACCAGGTACGATGTAAGGCGTTTTAAAAGGTTCATTTACTTGGTAGTTAAAATTCTAGGGTGTATTTTTAATGACTGTGGGGTTTCTGAATATATTGCCGTTCCAAGTTATATATTTACCTTTTATGTTACATGAGTTCACAGAAGGTGAATACATAACTTGGAACGGCAATATTTTCAAATACCCCACAGTCATTAATAAAACACCCCTTACCAGACTATCTCCCGAGTCTTTCCACCGATCAAAATGGAAGAGGACATAAAACCACCAACATCGAGAACAATACTGACAACTGAGTAAGATAGCTGGAACGCTCACCTTAAATAGCACAGGCTCTCACGAAATATGTTCTTCAAGATTAGAAAACTTTAACGCTGTAGTGTTTCCTCATACGCTTGTTCGGAGAGCGACCAAATTTGTTTCTCACGGGACTTTTATGCTCTTCTATACTTCTAGAGGTTTGTTTATGTATGAGTGTGAGTGTGTGCAATTTATGTATGTACGTATGTGTGTGTGGTGTTTGTGTTTCTGTATGTTTAAAGAGAGCAGGTGGAAGTTGGACGTGAAGTTATTTAATTAATAGTGACATATGGGCAGTGGCGCGAGTTCTGGATGCCACGTAACCAGACTTGATGTTTGCATCAGCATCTATTTTTAACCAGACATACTCTTTCGGAATTACAGTACTTCAGAATGTACATAGTTGTAGCCCCGGCGCATTCCCCAGTACAGGGAAGATGACTTTTCCCCAACAAGTAAGTCGCTGGAGAAGCCGCTGTGGCAGCACGTTTGCCTGTCAGCGCGGTGACCATGCGTTTTAGAATTCACATCGAGGTGATTTTTTAAATGACCTGATAATGTGTTCCAGGAAATGTCATGGAGAGTAAAAACAGCCGGCATGATGTTGACTGCATGAACCCTCTAGTGCCGGGTGGTCTATAAAATAAGGGACCAGCACGATGTGTCGGCGATTGTGGCTTAGAAGTAGGTTTACAATCCCGAAATATCGGGTTCCAAGTCAACCGTAGGCCATGTGAGAGTAGACTAGTAGACTGCCTTGCGTTGATATTCCCAATGAAGTGAGTGTTTGCCGCTCACAAAGAAATGGCAAACTAATGAGCGTACAATTGCCTAGAAATTCCCAAACAGACAATAAATGATGGGGTATATTGCGACGTCCTATAAAGGATAAGCAACATAGTAAAGCATAATTTGTCCAATACGCATTACGGTGTGCAAAATGAGTCTTTGATGTTACATACATACGGCTTTAGAGACCACTCAGCTTTATAAAATGAGTATAACAGGCGTATTTGCCAACGAATGGCAGCTCTGTCGAACTGCAGACTAGGGTTCCAGTAGGATTTGCACCGGGCAGCAGTCTATATTGAAAATAATGCATCAGTCTAAGGTTAAAAATCACAGGCAAAGAAGAAAAAGGAGAACAAATTTAGTTGTTATTCTAAAAGAAATAAAAATAGTAGTAGTAAAGGTAGCAGCAGCAGTCGAAGCAACAGCGGCAGTAGTAGCAGTACTAATAGTAGTAGTTGTAGTTACATAGTAGTAGTTGTAGTAGTAGTAGTAGTAGTAGTAGTAGTAGTAGTAGTAGTAGTAGTAGTAGTAGTAGGAGTTGTGGTAAAAATAGTGGTAGTTGTAGTTATATAGTAGTAGTAGTAGTAGTAGTAGTAGTAGTAGTAGTAGTAGTAATAGAAGTATTAGTATTAGTAGTCGTTGTGTAGTAGTAGTAGTAGTAGTAGTAGTAGTAGTAGTAGTAGTCGTTGTGTAGTAATAGTAGTAGTAGTAGCAATAGTAGTAGTAGTAGTAGTCGTTGTGTAGTAGTCGTTGTCTAGTAGTAGTAGTAGTAGTAGTAGCAATAGTAGTAGTAGTAGTAGTCGTTGTGTAGTAGTCGTTGTCTAGTAGTAGTAGTAGTAGTAGTAGTAGTAGTAGTAGTAGTAGTAGTAGTAGTAATAGAAGTATTAGTAGTCGTTGTGTTGTAGTAGTAGTAGTAGTAGTAGTAGTAGTAGTAGTAGTAGTAGTCGTAGTAGTAGTAGTAGTAGTAGTAGTAGTAGTAGTAGTCGTTGTGTAGTAATAGTAGTAGTAGTAGCAATAATAGTAGTAGTAGTAGTCGTTGTGTAGTAGTCGTTGTCTAGTAGTAGTAGTAGTAGTAGTAGTAGTAGTAGTAGTAGTAGAAGTAGTGTTATTTGTAGTTGTGTAGTAGAAGTAGTAGTAGTAGTAATAGTAGTAGTAGTAGTAGTATTAGTAGTCGATATGTAGTAGTAGTGGTGGTAGTAGTAGTAGTAGTAGTAGTAGTAGTATTTGTAGTAGTAATAGCATTTGTCGTTGTGTAGTAGTAGTAGTAGTAGTAGTAGTAGTAGTAGTAGTAGTAGTAGTAGTAGTAGTAGCAGTAGCAGTAGTAGTAGAAGTAGTGGTAGTTGTAGTTGTGCAGTAGTAGTAGTAGTAGTAGTAGTAGTAGTAGTAGTAGTGGTGGTAGTAGTAGTAGTAGTAGTAGTAGTTGTAGTAGTAGTAGTAGTAGTAGTAGTAGTAGTAGTAGTAGTAGTAGTAGTAGTAGTAGTAACAGAAGTAATGGTAGTTGTAGTTGTATAGTAGTAGTAGTATTGGTAGTAGTAGTAGTCGTTGTAGTAGTAGTAGTAGTAGTAGTAGTAGTAGTAGTAGTAGTAGTAGTGGTGATGGTGGTGATGGTGGTGGTGGTGGTGGTAGTAATAGTATTAGTAGAAAGAGAAAAATTGACTACATCATGTATCAAGTGCTGAAAGGCTTATACAATAGTTTGACTAGCGCCATTGACCCAAATACGTCACAAGGCATGTACAACATCGGCATAAAAAGGGCACAAGACAATGGTTAGAATATTCTGAAAGTTGACTGCAAAAGAAAAAAAAAAGAGCTGGACACCATCATCATTACGTTGTGGCCTAGAATATGCGAGAGTCTAACACTTCCCACCTCTTCAGTATCTGTCATGGAACTGTTTGTCCTCTTTTACTTCTCCCTTTCATCTCCCTATGTAGTATAGATCCTCCATAGCAACTCATAACAATCCCATTAGAGTCTTCTTCATGTTTCTACTGAATGGGGTAGCCAGTCTCTTCCTCCCTCCTTATTCGCCTCTTACGGCAAGCATGGTAAATTATAGTATTACTATTCTTTGCTTCCCTTATGGGCTCCGATAACATAGGGTGAAGAGACGACATTTCATCATCATCATCATGTGCAATGCCGATAAGCATGAGTGGTCATGTTTCGGCAAGCCATCCAGATACATGTATTTACTTCTTTGCTTTCTCTTGTTCTTTCACCCTCACTATTACCAGTTGCCGCCAAGTTCTCCGATTTATGTCTTATCATAATGAATCCAAAAGTGTTTACTGTCTACGTTCAAGTTCTGTAATCAATTTATGGTTTTCATTTGTTTCTTGTAGAACTTGGTCATCGATTTTTCTATTTGTCTACGATATTCACTGCATTTTCATCAGAAACCACAATTTTCCACTGCCATTAGATGTTTTTCAGTTTGTCTGGCTATTGTCCACTCTTCACATCCATACAAACGTGCAGGTGCTATGTAACAATTCAATACTCTTTTTCACGTTGTAATTGACATCATTTAATTGGTCAGTATGTTTTAAATATTGCAAAAGGCTACCTTCGCAATAGCGATTCTTGTTCTAATCTCTTCAAGGCATCTCCATGAGATGACTCTATGACTGTTCCGAGATAGTTGTACGGATTCAACTGCTTAAGAATACTCACAATTACCTGACTATTAGACTGTTGTATTTATTTCTACTTAGTGTCTTCTTACAATTCAATTTTAACCCTAGTTGTTCACTGTGTATAAACAACTACATCTACTAAATGTTGCAGATCCTGCCCATTGTCTGCAATCAATACTGTATTATCGGCATATCTAATGTTATTAATGTTACATCCCGCAATGGTGAGTCCTTTCACATATTCTACATTTCTGAAATATTTTCATTGAACAGGGACATTACACATCCCTGCACGAACACACACACACACACACACATACACACACACACATACACACGCACGCACGCACACGCACACATACATATATACATACATACATTGTCATTTACTTTCAATATAGTGTACCTTATGGTGTATGGCGGGGGGGGGGGGGGAGGGAGGTATTGAGCCTGGATAATTAAGGCCGCCTGGCTAGTGCAGTCGCTGTGAACTGTGCAGGTTACAGTGTTCTCTTTGCCCCTACACACCTTACCGAGGATTGGAACCCTGGTCTCCCGAAAGAGAATCCGGCATTCTAGCCATTTGACAATATACGCATAAATGAAGAAAGCAAGAGTGACGGCTGTTATTCAATAGCTAGGGCCAGTTTTGAAAGGTCATTAACAATTGCACCATTCTGGGAATGTTTTCGAGTTTCGGATTCTGAAGTTAAGAAACATCCAATTTCCATATTACCGTCTCTCAATATTTAGTCCGTTTGTCGTCTTTTGTAATCTCCCTTTAGGCGCGAGCCGTACTAAAATTGTTTCGTATGTTTTAGGTGTAATCTATGTGGGATTTATGAATCACAGCAATAGTAAATTATGTGCATATTTGCTCATTTACTTGATGCAAAGTCCTGGTCCCCTTCTCACTGTTCAAGGGCAAGTCAGTGTATTGTGAGAAAACAGACAGAGGCAGGAACGATTATAATATTTACAGCAATCTGGAGGGGATTTTAACAAAACGTCATGGATTAGCAGAGATGGACAGTCTGGATGTTTGGATCAGTAGTATAAGACTATAATAGTTGAAAGGTCACAGCTGTACCGTGAGTTGTCGGGTCACCAGCGTGTATAAATACCCAGTGATTCACACAGTCGACTGCCGCCTGCCCTGAAGTTGCCAGAGAATCTACACAAGTTTACACACCCGTGATAACATTTATAAACATATTTGGTGAGTACACTTTTTGATTTGGTTAGCAACGTATACGTGTTTTTGTGTTTCCTTCTCTCTCTTTTCTTTCATTCTTCTTTTTGTTTGTTTCGTTTCATATCTGTCATTGTTGTGTGGGTTTCTTCTGCCTTGCATAAGTGTCCTTGTCATTTGGTCTTTGTTTTCCTATCTTTTGCTCCTCCCACAATCTCCCTCTCTCTCTCTCTCTCTCTCTCTCTCTCTCTCTCTCTCTCTCTCTCTCTCTCTCTCTCTTACTCACTCTTTCCCCCTCTGTGTACTTATGTGCTCTTTAATCGCTTTACTATACTTTTTTATTCTTTGATCGTAAACGAAGTAAAAAAATTAAGGTAGTTGCATTGCCTTTACAGGGCGTCGCAGTCAACCCCAGCATTTTCAGATGTTATTTACTAGGCAGGTTTAAGTTCAGTTGGTTTCTATTGCTTTCTGAAATACCACCTCTCATACCATTGCACTAAAACCAGCGCAAGGCGGCCTGTTTCCATATAGCCCGCAGCTGTGTTTTGAACGCGTCATGCGGGTTCACGAATTCAGATCGTAACCCCTTCGCCGCAACACCGATAAAAATAAGTAAAGAACCCATTTAAACCCCTTCATGATGCATTGATCATATGGTCGTAGCCCTGTATTTTATTAGACCATTCAGCACTAGCAAAGTGATGTGGTCAATATCATACTAGTGTTTTATATTTGCCATCCAAATGTCACAGTCATGATTTACCCAGCTGTTTGCAGTCCTTGCTCTACAGTAAAGTCGCTTAAAAGTCGACAGGGGCGACTTCATTGCATCGGGTTTGATCTCATATGGCTCGGTCTCTTTCCGCAGCGCGGAAAGCGTCGCACAAAGCACGAACTCCGCAGCTCTAGCGACGACCCATTGGAGTCTCCGAAAAATTTCACTAGTGAACCGAAGGAATCGAACCCACAACCTTCGGAGCCCGAGTCATACAGCTTGACTACTTCGCCACGGCCTTGCTCTACAATGGTTGGATAATGCAGTCTGATCATGTGTCTTTCCATTTAACGTCCAGCGATAGTAAAATCTTTGCTAAACCACAAGGAACGGTACATATGAGACAACGACATTTGTATTAGACTCATTAAAGCGACCAGATGACAAGCTAGGTCTGTCATCCATATAAACTTATGACAATGGGACTTTTCATTTCTCTTTTGAGTATTTTATTTTTTACCGTGGATTCTGTGAATGCAAATCAATACCATTTAATTTATTCTCCTGGTCTATGTATATGTTTATACAGTGTTCTGTGTAAACTCTCTCTAGAGTGATCCTATAGCTCTATTTATAGTGAAGTGTCGTACTCCAAGTATGTAATCCTATAGCTCTATTATAGTGAAGTGTTGTTCTCCAAGTATCACTCGACTTTGAGATCTAACCAGACTTATTGAAAATGGGTAACAGATAATATTAACATTTTCTGAAAATTGTCTTGGGAGAGCTTGGAAGCAAGAGAGCTATTCCTAAAACGAATGTTGCGAATACCATGAGCCCAGAGAGTAACAAATAACAATTACGTGACAAATTTTAATGAAAATAGGACATAATATATAACTATAAACAGAGACAAGCATCGTTCTTTGGTCAGTTCATGAGATGCGAGTCACTGGAAACGTCATGACGACTGTAGAGATCAGTGGCAGTAGATGCTGAGGCCGACAGTGAGAAAGTTTGCTGCATGGACGGAAACGTTGGCATAGAGAACCATCATCAACAGAGTTGATCCGAAACACCAAGGACAGACGTCTGTGGAGAGACATAGACACCTAGGCTAGTTGGCTGGGCAAAAGATGATGATTGGCAAACAAAAGCCACGTGGAAGGGAATTGACAACCCATATCATATGTTGTGGCCGAGATTATATGAAGCCCATACACATAATACTCGAAGGGCCGTAGCTGGACTACCTGTTAGCGATATGTAATAAAATAAACTCAAATATACATCAAGAAAGAAACACATTGAAGAGAAAAGCTGCACTGACCAAGCAAGATCCTATTTAGTTAAACAAGGACTTAGTTGAAGTATGCTGAAAGTGTAGCCTCCATTAGTTAAGGCCGGGATGCTGTCTCCCTTCCTCCTGACACACAAATATTTCCAACTTATTGGGGAGGGGTATCACTCTAGCAGAGAACCGAGGAGCCAGGTCTGCTATTGAAAATATTGCAATACCTTGTCGGTAGCAACATTTTATGCACTGAGAGTATTACTGTATTGTGTTACAATCAATGTTTCAGTATCTGAGCATAATGTTATATTGTGTAATGGGACGCAGAAGTGTTTCCAAGGCACCTATCCAGGTTCTATACTGGCCAAGACCTACTAACACGTTCTAGTCGTGCGTCCTGGGCAACAGGTCCCTTCGGGGTCCTGGCTAACGTAGTAGGATCGCTGATTCTTCCGAAGTCGGATAGCATCTGCCTGCACGGCGAGGTACCACCAGTCTGCACACCAATAAGTCAGACATGGTTCAACGGATACTCACGCAAACCACAGTCCGGTATGACATCACACTGATGTTGGACAACAGGATGTCTTCATCCGACATACAGGACTCCACGCTGCAGTTCACAGCCAGCGAACGCAAGCAAGCAAGCAAGCATATTGTGTAATAATCAATGTTTCAGTATCTTAGCATAATGATATATTGTGTAATAATCAATGTTTCAATATCTAAGCGTAATCCAAATAACAGAAGAAATGCTGTTGACAGAGAAAAATACAGAGAAACATATACTAGGTCGCCTTACAGTTGTGATGTCAGTTGTTGTAATACCGAAGAGTAGAAACAGCGCAGAGCTATCTGACCTGAGAGCAGCAATCTATGAACTGTCAGAAGTGCAAAAGGGCTATAATACAATATATCCCATCACATTGCAACATACCTGGAAATGAAGAGACCAACAGGTCGACAAAGGAGGATAGAAGACTACCTTAGAATGAAATAGGCATAACCTAAGACGAGGCCAAGAGATTTATAAATAGTAATCATAGAACCAAATGGGAATCAAATCAAAATCAAATCAAATCAAATCAACTTTATTTTAAAAGGGTCACAGATTGGGCATGCAGGCCCGTCTTACATTCATTCAGACCAACCAGGTCAACAGAAAGATGATACATCTTACAAGCTCCCCCGAAGAGAACAAGTAACAATCTTCAGATTGCACACAGGACACAATAGACAGAAATATCACATGTTTAATCAACTAAACATAGGAGATACTAATGAATGTAATTGAAACTGGTAAAATGACAGCCAAACATTTAGCACAGGAATGACCAACATACGAAAAGAGAAATTAATTTGACCTACACCTGCTCCATTTGAAGACAAATTTTGTGGGTGTCAACAAGCTGCATTTGAATGCTGTTTTCATTGGAAATGTTCATACTGGCATTTGATTGATTGATTGATTGATTGATTTAGGAACCGACATTTGAAAATGTGTAAAGAAGAAAAACATGAAAAAGAATAAGTACAGTATATATCATACACACACCATCTCACATTGACACACACACTCACCAGCACAAAGCAATATCACACACAAACACACATACACACAGACACACACACACACACAAATATACACACACGCGCTCGCATAAACACACACAATCACACAGCAAAAATCAGAAATAACTCCCAAAAAAATCGCACACACACAATGCACAAACATACACACATAAATACAAATGCAACCTATTATTCTATACGCATGCATACACACACACAAACACACACACACACACATTCACACATACAAACATGTACCGGCAAAGACCCAACATCTCTTTGTTCTGACGTAAGATCTACATGTAAAATGATGTCTGTAACTGCTTGCAGCAATGGACCAAGCACAACACTGCCTTTTTGTCGTCCTGGCCTTCTCCTGCCTGACCCAGCTGGTGACCCCTGTACCCATGGTCATAGATGCGGAACTGGATTATGACACAAAGGCGCCTATCCCCATTGCTGAAGGTAGGGGCACGTGTGGTGGAGTGAAGCTGATTGATGTCATGTTTAAGTTCGTTAATATCAGTGACAGAAAGCCACGGTAGCCCTGTGGTTAGCACGCTCGCCTGCCAGCCCTGTAGTCAACTGTTTGAATCCCATCGATGCGGGAGTTTTTATTAAACACATGCCCTAGGTTGCCAGGTTGCCCAGCCTACAATGGTTACCAGGAAATGTTGTGGAAAGTAAAGGTGGGCGGCATGATACTGGCCATCTGTGGGGCCAGAATTGGTCTATAACAATATGGGGCTAGAACCCCATACACCCATACTGATAACGTAGCAGGTAGACACTAGCATGCAGCACCGTTTGTCTTGGGTTCGATCCGCATCGTGAAGGTTTCGAATAAAAAAAAAATGACATGGACTCTCAGCCTAAAATGGACGCCAGAAAATATCTTGGGAAGACAATAAGGCACCCATTATGATATCAAGTACATGACCCACTTCCTGCTGTTTGGTCTATACAAGTTTAGGTCTTGCTCCCAGGCCTAATACACCAAAGACATGTAAAAGGGACCTTGACTTACTTTCACTGACCTTATACCCAGTACACCATAAGGTGTAGAAAATGATTATGTGCTTCATATCTGAATATATACAAGTAACATACAGACAGATACATATTCATTGGCACCTTTCCGTCTTGACAGACGATAGTTTGGTACATTGTGCTTTAAAAAGGCTTAATAACTACGATCCATGGCGGTGGCGAGTGTGGATGGTAAGGCCAATTCTTGCTGCAAATGTTTGCCCACAGTAGGTGCATATGAAAACATGCTCATTTCCACCATTTTGCACTATCTTACGCCTCTCACGCTCTGTGTGTGCTTTATCTGCAATCATTTTCTCCTTTGTCTTTATTCCATTTCTGATAGTTGCCCTCCATGCAACACATTCAGCGGCGACTTGCTCCCAATGTGCATTATCAATGCCTGTATCAATCATGTCCCGCTTACACACATCTTTGTATCGTAGTAGAGGCCGACCCTGAGATCTCCTACCCGACTGTAATTCACCAAAAAATATGTCCTTTGGTATTCTACCATCTAGGAGGATGGAAACAGATACATATTCAACGCATATTGCGGCTGTTTCTCTACACAATTGCATACTGTATAGCAATAGTCCTGGGTATTTAGTAACACTTGAAACATACGTGCATCTACATTCTTATCTAGAGATTTAAGTTGCACATCATCTAAGAAATGACGATAGAGTATATTATTTTTGCCACTTATTTGTTGAGTATTTACACAAACAAGCCACAAACAGTAGGTTGCACGATCTTGTGCCTGTTGCTTCGTCACGTCAGGTGTGTATTGCAGAGTTAAATATCATGAAGTGAATGGATGGGTCACATTTTGGCATAAATATACAATTGCCTTGTTGCTATGGACCGATGTATCTGAGTTATCGTTTATTGTTCATCTAATTTAGCATACGAAACGCATTTCCTTTGTTAATTTATGCCGCAAATGTTTAAATTCACTAGGAAAAATTAATTCTTATTATTTACGTATTCCCGTATAACTAACATCAAGCTATAAAGATTACCAACGGCTAGACTAAATTTAATCTGTTAGAATTATGACATATGAAGTACTGATCGTTATAGAATCATCATTGTTATCAAGTGGCTTGCAGATTGGCGTGAGCGATATTGCTTCTCTAAAGTTTACGATTTCTAGCAATATAACAATTCGTGTACTGACACCTCTTCATGTTATTACAAAAGGTTGCTTAAAATCTTCTCTTGTTGTCTTCCTCTGTCTCTCTGTTCATAAACCTTTCCAGTTATCACAACATGCTAAAGTATTTCTCTTCACATTGTGTGGCCAAAATGATGACTGCGGTTTTACTGATGTTTGTGATTATTTGTCTTTGTATCTTAGCCTCTTTCAAAACATTTAGATTAGTCTCTTTAGCTGTCCAAGGATTGTTCAACATTCTTCTGTACAACCACATCTCTGAGGCTTGAAGGGATTTTTGGCTTGTTTTAATAACAGTTTAGCATCAAGCCATGTGTTAAAACAGAAGCCCAGAAAAATAAACTCGCTATACTCTGTTTGGTTATTAGTCTCGTGTTCAAATCCCAATAAAAACAGATTATAAAATACACCAGGGCTTCCAGGTTTACCCAGTCTAAAACGGATACAAGGAATCGCTCTGGTTTAATAAAATATGGGAAAATAAAGTTATTCTGTAAACGTCTTAATGCGCGTTGGACATATGGTGCAAGACCAGTATTCGTATAGACCAATCGGCACTCTAGGGCTGAAGTGGTCAAAATGTGCGACCAGCCTTCGCTGTCCTGGTACAGGAGGAGACAATTTCAGGCTGGGTCGACCAAACAGCCCAGGTCAGTTTTCAATATCAATCTAGATTCAGATTCGAACTCATGACCACCAGGCTGGTAGGCTAGCTTCTAGTCACTACGACACTCCGACTTCCTTACAAATACCGTCTAGCACCAATAGCCTGAATACGTGGTAGAGGTTCTTTGAAAGGAGGAGGAGGAGGAAGAAGAAGATGATGAAGAAGAAGAAGAAGAAGAAGACTTCATTTGCGTTTTACGTTATTTTCTGCCAAGCAACTCACTATAGATTTATTGGTTTCTCAACAATTGCCATTCTTTTCTTAATCCCACCTGTCTCATTAATCCTATACATGAATCCGCTGTATCCCAAACGGTTACTTTATATCCTTCTGTTCCATAGTTTCATTGTCTTTAGGCCCAAAGATCATTAAATAAAAATAAAATCCATTTGGAATAGAACGTGTTTTAGAAATAACTTTCCGTGACTTAAGAAATAAATATGGGTATGTCACGCAAACACTCTGAAAGTTAAACACATGGTAAAGGATTCATTTGTCACGCCAGGTGGCGTGTGTGTAATATGTTGCCAGCCAAATATCTTTATATACCGACCAGCACTCCATGGCGGATTTTTCACATTGTTCCCAGGTCGACCCAGTATAAAATGGGTAATGACTATGTTACTGAATACATCAACTCTACAGTGCCTATTGGTGTATACAACTATGGGACTATTACCGTGGTGGTCCGTGGCGCCTTAAGGGAACAGGGATTCCAGCACATGACCCTTGGCCCGCAAGCAAGAGTGCTAGCCATTGTCACGGCTCCTATGTTACAGATAAGGGTGTGGAATTTATCCATCCATCCATCATGTGCCATGCCGGTAAGCGTGGGCGGTCATGTTCTGCCATCTCACTCGATCAACAGAGTCGTGGATCAGTTCCGTGTTTCTGTCTCGACCATGCCTACAAGGCCAAGCCATCCAGATACTTGTTTCTAGGTCTTCCCCTTGGTCTGTTCCTCTCGATCTTACCAGTTGTCACCAAGTTCTCCAAATCATTTCTTCTCATAACATGCCCAAAAAAATTGTGACTGTCTACGTCTAATGTCTCTGATCAGTTTACGATCTTCATTTGTTTCTTGAAGGACTTGTTCATTGGTCTTTCTGGCTGTCCATGGTATTCTTTGCATTTTCCTCAGAAACCACATTTCTACAGCCATCAGATGTTTTTCAGCCTGGCTGCTCATTGTCCAAGCTTCACATCCATATAAAAGTACAGGTTCTATGTAGCATCTCAACACTCTTTTTCTCGTTTCAATTGACATCTTTTTATTGGTCAGTATGTTTTTCATCTTGCTAAAGGCTACTTTTGCCATGGCGATCCTTGTTCTAATCTCTTCAAGGCATCTCCCATCAGATGTTATTACTGTTCCGAGATAATTGTACCTATTCACTTGTTGAAGAATATTCCCATTTACTTGTATATTACACTGTGGTATTTCGTTCTTCCTAGTGACGACCATAATCTGTGTCTTTTTACAATTTAATTCTAACCCTTGTTGTTCACTGTGTGTAACAACCGCATCTACTAAATTTTGCAGATCCTGTTCATTGTCTGCAATCAAGACTGTATCATCTGCATATCTAATGTTATTGATGCATCGTCCCCCAATGTTGATTCCTTCCATATTTTCAATATTTCTGAAAATATTTTCACTGTACAGGGAAAACAGATCTGGAGACATTACACATCCCTGTCTCACACCTCTCTTAATAGGCTGATATTGGCTTACTTCATTATCAACTCTTATGGCAGCTTGTTGTTTCCAATATATGTTTTTTACAAGTCTAAGGTCTTTCCCATCAATTTGTAGATCTTCAAGCATCCTTATCATGTTGACATGTCTCACTTTATCAAAAGCCTTTGTGTAGTCAATAAAGCAAAGGTGTAGATCTTTGTTTACTTCTATAGAACGTTCGATTACGGTTCTCAGTATATACACAGCATTTACTGTACCCTTGCCTACTACAAACCCACATTGTTCTTCTCCTATTTCAGGTTGTATTTTCCTCCTAACTCTTTGCATGATAATTCTTAGCAAAATCTTCGTGATTTGACTCATTATACTAATTGTTCGATGTTGATCACATTCCAAGGCTCCTGATTTCTTTGGGATTGCAATAAATACAGAATTACATAACTCATGAGGTATATTTCCAGTATCATATATTGTATTAAGCAGACTGGTAACTTTATCTATTCCATATTCTTCTAAAGCATTAATCATTTCTGTTGTGACGCTGTCTGGACCGGGGGTCTTGCCAGATTTCATATGATTAAGAGCATTCTGAACCTCCATCTTCAAAATTGCTGGCCCTTCATTGTTATTTTGAACAATATATTATTCGTCTCTGTTATCGTCATAAAGATTTTTCACGTAATCTGACCATACATGTAAAATCTGATCTTTTTCTATTATGACTCTTCCATCTTTTGTCTTTAGGCAGCCTGCTGATGTACGTGTTCTTTGATTAGTGGAATTTATACATAATTTAATATAACATGGGTTATAAGAAATATTATTCTTACGCTATATGTTTCTTGTTCAGTTAGATAATTGGTGTTGGCTGTTTTTTTCCAGATATATTTGACCTCAAGGATAAGACAGATATGTTTAGCCCCACTCCCGTCTTGCTGACACGTTTTCGCAGACAAATGGCCCAGTGGTTGCAGGGAAGCCAGCACTTCAATGACTACGATTATGAAAGCACAAGACCTCACAATCACCCTTCCTACAGAAACCGCAACAATGAACGTGGTGTGATAGCTCAGTCCTAGGTACTGCCTGCTACAGATCCTTTTCTTTTGACCCCAATGAATGTATTTGAACAGATCAACCATTCAGAAATTATGTGAACGTGGTTTGCTTTCTGATATGAATAAATTATAAAAGCAAAAAAATCTACTTTTGGCATCATGTTGTTAATAATACTTACAATCTTAACTGTGCTTCTTTTCCAGATTTATGTTATTGATTGCAACAACTCGCTGCCTTATTCAGCATTCGTGCATAAGGGGCATTCTGGAGCATTACGTCACAATGCAAGAATGTTGGCGAGAACATTCCTATAATCATTCTCAGGTGTTTTCATCTCCAGATAGATTATATGCCACCAACAGACTCATACCAAGCTAATTACAGACTTGATGATTGGTTGAATTTTGTAGCTTAAGTTTTCTACAGGACGAGGCAGCCAGTTTCACGCAGACTCTCCTTTGTCGCCTCTTACGTCATGCATGGTATGTAATAGTATTCACTTTTGCATGCTTGGCTTATGGCCCGCTAACACACAGGAGTTTCATCAGGTGTACGTATACACAAATAATTATCATATCTCACCGACAGCACATATGTAGCTGAAAAAATGCCACGATTGTTTATATTTCTTTATTATTGTGTGGTTTATGCTGTGAATAAGGCAGCATTTCACAAGATTTAGAATATTCTCTGCAATTTATCACTAACACTCAAGGTTAGGAAAAGTGTTCAGCCAATTCTGTTGTATGGAAGCGAATTACGGACAATTAGCAGACAAGGGACGAATTATGTGGAAGCTGCAGTGGTGAGTAAAATAAGACGTGACAAGCGCAGAAAGCTTCAGGGCAGGAAAAAATGATTTGATGATGAGAGGTTTGATAGTAAAATGATGAGAACACCGTGGACAGATAGAAAAGAGCTGTGAAGATATCTTGAAAGAAGTTAATTCACAAATATGACTAGTTACTTGTATCAGAAGAAGACGATCCACATACTTTGGGCGAGAAGAGGAAAGCTGGAATATGTCGTCACAATGGGAAAGCTGGAAGGGGGGGGGGGAGAGGGAGGGCAAGGCTGCGAGAGAAGATGTAGGACAGTTTGACATTATAACATGGAGTGAAGTCGGTATCTGAGATGATTGGAAGCACGAGAGACATAAGGTTGTATGTGTCGTGAAATTATTTTTAGTGTCGTCCCTGGGGTGAGGGGAATCAACACTCACATTCTTTTTAACCCCATATCATTATTCTGGAGAATCCACTAGATTCCGTCCACAACACCCCGTCGGTCACTGGATCCCTCTTTCTTTCTCTCTCACCACTGGATCATGCCCCCTCTCATTCTTCCCCAAAACAACATACTACACAACTCTAGCTTCTAAAATTAATAACAAATTAATTTAATGAAGAAAAGTGTATGTATGTGAGAAGTGTATGTGTAGAATGTATGTCGTATACTCTAGTGTGTCTGCAGAATCAGACCGAACAGCTCAGGAGCACAGTCAGATCATCCCGGTAATGGCCACACAACATCATCATAGCTCAGCAAACAATGACCTCACCAAACGATGTGTCCCTCCTGCCAGATGTTGACTTCCTCCAGTAGCTCTTTGATAATCCAGATACCTGGTCACCAATCACGGATATAGTCCAATACTGATCCTGAATCGATCACACACAGTGTTACTAAATGTCCCTACAGTTCTGAGAGTTAACAATCCTTGTAACGTGAAATACAGTTCACTGTAACTTGAAACAAAATGGTTCATTTCTAAATGTTCTAGAGTCCTCACGATTACAAAGTTACCAATTACAGTTCCACAGGAATCTACTAACTGAGAAAAACACTATGTTCGTTGTTCCTTTTCCTTCCGTAATCACTATTGTTCTTTTTACATATGGTATGGAAAATACCTCACCCAACTTTGGTGAACCCTATCACTAAGGAATTACTCCTAGATAATCATCTGTTTCTGCTCAACAGAGCCATGTTCCTTCTGACCCTCTTGCTTATGGGCCCAGTGCAAAAGCTGCTGAATATAACTTCCTTCACTGAAATAGCCATACACTTAAACAGTGATGTTTCAGCTTGTTTTCTTCATAACCTGAGTGGAACCTGTGAAAGAGAGAACACACCTGGTGAGAGCAACCCGACATTGACCCCTATTAGATGAGTGCAGGCCGACGGCCGCACTCAGATATTTAACAGTGGACTAAACTCTGTCATAGGGCAGAGGAGCTCATCACATCGGTCTGAGTTAGTGTCGCGGAAAAACTTGATAGTTTCGATCGATGAAAAAACAAGATCCGACATTCGTCTGCAAAAACAGGCAACCCTTCGATGAGCAGGGGACTGAGGAACAAAATAGGTCGCGAAACCTGTCTGCACACGGTCGGCATTTCTGTATGATGTGGGGTGTTCGAGAAACGTACAATGGCGCCATCCGTCTATAAGGCGGAAGTCAGCCTTTGAGGTGATAGACGGAATGTCTGACCAGACGTCGGATGGAGTCTTGTGATGTGGAGAAGGTTCTCTAGATCACAGACAGGAGACAATTTCCCAGATGAAAGGGGACACCAGCCAGATGTTCCACATTGAGTTGGAAAAATAAATAGAAAAAACAACTTCTCGACGCCTCTGCGTCTAGACAATTTGGTGACGTCACTCAAGCCCCGATATAAAACCAGTTGAGGTAAACAAGTTGGAGGAGTCGACCAAAAATTCTGAAGTGTTAAAGATCGGCGCAGTATTCCGAGTTGTGTTAATTGAAAGAGACTATAGTGTCAAAGTGTTGATAATGTATCGGCGGACATAGATCCAGTCTGTGATTGCATAGTCTCAATCATCAACCGGAATAGGCATATGGTATTCTATTAATCATATCTAACTTAGAGTATGATTAGGAATAGAGTACAGTACTGTGCGGTGATATAATGTATTATAGGTGCGGTGATAGAATGTTCTATAAGTGCGGTGCTAGAAAGTATTATAGGAGCGTCGGCACTAGTGTCCTATTGTATGGCTTTAACTAGCTTGTGTGATATATCATTTTACTCAGGGAGTTGAGGACAATGTAGTGGGATAATAATTAGAGAGATTGAGGATGGTTGGGAGGGAGGAAGGGAATGTGAAAAGGTAGGATCTTCCAGTAGGGCATCTGCTGGGTTTCTACCCGTTCCTTTATTCTTTCCTGGTGTTGCCATGTATCAGACCAATGTGATGAGCTATTTGGCCGTATGACAGAGATCGGATCTCTGTTATAGATCTGAGTGCTGCTATTGGCCTACACTCACCTAATTACGGTCAGGATTGAGTTGCTCTCACCATGATGTTCTCTACTCAACAGGTTCCACTTGAGTGTGCGATGATGTATTACGAAGAAGCAGTTTCAAAGTTTTATACAATGATGGCTCACGGAATGAAGACAGAGGTTACTGAGAGGCTTTTACACGGGGCTCAGAACCTAGTTGGTCTGCAAAAACCTGGCTTCTGCTGAGCCGGACTTGATGAACATAAGTGTTGTGTTTACTGAGTGATAAGCTTCATCACCGAAGATTCATAACTCATATACCAAGGACACACACACACACACACACACACACACACACACACACACACACACATATATATATATATATATATATATATATATATATATATATATATATATATATATATATATATATATATATATATATATACACATCTACCTAGAAACATTAATAGGTTGTTTGTTAAAGAGGGGGGAAATCTTATAATCAGAGACTTGTGAACAGTAGATTTTCCCAAGTGACATTTCAGTTAATTGAAAGATTCTCTGTTCAACAAACATTATTAAACAGAGTAACTTCACCGTGTTTGTTAGAGTGAAGACCAAGATCGAACAGTGTCTAATCTGATGACCAGCATCCTGTTTGTTCGAGCGTTATCGGAGAAAGTCGTCACGTGGACGGAGAAACATCTTCTGGGTGAGGTTCACTGTCCGGAATACATGGTGCTGTTGTGTGCTCAGCACAGTGATGTAACAGACTTTGCTCCTGATTCACTGGTCTGATTCTACATACACATTAGAATATTCGACACACATTCTACACATTACACACACACCTCTCACACACATACTCTTTGTTTTAATAAATTAATTGTTGTATTTATTTGTTAAAGCTAGAGTTGTTGAGTATGTTGTGTTGGGGAAGAATGAGAGGGGGCATGATCCAGGGGTGAGTGAGAATAAGAAAGAGGTGTCTACAGACTGAGGGAGTTTTGTGGACGGATTCTGGTGGTTTCTCTAGGACAATAATATTCGGTTAAAAGATTGTGGGTGTTGATTCCCCTCACCTCAGGGACGACACTAAAGTAATAAAGGATTACTACGACAGTTAGGGTAAGACAAGGAAAGACCAAAGGCACAGTGCAGAACCCCAGTAGACACCCCACTGGAAGATCCCACCCCTGGACATTTCCCCTATCCCCCCAACCATCCTCAATCTCTCCAAATATCATCCCACTACACTATTCTCAAACAGCTGAGACAACTGACATCTCACACTGGCTAGTTTAACAACGCGATTGCCTACTGGCGCCGACACTCCTAGAATACCTAACAACAAAGCAACAACACTATGCTCAAGTCCTAAACTCTATCTATCACTAGACTATCCTACAGTACTTATACCTAAATTCTATCTAGTGAATACCTCATGTAAACCAGCTCTATCCTGAATTGAATCTACACATTGCCATGAAAGACACATGTTCATCAACTTTAATTGACACAGAACACAATAGATTCTTTCCTAAATTTGAACAGAGCTAGCCAAACACTTCAGTCTAGTTTAATTCCATTTTTCACACTGGCGGCAAATAAGTTATGTTTCAATCAGTCGGGGATTGTCCGAGTGACGTCATTCGCTGTCAACAACAGGTGGCCCTGGCGGCAACCAAATCAAGACGGCGTTTCTCCTTTCATCTTGAGATTCGGGCAAACCAACATGCCGACAATTTTCCTGTGTCTTGGGGAAATCTCAAGGACTTTTGGTTTTGTTTGATCCGATGGAAGTGTTTCCCCACTATCAACCAAAAGTTGCAGCTGTCTTTACCGACTGTCTCTGTCAATCTATCATCTGATCGTTAACTCCAGTGGTCCCGTGACAGTATGTAGCCAGACATGATCACTAACGCCACATGGCATGGACTATATGTAGAAGGAGATTGCAGTCTCAGCCGTGCCCAAACATTTGACACTGCAAGCCAGATGCTCCTGTGTTGGATTGATCTCCTTAGGATTCATGACAAGTGAACTCCAGTAACCTGTCTACTTACCATAGAACATTCGTGTCAGCTTCACTTTTAAGTGTTGTATCCTGGGTAACGGGAGCTGTGGGGTCTCCTAAACATGGACCTCTGACTTACCAGGCAATACATTGTGCATTGAACTTAATATAAGAAAATAATGTAGAATAAATTACCTGGCACTTCGTTCCATCAGATGCCTTTGGCGTGGTAGACAAGGGCGACATGTATGACCCTTCGGGCCTGCTGCTCAACCGGGATGAAAGAAATAGCGCAGTTAGTTAGTTAGTTAGTCGACAGATCATCCTCGTTGCACATCGAACCATTCAGTCCATAAGTGCTCGGATCCCCTCCTCAGCAAATCCCGCAGCGTGTAGCGGCTAACGACGCCAGTTCTGTGTTGGTTTATCAATCTTCTTTGGCTTCCTGCGTAGTGTTCTTGTTTGGCCACCCCTCTTTTAATTTGCTGCTCCCGCAGTCTGGCCATTGTTGTAGATTCACAATCATCACTTGGTTCTCGCAAGTCTCACTTCTCGTAGAGCATTCAGAATGTCAGCCTGGTCCATGGCGCGTCCGCCCTCCACAGTAGCCTCACCTGCGAGCTTGTCAGCCCGCTCATTTCCTTGTACTCCCGCATGACCTGGCACGAAGATGAAACTAATCTTTGCCAGCCGAGACCGCTTCAGAGGCAGCAACCATTCTCTTCGGATCGACCCCTCCTCTATCCCCTTGATCATGTTCATTGAGTCGCTAAGGAAACAAGCCCTAGTGAATGTCTGTGTCTCCAGCCATGTTATTGCTTTACTTACTGCCATGATTTCCATGGTCAGGCTACTTGTGGTTTCAGTGAAAGCACCAGAGTCCTCCTTCACAATTCTCCCTCCGGCCCGAGCTGTAAAGGCCCATGAGCTTCTCACATGTCGGACGACCGACCCATCTGTGTAGATGACCGCGTCACCGTCTAGCGAATTCTCGAAAATCAACGCTTGTACTTCAGCCTCAACAGCAGCCGGATTTTCTTGTCTGCATTTTCTATCTAGTTGGATGCAAACTGAAAAGGATGTGCAGAAGTCTGTTGGCACTTGCACCCACTCCTCGCCAGGTTCTAAGTCCTCAAGTGAACACACCTGTTGAAGAATGTCTTCGGCTTGACCCATCCACGACCGTCCTCTTTTTAACCTGCTGCCCTTCACCTTCCTAATTTCACTATGCAGTGGATGTTGTTAATTCTGAGGTAGGCGCGTGCCCTGCAAACTTGTATTCTCTCTTCAATGGTTGGAAAATCAAGAAGGTAGCGCATCGCCCTGCATGCTGTATCTCTTGTACATCCAAGAATAATGCGCATAGCTTCATTCTGTATCCTTTCCATCCTTTCTATCTGCTTATGGCTGAGAGTCAGGATTGCCATTGCATACTCCAAAACAGACATGACCAGCCCCTCGTACAGAAGACATAGATGGCGCTGCTCACAGTTTGCTGCCGCCATCACCCGCATCGCTGTCAAACCCCGCTTGGCCTTTGTTATCACCTGGTCTATGTGCACATTATAAGCAAGGCTTCGATCAAACCGTATCCCCAGGTAATTCATTGCCTGCGTTCTTTCCACCGTCTCTGAACACAGCATTACAGTTGGTGTTGGATTGTTGACAATATGATTATTCAACGAGAACCAAGTCACTGTTGCCTTTGTTGGGTTGACAATTGCCCCAGCTTCATCACACCAAGTACTTATGCGATTGAGTTCGGTTTGTAGTCCCACAGCAACCTCCTCTCTATCCTTACCCTGACGATACACTAAAACATCATCGGCATACGACAATGTCCTGCCAGGTCCAGTGATCTGCTCACTGGTGATTCTCACTGTGTAGGCGTTGAACAGTACCGGAGATAATGGTGATCCCTGTGGTAGGCCAGGATATATTGTTGTTGGTTCCGAAGTCCAACTGCCACATCTAAAAACTACTTTCCGTTGGTAGAGGGCTGCAGCGATCCAACTAAGGAGGAATGGACTTACGTTTAGTTCAAGAAGCTGAAACATTAAAAAATCCAGTGGTACTCTGTTGTATGCGTCCTCAAGATCAATCGCTGCAGCAACGGTTTCAGTGCCTGAGTGGAAACCTTCATAGACATCATGGGCAAAGACTGCTGCATTGGTCCAGGTTTCTCTTTTTGGACGGTACCCACCCAGGGTAGGTGGGAAAACACCTTGCCTCTCTAGTTGGCTTGATATTTTCCTGGCAATTACCTTCTCCAGCAGCTTGCCTATTGTATTCTGCATGGTTATAATTCGATATCCCTGAATTTTTTTGTGGTCTTTGTCAGGCTTCGGCAAGGGAATCAGATAGCTGTGTAACCATTCCTCCTTGATGCTAGCACTCCCTATACTGTTGTTGTACATGTCTGCTAGTTTCTCTAGCTCATTGTCGGTACACCTATTTATGTCGTCGTATCTTATGCCATCAGGACCTGGAGCACTGTTTTTTGATCGTCGAAGCACAGCCTTGATTTCTTTCACTGTCACTGTGTCTTCCTCCGAAGTGTTCTGGGCCTTGCATCTGTCTGAGGTGACCTCCTTGGCCAGATTTCGGCCTCCCATGTCTGTCTGGTTGCCCTGCTCAAGGTAGCGTTCAAAGAGGGCTTTGCCCTTGTCCTCGTCAGTCCTCTGCCAGGTGAGGTCAGCACCTTGGAAGTCTGAAATGCTCTTATTCTTGACTACACCACTCATGCTTTTATGTAGTCGCCAGAACAATTTCAGTGACTTGTCTGTGCTTACTCTTTGACACACCTCTGCCCATTTTTCGCTTTTAACCACCTTGACCAGTTTTTTGAAATAGCTTACTTTTGTGTGCATCTCTCTTTCTAAGTGCAAGCAGGGACTAGGATGACCAGCTCTGTTCTTCTTGGCATTTTGCCATCTCCTTACAGCACTACGCTTATCCACCCAAGCCTTCTCCACCTCGAAACTCCACCACGGTGGCTGCTCCCAGCTTTTTTTCCTGCCCTGAAACGTTCTGCGCTTGTCACGTCTTATTTTACTCACCACATCTTGCCCTGTACTGTCATACTGGAACGTCTTTACCTTTAGCTTGTGCTGCCTGGTTCTGCCTTTCTCCACCAATATGCTGCACGGGTGGTGGTCGCTGCCATGGTGTTCTAGGACACCCCATCTACACACTGTAGTGAGTGAAGGTGAAACTAGCGCCAGATCAATAGCACTGTCCTCATCGCCTGGACGGCTTGCTGTCCTGGTGACACAGCCACTGTTAATACAAACCAGGTCGATGGTTTCCAGTGCAGTCTCGAGCTCCTCCCCTTGTGTATTGGAGGAAGTGTTTCCCCATGCTCTGCCTTTAGCGTTGAAGTCACCACAGAAAATAACATTTCTCTCGTGGCCTAATATGCCACTTAAGCACTGCCACTTCTGGGCGTCCATACTCGCATTGCGGGCATAAACATTAACCAACACGAATGGTATACTGGAATGAACTCTCAACGCCTGTATTTGTATATCGTCACTGTCCCAACTGGACATGTCTAGCTCTGACGCCACCATGCTGTCGCGAACGAGAATCGCCGTTCCCAGATGTCGTCTGTTGTAGAAACATTTGAAGCCGGCAATTCGGAGTAGCTGATCGCCCAGTCTCGTCTCCTGGAGTGCTACAATGTCGTTCCTGTAAACTAGGGTTTCTAAAATAGAGCCCCGTTGTTTTACACTGGCACAGTTCCAATATAGAATACGGATGTTCCTGAGTCCTAGACGGTGACACTTGAGTCTAAAACGCCTCAAACCACCGCGCTTACCTTGCTTCTTTGTCCCTGCGCGGCTACCACGCCGCTTCGTTATGTTGACTGTTGACCGCTCGGAAAAAAACACGTTCTTCCGCCATGTTGAAAAAACGTAAACACAGACTGCTGTTGAACCACACACGCTGCTGAAAATTCACTCAAGGATGGCTTCGCTCGATGCACGAACTCCGTTGCACCCGCGCAGATCTTGAGTAGAAACTCCTGGTTTTACATCCTGGCACACCAATTACACGCAAGAGATGAATAAATCCATCCCCTACGCGAAAAAGTTAACGAACACAAAACAACACGACCGTCCGTCGCCATCTTGAAACCGGAAGTACAATACAATACAATAGCGCAGTGACTTACGGAACGCCTTGAATACAGAAACAACCCGCGAGGTCACCACAATCGATGTCTCCCCGTCTACACCACACTGACTGTATTCACATAGTGATGGGATAGATTCCAGATCTGAAACATAATAAAACACAGAAAATCTCCGCTGGAATTGGACAGAGCTACCTGTGTCCAATGACAATCTGGTGTTTTGTTTGTCTGTAACAAAATAAACTACAGCAACACAAATTTCTTAGATTTCTTTTGATTGTTCGTGTGAATGAGTTCTTGTGAATGATGATAGTTCTTGTGAATGAGTTCTTGTGAATGTTGATAGTCCTTGTGAATGAGTTCTTGTGATCGAGTTCTTTTAATTATGTTGACAATTAATTTGATAATTTGTCTTGTGGTTGTCATATCTATGGTTGTGTGTATTTATTGAGTGCTACCATTAGTAAGATTTAAACAAGAATAGGTAATATAGCGTTTTGGAATATGGAAAATATACTATCC
Source organism: Cepaea nemoralis (assembly GCA_014155875.1). Taxonomy (NCBI): domain Eukaryota; kingdom Metazoa; phylum Mollusca; class Gastropoda; order Stylommatophora; family Helicidae; genus Cepaea; species Cepaea nemoralis. Next base: position 268,343 of record JACEFZ010013534.1, read on the forward strand.
AATTTAAAAAGCTGTTAAATTGCGACAAGAAAGGGATTCTATCCTAAATAGAACCTAAACTGTTATATGCATGTGCACCACGGAAAAGGACCAGACAAACTCATAAACCTATGTCACTGGAAATGTGGTTTCTGAGGATAATGCAAAGAATAACCTGGACGGACAGCGTAGAATAAAGAAAGTACGAGTATTTCCTACAAGAAACAATTATAAACGTACATTGATGCTAGGGGTTTAGCTTAGTGACATGGCAACATTACTGGAGGGGGCGGATGAATTGAGGGGAAGCTGGGAAAGCAAAGAGACTACTGGATGTCTTGGTCACATGGCAAAATTGACAAGAACCCAGATCTGAATCCAAGACTGGTGATTGTGTGAGATGGCGAACTATGACTCCCTCACTTATGGGAATAGCTCATGAATAGGCCTGAAAACCAGACTCACGGGTGAAGTGTTGGGTGGGGGGGGGGGGGGGGGGGGTTAAGTCAGATGAATGTGGCTGCTCTCAAATGGAAATCCCCCATTTCCCATATAAAATTCAACCCACTCTTGGTGTATCCTTCAAGAAATATCTGATTGAGGAAGGTTTAAAAATGGCGTTTGAAGTCGAGATTATCGAATTTATTGCATCGAGTTTTAACTTCTCCCACCGCCCGGAGTCGCTCAGAAATTGCACTAGTGAACCGAAAAACGGGGTCAGTAATCGAACACAGTATTTTTCGGAGCGTCAGCCAGTCGGCTAAACCACTTCCCCACGAAGACCCCACTCTGCCTGACACACACACATACACAGACACACACACAAGCATGCACACAGACACACACACACACACACACAGAGACATACATTCAAACACACGCACAGACATACACACACGCACAGGCACACATACACATACGCAGACAGACACACATGCATACACACACACGCTTGTACGCACGCACCCACACACACATACCCTCCCCCCCCCCCCCCCCCCCCCCCCCACACACACAAGGTATAACACAAATAAAGAATCACAATTTCCCAGTGCTAGTGCTAGATAGAATCTGATTGAGAATGTGCAATCACCCTTGGTGTACAGACAGACAAGCTCTCATGTGAACGTGAGGATATTTCGAGTTCCTTTCCGTTCCTCCAAAGTATTGCAGTTTTACATAACAGAATTACGAAATATACAAGACGTTGCGGCGACTAGCCTTCATCAACAAACAAATACATACACAAAACACAAGATATAATCACGGAGAAGACTCTCCAGTGACTACTTTAAAGCATAAGAACGAGATGAGAAGAATAAAAAGATGAAAAGATGAGAACAATGAAGCGAAAATGAAAATGTGAAAACAAATGTTGCTGCTTATCTCAGACTCCCAGGCTGTGATACTAACATGAGTTCTACCTTGATACTTCTATGACCAAGTAGCAGCCATTAAAATGAGAAAAACAAAGAGGGCGACTATGAAGAAATAAAGCTAGGAGTATGAGAGGGACATGCCTTGTCATCGGATCTCTTCTCCATCTATAGCGAAAATAATAATGAGAGAGATCAAAGAGAAGCCAGGAATACTAATCGGAGGTTATAATATAAACAATATGCGCTATGCAGATGATACAGTATTGGTGGTGGATAATGCAACAGATCTACAATAATGTTGGACATTGTAGTAACAGAGAGTGCCAAGAGAGGAATAGCAAGAAAACAGTAACAATGGTGATATCAAAGTAAAAGGTGACACCAAAATGTAAAATGAGAATAGAAGTGAAAATTCTTAACCAAGTGGATAATTTTAAACACCAAAGGACATTTATAACATCTGATGGAAGATGCACAACAGAGAGTAAGAACAGAATAGGGCAAGCAAAAGCTGCATTTCAGAAAGTTAAGAGTATCTTATACAATACGTCACTATCATTGAATCTAAGAATGAGAGTGCTGAAGTGCTATATAGAACTTGTTTTTCTGTATGGAAGTGAATCTTTGAATGTAAATGAACAAATTGGGAAGAACTTTGGAAGCAACAGAGATGTGGTTCCTGAGACGAATGTTACGAATTACTTGGACTGCCAAAGTAACCAACGACGATTGACTGAAAGAGGCTAATGAAACTAGAACATTACATACAACAATAAGAAAGAGACAAACAGCTTTCTTTAATCATGAGATGAGAAGAGTGGCACTCGAGAACATCGTGACAACTGAAAAGATCGAGGGGAACAGAGACAGAGGCAGACAAATAGAAATGATGCTAATGGATTGAGACCGTGGAATAGCGAAATATCATCAGCAGAGTTGATCCAGAAAACCAAGGACCGAGATCCTGTGGAGAGTCATGAACGCCTACGCCAGCGGGCATGGTACTTGATGATGATGACTCTTATATAGTCAGCCGTGGGAGTCTGTGGATCATGGGGACCGGGATAGAGTCTGTGGGTCATGAGGACCGGGGTAGGGGATGTTAACGGTTCAGTGAAGATCACAGGTAAATGAGTGGAAGTGGTACATGAAAAACGGGTAAGGAAGGTAAGGTGGGAAATGGAAGCTATGAAGATGTGATCGTCCGAGAGGGAAACTAAGAAGAAGTGCCTTGGTGGATGTCCGTACAATGTATGAGTGGATGCCATTGAAAGGATGGCCATGGTGGACGTTTGTTAAAGAGCAATGATGTGTGTACCTAAGCAATATTGGTGATAATAACGAAACTTATTTTCTGTACTCATTTATATGTGTACCAAGAGAATCCTAAAGTCTGGGTGGGCTGATCAGTGTGAGAGCACATACATACATCTACACACATCAACAAACATTCATATAACCTTATACATACATATGTGTATGGCATTATGAGAAATGAGAGAGAGAGAGAGAGAGAGAGAGAGAGAGAGAAGGAGAGAGAGAGAGAGAGAGAGAGAAGGAGAGAGATAGAGAGAGAGAGAGAGAGAGAGAGAGAGAGAGAGAGAGAGAGAGAGAGAGAGAGAGAGAGAAGAACTGAAGGAGAAAGGGGTTGGTATAGAGCCATCATCCGGGCTGTCTCTAGAATACGCTGTTCTATGGTTTCCATTATGGGATATGCACTCACACACAATAAGTGAAAACTTGGGTATTACGCATCAGGACCACCAATTACTCTAATCTTTCTTCGCTGTGCCTGACCATATCATGTGGATTATTGGTGGTCTGATGTTATACAACCCCAATAACACAATGCACCGGGGGATTTGATCATACAATATGTGGTGTAACAATCAAGACTACTGACCATATTTCATATTTATCAGTCTGATTGAAGCCTTGATTATGGTTTATTGGTTGATTGATTTAGGAACCGACATCACAGCATTCGGGGCATTCCCATAAGCGCTCCGTCCCCATCCTTAGAAGCCAGCGAAGAGTTCCAGCCCCAATAGTACCAGTAGCAATCTGATTATATGTCCGTCTCGCCTTTCCTCTAAGCGTCGAGCATCGGCCAGATCCTCTCGTCACTCCACGCTGTCGCATTCTTGCCAGACCATGGTGATCAATTTGCTCCTCTGAGGTGTACACGTGCTCCCACAAGGCCGCAACCACGTCTGCCATATCATGCATCAATACTCCACCAAGTTTTGCAGAGCCAGCGAATCTGTCTGCCTGTTCATTCCCCAGCACACCAGCATGCCCCGGAGAAAAGATCCAGACGATGCTTGCCACCCGTGACTTCCGAAGCGTAGCAAGCCACTCGGCACGAAGCTTGCCTGTCCTCATCCTACTCAGCATGCTTTCTGAGTCAGTTACAATCACGATGTGTGTGTGTGTGTGTGTGTGTGTGTGTGTGTGTGTTTGTATCGTATTCTCCATCCAGCGGAAAGCTGCACTGACCGCCTCCACCTCCATTCTTAAGCTAGATGTCGTGTCATCATACGCCAGGCTCTCCTGCACCGAACGTCGACCATTAGCTTTTGCTAAATATCCCCAGGCACTTCTCCTACCTCTCAACACAGAACCATCCGTGCAGATATAATATATAATACATACACCAAGCACTTTCATAACAGAAATGTCATTTGATTCGTCTAATAATAAACTATATTTATTTGTAGAAATGTCACTGATCAAATCTTCTTCAAAGTGAGAAAACAAAGTTCTTCTGATCATATTTGTACACTTGCTGCGATGCATTTTCACGTTCTTTAGCTTTTTACTGTCAGAAATAGTGTTTTTAAACTAATCAATCAAATGGTCACAGTTCACGATTGCACAATGACAACTTAAAAGCATTGCGACAGATCCTTCAACTGTTAATGATTCATTACTTTGTGTAGTTCTGAAAACAGATGTCAACGGTGGCATATCCCTAAATGGAACTGCATCTTTATGTTTTTTAGTCTCTGCATATTTCTTCAAGTCTTGTATTTTCGCTTTCATTTCGCACTTGCAGTACTTACAACGAACCCTTTGTCGCGTCTCCATGAATTGACATCACCCAATCTTTAATTATGTCATCCTGCAGCCACTCTTTCAGAAATTTTTGTTCATATTGCTTTACTTTTGGCATGTTGAAAGATTTGTTCAAAGTGGAAGACACATATGAAGGTGAACTATTATTTTTAAAAAATGACATGAAAAAGAATCACAAAGTCGGCATCAAAGCAATAATTCGCAACACGGTGAGTGTACAGATCAAATAATGTTATTATAATTTATGCGCCCTGTTTACTCATTCTTGGGTGGGGGGGGGCGGGGGGGGGGGGGGGGGGTTGCCAGATTGTTGAGCGTTGACCCAAGTCTGTTCAAAGTTTAAATAATGGCAGTTACCATAATTTACGCGCGTCCAGACCAAACATAAAATGGGTAAATGACACAGAAAGAAAAGTAAAATCTAGAAAGTATTCAAAATATCCAACTCCAAATGAAAGGTATCTAGAATTGCATCCAGCATCCAAACATCAGAAAACGGTATCCAGACGCCGGCAAAAACCTCTAGATCTGGATATAAAATATCTAGAATGGCAACCCTGGCAGGGACTTGTCACTACGATAATTTCTGGACAAGTGAATTCTATTTGCCGGCTAGGTTCCAACAAGCCTAGCTGAGACTTGAGCCAGCCAATGGCCAGGCTCCTTTCAGACTTACACTCCGGCCTTATATGGAGCGACCTGTTTACAACCTTTCCAGGAAAATCAGGGATGACAAATACGTCACAAGACGTCACAGTACCATTCTCTAGTGTAGTGGTTCCCAAGCTTTTCAAGCAGAGGGCCATATCTACTATTTTCAGTAGTTAAGCGGGCCACAACTTTATAAAATTATAAAAGTCGTGCAATATCATTCTTTCCTTTCTTACCTTTGGTCAACAAAATCGTAAAACTTTAAAGGCGGTCAGTGTCAGTACTACACTCCGGTCATTTTTTGGTTTACAGTCAAAATGTCATTTAACAATAATTTTTTTAATCAGTATTGAAAATCGCTATTAGTGTAATTAATTTACAGTTGTAACTGTTATTCATAGAAAGTTACGTAAGTTCAGATGCCAGCTTATCAATGTCTGGGCACAAATCTGGCGCGCCCAATTCGCAGCTAGAATACTGTCGGTGAGTCTAGACCGTTGCTTGTTTTTTTGTTTTTTTAATATAACGGTCATTGCAGAAAATGATTGCTCGCATCTGTAAGTCGAATCAAAACGACAAATGTATCCCTGGTCGAATGAACACAAGTGTTCAAATTGTTCGGCAGACAATAGTCGCCAGAATGAAATCATTTGATTAGCTGAAGGTGAAGCAGGCAGCTCCAGAAATTTACATCTCGGTGCAGAATTACATTTAAAATCAATTACTTCGTGCTGAAGGTTTTGCTATTATCGACAGAGCTTGGCATAAGGAAATACGAACGGATTTATGAAGAGGGCAACATTATCCTCCTCTATTGTGAACTCTTGAAATGTCGATTGAACGATATCCAGAAGACTTTCAACTTTTACTTTGTACTGTAACAAGCCATATTTCGTTTCCACCACAAGTTGGAAACACCTTTAAAGCCCCTCCAGTCAGCTGTCCGATGAACAGTCGTAGTCTCATTTTAAATGAAAAAATGTCATCGCACAAATTTTTGAAATTTTTGTGTGTTTTTCCTAGATCATCGTATTTCAAGAGTTTAAATGAGACGTGATGGCCACCAAAAATGCCAGGTCATTACATTAAGCCAGTCATCGTTCAGCAGACATTCCCGTTCTGTAGGCAATGCATTTGTTCTTTCAGAAGGAAACAGATAGCTATTATTTTTCAATGCCCAGAAACGTGACAGAACTTTCCCTTTTGATAGTCATCTGACATCACATTGTAATAGTAGATCACCGTATTCCTCGTTCAGGTTTGATCGAAACTATCTGAACTAACGCCTGTTCAGCCCCTTACTTCGAATTTTGTGCACACATCTCAGAACAATATCTATGAAATGTTTCAGATTTAATGTCTTTCCACACAAAGCTTCTTGGTGAATGATACAATGATATTTTAATATAGTGCTGCCAAGAAACTGTCCCAATAATGCTAGGCATCCATACTTTTTACGCGTCATATCCGGAGTACCGTCGGTGCATATACTGTCCAATTTGGTCAATTCTACGTTGTTTTTATTTTCTACACACAAATTCAGAGTTTCAAACAGATCAGTCCCTTTGGTAGTTACATGCATTGACTCAAGTCTTAGAAGTTCTTCAATGACTTCAAAATTATCGTTTAATTCTCGAACAAAAACTGCGTCCTGAGCTGTGTCAGAAATGTCAATGGATTCATCCACTGTCAATGAAAAAAAAATTTACAATTTTTGATATGTGCTGCTACTTGACAATGAACATAGTTGGCTAATTCTTCAACTCGCCTTGCCATAGTATTATTAGGCAAATGAATCTGATCAAATTTTGTTTCACACTTTCTATCGCCAAGCATTCTAACAACAATTTTAAGGGAAGGGTTGATTATTTTTTCTGCATCATTGAACGACTTCTTTTTGCGAGCCAGACAGAAGAGCGATTCGTACGACGCAACAACATAGCTCTTGCTATGTTCATTAGCCTTGGTGAATAATGACTGCTGCCTGGTCATAGAACTTTCTCTGTGAAATCTTTTCTTAACTCCGAATTGATCGGATTTATGTCTGAATGTGTGCTCATGAAGTGTTGTTCCAGATTAAATTTTATTGGTAACTGAAACACAAAATCCACAGATAATGTAAACCGGTTTACCACTACGGCTAAGCATAAACATAAATTTCTCCGTCCAATCTTCGTTGAATTCACGACAAGCAATATCTTCACATTTTCGCTTTTTACCATTGTTTGATTTTCTATTTTCCACACTCATGTTTACAGGCTTTAACGGTACATTTTTATTTGAAAACATATAATTTCAACGCAATACTACTTACTATGCTAAACAGTTGTAATAGATGACAACATGGCGCCTAGCGCACTCTGATTGGTCGACAAGGCTGGGTTATGGGAACGTCATTACGTTTCGATGTGAACTGAACAGGCGCATTCGATAATACCTAAGCATAACAACCATGAGCAGAGTAAACTATCGCACTCTGATGGGGCGCTCCGAGTGCATTAAAAAAAAAAAGTATTAAAATATATTATATTAAACAATGAGGTCTCGCGTGCCACTTTCTTACAGCTGGCGGGCCACAAGTGGCCCGCGGGCCGTAGTTTGGGAACCTCTACTCTAGTTTGTTTCCTATCATAATGTGCTCAAAAATTTTGACTGCGTCTAATTTCTCTAATCAGTTTACTGACTTAATGTGCCTCTTATAGAACTTGCTCATTGGTTTTTCTCTCTGTCCATGGCATTCTTTGCATTTCTGTCTTCATGGTATGTGTAAGCTCTCCACAATTCTTATCTTGGTTCTGCCGTATTCTGTCTTCATGGTATGTGTAAGCTCTCCACAATTCTTATCTTGGTTCTGCCGTATTCTATCTTCATGGTATGTGTAAGCTCTCCACAATTCTTATCTTGGTTCTGCCGTATTCTGTCTTCATGGTATGTGTAAGCTCTCCACAATTCTTATCTTGGTTCTGTCGTATTCTGTTTTCATGGTATGTGTAAGCTCTCGACAATTCTTATCTTGGTTCTGCCGTATTCTGTCTTCATGGTATGTGTAAGCTCTCGACAATTCTTATCTTGGTTCTGCCGTATTCTGTTTTCATGGTATGTGTAATCTCCCATCAATTCTTATCTTGGTTCTGCCGTATTCTGTCTTCATGGTATGTGTAAGCTCTCGACAATTCTTATCTTGGTTCTGCCGTATTCTGTCTTCATGGTATGTGTAAGCTCTCGACAATTCTTATCTTGGTTCTGTCGTATTCTGTCTTCATGGTATGTGTAAGCTCTCCACAATTCTTATCTTGGTTCTGCCGTATTCTGTCTTCATGGTATGTGTAAGCTCTCCACAATTCTTATCTTGGTTCTGTCGTATTCTGTTTTCATGGTATGTGTAAGCTCTCGACAATTCTTATCTTGGTTCTGCCGTATTCTGTCTTCATGGTATGTGTAAGCTCTCGACAATTCTTATCTTGGTTCTGCCGTATTCTGTCTTCATGGTATGTGTAAGCTCTCCACAATTCTTATCTTGGTTCTGCCGTATTCTGTCTTCATGGTATGTGTAAGCTCTCTACAATTTTTATCTTGGTTCTGCCGTATTCTGTCTTCATGGTATGTGTAAGCTCTCCACAATTCTTATCTTGGTTCTGCCGTATTCTGTCTTCATGGTATGTGTAAGCTCTCGACAATTCTTATCTTGGTTCTGCCGTATTCTGTCTTCATGGTATGTGTAAGCTCTCCACAATTCTTATCTTGGTTCTGCCGTATTCTGTCTTCATGGTATGTGTAAGCTCTCGACAATTCTTATCTTGGTTCTGTCGTATTCTGTCTTCATGGTATGTGTAAGCTCTCCACAATTCTTATCTTGGTTCTGCCGTATTCTGTCTTCATGGTATGTGTAAGCTCTCCACAATTCTTATCTTGGTTCTGTCGTATTCTGTTTTCATGGTATGTGTAAGCTCTCGACAATTCTTATCTTGGTTCTGCCGTATTCTGTCTTCATGGTATGTGTAAGCTCTCGACAATTCTTATCTTGGTTCTGCCGTATTCTGTCTTCATGGTATGTGTAAGCTCTCCACAATTCTTATCTTGGTTCTGCCGTATTCTGTCTTCATGGTATGTGTAAGCTCTCCACAATTTTTATCTTGGTTCTGCCGTATTCTGTCTTCATGGTATGTGTAAGCTCTCCACAATTCTTATCTTGGTTCTGCCGTATTCTGTCTTCATGGTATGTGTAAGCTCTCGACATTCTTATCTTGGTTTCTGCCGTATTCTGTCTTCATGGTATGTGTAAGCTCTCCACAATTCTTATCTTGGTTCTGCCGTATTCTGTCTTCATGGTATGTGTAAGCTCTCGACAATTCTTATCTTGGTTCTGCCGTATTCTGTCTTCATGGTATGTGTAAGCTCTCGACAATTCTTATCTTGGTTCTGCCGTATTCTGTCTTCATGGTATGTGTAAGCTCTCGACAATTCTTATCTTGGTTCTGCCGTATTCTGTCTTCATGGTATGTGTAAGCTCTCCACAATTCTTATCTTGGTTCTGCCGTATTCTGTCTTCACTGGTATGTGTAAGATCTCGACAATTCTTATCTTGGTTCTGCCGTATTCTATCTTCATGGTATGTGTAAGCTCTCCACAATTCTTATCTTGGTTCTGCCGTATTCTGTCTTCATGGTATGTGTAAGCTCTCGACAATTCTTATCTTGGTTCTGCCGTATTCTGTCTTCATTGTATGTGTAAGCTCTCGACAATTCTTATCTTGGTTTTGCCGTATTCTGTCTTCATGGTATGTGTAAGCTCTCGACAATTCGTATCTTGGTTCTGCCGTATTCTGTCTTCATGGTATGTGTAAGCTCTCGACAATTCTTATCTTGGTTCTGCCGTATTCTGTCTTCATGGTATGTGTAAGCTCTCGACAATTCTTATCTTGGTTCTGCCGTATTCTGTCTTCATGGTATGTGTAAGCTCTCGGACAATTCTTATCTTGGTTCTGCCGTATTCTGTCTTCATGGTATGTGTAAGCTCTCGACAATTCTTATCTTGGTTCTGCCGTATTCTGTCTTCATGGTATGTGTAAGCTCTCGACAATTCTTATCTTGGTTCTGCCGTATTCTGTTTCATGGTATGTGTAAGCTCTCGACAATTCTTATCTTGGTTCTGCCGTATTCTGTCTTCATGGTATGTGTAAGCTCTCGACAATTCTTATCTTGGTTCTGCCGTATTCTGTCTTCATGGTATGTGTAAGCTCTCGACAATTCTTATCTTGGTTCTGCCGTATTCTGTCTTCATGGTATGTGTAAGCTCTCCACAATTCTTATCTTGGTTCTGCCGTATTCTGTCTTCATGGTATGTGTAAGCTCTCGACAATTCTTATCTTGGTTCTGCCGTATTCTGTCTTCATGGTATGTGTAAGCTCTCGACAATTCTTATCTTGGTTCTGCCGTATTCTGTCTTCATGGTATGTGTAAGCTCTCCACAATTCTTATCTTGGTTCTGCCGTATTCTGTCTTCATGGTATGTGTAAGCTCTCCACAATTCTTATCTTGGTTCTGCCGTATTCTGTCTTCATGGTATGTGTAAGCTCTCGACAATTCTTATCTTGGTTTCTGCCGTATTCTGTCTTCATGGTATGTGTAAGCTCTCGACAATTCTTATCTTGGTTCTGCCGTATTCTGTCTTCATGGTATGTGTAAGCTCTCGACAATTCTTATCTTGGTTCTGCCGTATTCTGTCTTCATGGTATGTGTAAGCTCTCACAATTCTTATCTTGGTTCTGCCGTATTCTGTCTTCATGGTATGTGTAGCTCTCGACAATTCTTATCTTGGTTCTGCCGTATTCTGTCTTCATGGTATGTGTAAGCTCTCGACAATTCTTATCTTGGTTCTGCCGTATTCTGTCTTCATGGTATGTGTAAGCTCTCGACAATTCTTATCTTGGTTCTGCCGTATTCTGTCTTCATGGTATGTGTAAGCTCTCCACAATTCTTATCTTGGTTCTGCCGTATTCTGTCTTCACGGTATGTGTAAGATCTCGACAATTCTTATCTTGGTTCTGCCGTATTCTATCTTCATGGTATGTGTAAGCTCTCCACAATTCTTATCTTGGTTCTGCCGTATTCTGTCTTCATGGTATGTGTAAGCTCTCGACAATTCTTATCTTGGTTCTGCCGTATTCTGTCTTCATTGTATGTGTAAGCTCTCGACAATTCTTATCTTGGTTCTGCCGTATTCTGTCTTCATGGTATGTGTAAGCTCTCGACAATTCGTATCTTGGTTCTGCCGTATTCTGTCTTCATGGTATGTGTAAGCTCTCGACAATTCTTATCTTGGTTCTGCCGTATTCTGTCTTCATGGTATGTGTAAGCTCTCGACAATTCTTATCTTGGTTCTGCCGTATTCTGTCTTCATGGTATGTGTAAGCTCTCGACAATTCTTATCTTGGTTCTGCCGTATTCTGTCTTCATGGTATGTGTAAGCTCTCGACAATTCTTATCTTGGTTCTGCCGTATTCTGTCTTCATGGTATGTGTAAGCTCTCGACAATTCTTATCTTGGTTCTGCCGTATTCTGTTTTCATGGTATGTGTAAGCTCTCGACAATTCTTATCTTGGTTCTGCCGTATTCTGTCTTCATGGTATGTGTAAGCTCTCGACAATTCTTATCTTGGTTCTGCCGTATTCTGTCTTCATGGTATGTGTAAGCTCTCGACAATTCTTATCTTGGTTCTGCCGTATTCTGTCTTCATGGTATGTGTAAGCTCTCCACAATTCTTATCTTGGTTCTGCCGTATTCTGTCTTCATGGTATGTGTAAGCTCTCGACAATTCTTATCTTGGTTCTGCCGTATTCTGTCTTCATGGTATGTGTAAGCTCTCGACAATTCTTATCTTGGTTCTGCCGTATTCTGTCTTCATGGTATGTGTAAGCTCTCCACAATTCTTATCTTGGTTCTGCCGTATTCTGTCTTCATGGTATGTGTAAGCTCTCCACAATTCTTATCTTGGTTCTGCCGTATTCTGTCTTCATGGTATGTGTAAGCTCTCGACAATTCTTATCTTGGTTCTGCCGTATTCTGTCTTCATGGTATGTGTAAGCTCTCGACATTCTTATCTTGGTTCTGCCGTATTCTGTCTTCATGGTATGTGTAAGCTCTCCACAATTCTTATCTTGGTTCTGCCGTATTCTGTCTTCATGGTATGTGTAAGCTCTCCACAATTCTTATCTTGGTTCTGCCGTATTCTGTCTTCATGGTATGTGTAATCTCCCATCAATTCTTATCTTGGTTCTGCCGTATTCTGTCTTCATGGTATGTGTAATCTCCCATCAATTCCTTACGTAGTTGTGACTTATTTTGTATGTTTGCTTTGGACAGTCTACCAATTCTTGCCTGAGTTGTATCCTATTCTATCTTAATGGTTTATTTAATCTTCTAACAATTCTCGCCTTAGTTGTGACTTATTTTGTCTGCTATCTTTGTTTTGTTTTTTTTTTGTTTTTTTTCGCGTTTCCATCCTGTTTCAGGATATTGCGGTCAACACCAGCATATTTCAGCTGTATGTTGATTCCTAGGCTAGATTACGCTCATCAGCATGCCACGACTTTCTGAGCGACCGGCTCCATACTCTCATAAGTCACTTTTGCGATTCGAACCACTGCTAATTCTCGTCGCGTCACGTGACGAGAGTATTCGGGGTTAGTGGAGAAAGCTGCTAAGTCCTCGGCCACGGAGCCGGCTATCTTTGTTTACTCCCAACAATTCTTGCTTTAGTTGTGACTTATTCTGTCTTCATGCTTTGTGTAGTCTTCTAACAATTCTTACCTGAGGTCTGCCATATTCCTTCTGCATATTTTGGATACAAGTGATCTGATGTTCGAGGGCAGCTTGTCCGAGATGTTTCAGTGTCCAGTTTCCTCAAAAGTTACTGGATGTCTAAAAAAAAAAAAGTCGACAGGGTCGATTTCATTGTTTTTATTCCATATGGCTCAGTTTCTTTCCGCATCGCAGAAAGCGTCGCACGAAGCACGAACTCCGTAGGCTCAGCGACGACAAAAACAAAACTGGTTACAAAATCCAGTTGGTGTCTAATGAGTTTACATGTTCCTCTGATCTCTTAGGTAGCGAGATCAGACACCCTATCTTCTTGAATAAAGGCCGAAAAACTGAAGTTTCCACGTGTAACATGCACACGTTAAACATCCCACAGTAGTTGACAATCACGAAGGCTGTAAGGTCCCAGCCCTGGCAACATTGGTAAGGGCAAAACCTACATAAGGTGAATAGAATCTGTTGTCTTGGATATAATCTGTTGTCTTGAATAGAATCTGTTTTCTTGGATATAATCTAGATAGAGTAAACTTACACAATACATACTGAAGTCAGAGACATTGATCTCTTGGAGTTGTGCATAACCAGATGTGAGCATTCGCCTTAAAGAGCAACGATGAAGTTGAAGGGAACCATCTCCTTCTGCGCTTTATTCCCTCTTGGAGCATAGGGCCTCAACCAACACATACAATGCTGTTCTAATTTTTGCTATGCAGCTCTCATCAGGACCTCCATATTATTAATCTCTGTCTCTTATTGCCTTTTACATTTGCTTTTAGGTCTCTCTCTCTCTCTCTCTACTTTGTTTACCCCGTTGGTTCTAGAGGAAAGGACATTGTAGGTATACTATTAAAATAACTTTCAGTGCATGCCCTATCCAGATCCCGAACGTCTAAGGTGATGTTATAATGAAGAAATGTCACACTGAGTGAAACATCCTGATTTAAGATTGTGTTGGTGTCAATGAGGATTTACATTGTAGACGACCATGAGTGCAACATTTCTCACTGGTGAAGAAGTACCTAGACACGCACCACAGTGTCACATCCCCCAAATGCTCTCTTGTTCTTTCAGCTCTGATCAGCACTGAAAGGACTATTCAAGGATACTGAGAAATAACTACCAATTCTACAGTACAGCTGAAAGAGGAGAGGTGTCAAAGAATGCATTTCAACAGCTTTAGCAACATTGGCAAGAGTGTGTAGTTGCCGAAGGGAAATATTTTGAAGAAAATTATTGTATTGTTAATTATTGCAAACAAATTCAAGTAACATTTTTGAGACCAGAGTCTTTCAAGTGGCAACATACTGATGTGAGTAGTGGAGCATTCCACAATCAGTAAAGAAAGCATACATGTCTCTTGGATTGTGCTTGGTTTATTTTTCTTGTAATGTATCATTGTTACGCCTATTTTCTACCTCTGTGGCTGAAAGGTGAAGCGAAGAATAGTAGACCACCTTCATATGTCGCCTAAAGAGGGTTGGTCTGAGAATGGCTACCTCAAACCATAGAAAAATAATCAATCATCCAAACAAACATGGCAGGTTTACAAAGGGTTGTGACATGCGTGGTTACTGGAATATATTACATTAGGAGTGTTAAAGGCATAAGAAGAAGGAGAATATTCTTGATAGGATCGGTCCAACTGGTTGTAATGTGAAAGCAGTTTTACAATCCAGACCTACTGGGTTTGATGCCAATATCAGACGATTTTGTAGCGTCGATTCTCACAATGGTACGAGCGTTGACTATCAGAAAGCAATGGCAAACTACTGAAAGTAAAATTACAAGAAAATCACCCACAGTGAAAACATGCTTACGGTTATTGCGACTAATTTTAACTATCAACTAAATGCAGATATTGACACCCCCCCCCCCCCCCCCCCAGTAATGTGACTTCTCATAATAGACGCAGAGCATATTTTACCAGCGTGAAAAGATGGCCATACAGTCGCTTGGAGAAATCCAGGTGGAGGAGGGGGAGAGTTAAACCCTGAACACTGCGTTGATAAGAAACCACGTTAGAACTGTGACTAGCACGTTTGCCTGGCGGCGTGGTGGTCATTAGGTCAAATCCTCAACTTTAATAATTGAACTTGGTTCCCACGTCGACCAAGTCTAAAATTGATGCCAGGAAACTGACCATATCACCCATCGAGTGCCGAATGATTTATACAATTAATGGGCTACCACCCAATACGTTCCAAGGAGGCAAACAGGACGTATAAAATGACAACCCGGCAATCTGTAGACTTTTCTGGGAATTGTCTTGTAAAGACAGGCGACCTAGCCGGGAACTGGGCGTCCATATTTATTATGTTATGGCTGAGAACATGGGAGAGGGAACACTTGACAACCCATCAGCAGTATTTGTCCTGGATATACCCTTCTTCTATTTCCCCCGACCTTTCAGCTCTCACTGAAGCACAGACACTTACTTATGCCGAGCAATTAGTAGACTTCTTCATGATTGGCTGGATTTTGCAAACTCAAGATTTCAACGAGATGAGGCAGCCAATGTCATGCCACCCCTCCCTTGTCGCTTCTTACAGCATGCATGATAGGTTATAGCAGAGGTTCCCAAACCACGGCCCGGAAAAGTACCACGCGAGGCCTCGTTGTTTAATATAATATGTTTTAATAATTTTTTTAAAAATACAGTCGGAGCGCCCCGTCAGCGTGCGATAATTTACTCTGCTCGTGGTTGATATGCTAATATATTATCGAATGCGCATGAAACGTTATGAAGTTCCCTTATCCCAGCCTTGTCGACCAATCAGAGTGCGCAAGGCGCCATGCTGTCGTATGATACAACTGTTAGCAGAGTCGGTAGCATTGTGTTGAAATTAGGTTTTTTCAAAGAAAATTTTTCCGTTAAAGCTTATACACATGAGTGTGGTAGAACATCTAAAAATCAAACAATGGTAATAAGCGAAAATGTGAAGTTGTTGCTTATCGTAAATTCAACGAAGATTGAATGGATAAATTTATGTTTATGCCTAGCCGTAGTGGCAAACCAGTTTGCTTAATCTGCGGATTTTGTGTTTCTGTTACTAAAAAAAAAAAAAAAATCTGGAACTACACTTCACGACCACACATTCAGACATAAATGCTCAATATCCGATCAATTCGGAGTTAAGAAAATATTTCATAGAGAAAGTTCTCTGACCGGGCAGCCGTCATTTTTCACCAAGGCTAACGAACAGAGCAAGAGTGCTGTTGTTGCATCGTACGAAGTCGCTCTTCTGTTGGCTCGCAAAAAGAAGCCGTTCACCGATGCAGAAGAAATAATCAAGCATTTCCTTAAAATTGCTGCTAGAATGCTTGGTGATATAAAGTGTGAAACAAAATTTGATCAGATTCCTTTGTCTAATAATACTATGGCCAGGCGAGTTGAAGAATTAGCCAACGATGCTTATCGTCAAGGAGCAGCACATATCAAAAATTGTAAATGTTTCTTTCATTGGCAGTGGATGAACCCGCAGACATTTCTGTTACAGCTCAAGTCACAGCTTTTGTTCGAGCAATAAACGATAATTTTGAAGTCATTGAAGAACTTCTAGGACTTGAATCAATGCATGCAACTACCAAAGGGACTGATCTGTTTAAGACTCTGAAGTTGTGTGTAGAGAAAAACAACGTTGAATGGACCAAATTGGACAGTGCATGCACCGACGGTGCTTCGGATTTGACGGGTAAAATGTCTAAATGTCTAGCATTATTGGAACAGTTTCTTGGCAGCACTATATTAAAATATCATTGTATCATTCACCAAGAAGCTCTGTGTGAAATGACTTTAAATCTGAAACATGTCATGGATGTTGATTTGAGATGTGTGAACAAAATTCGAAGTAAGGCGCTGAACAGGCGTTAGTTCAAATAGTTTCTATCAGACCTGAACGAGGAATACAGTGTGCTATTGTTACACTGTGATGTCAGATGGCTATCTAAAGGAAAAGTTCTGTCATGTTTCTGGGCACTGAAAAATAGTGTCTATCTCTTTCTGTCTGGGGAAAAAATGCATTGCCTACAGAACGGGAATGTCTACTGAACGATGACTGGCTTAATGATCTGGCATTTTTGGTGGACATCACGTCTCATTTAAACTCTTTAAATACGAGGATCCGGGGGGTGGGGGGTGGGGGGTGGGTGGGAGGGGGAACTATTAACAAATTTGTGCGATGACATTTCTTCATTTAAAATGAGACTACGACTGTTTATTGGACAGCTGAATGAAGGGACTTTAGAGGTGTTTCCAACTTGTGGTGGAAAAGAAATGTGACATGTTATAGTACAAAGTAAATGTTGAAAGTCTTCTGGATATCTTTCAGTCGAGATTTCAAGAGTTCACAATAGAGGAGGATAATGTTGCCCTCTTCATAAATCCATTCGTATTTCCTATTGCCAAGCCCTGTCAATTACAGCAAAACCTTCAGCACGAAGTAATTGATTTGAAATGCAATTCTGCACTGAGATGTACATTTCTGGAGCTGCCTGCTTCACCTTCGGCTGATCATATGATTTCATTCTGGCGATTAAATATCCTGGAAGTATGATCACAGAGGATGGCAGATTGGACAGAGAAATCGAAATCAGATGTCAAAAATCTAGTGCACTTACATATCAACTATCACCATTACTGAAACATCCAAATATACCCATGTCCGCAATGACAGATAAACAGCATATTCACACCAACCCTATGCTAACAATCTTAAAACCTGGACTTTATCCAAATTACACCTTCGCAAAATCAACTCCTGCGAGATGAGATGCCTGAGGAGAGCGGTAAACCTAACAATCCGAGACCGAGTAAGAAATGCTGTTATCAGACAGACTGTGGGATCAACACCTTGTGCCACATTTAATGATCAAGTGGTTTGGCCATGTCGTTAGAATGCAACACCAACAATTATCATCACTGGCCTTACATCTAAGCTCATCTGCGACAAGACCAAGAGGACGTCCAAGAAGAAAATGGATTGACGACATCAAAGACATTATACAATCATACGGAATGACACTATCCAATGCTGCCCACCGGGCGCTGGAACGCATATTATTCCTCCCCACGACGTTTGACGGCAGAAGTGGGAAGATGATGATGATGATTATTGCCTGTCGAACAATTTGAACACTTGCGTTCATTCGAACAGAAATACATTTGTCGTTTTGGTTCGACTTACAGATGCGAGCAGTCATATTCTCCAGTGACCGTTATAAAAAATCAAGCAACGTTCCAGACTCATCGACAATAACCTAGCTGCGCTTATGACTTTGGGCACGACAGATTTGTGCCCAGACTTTGATAAACTGGTATCTGAACTTAAGTAACTGGTTTGAAGAACAGTTACAATTGCAAATTAATTACATTAATAGCGATTTTCGAAACTGATTAAAAATTTATTTTGAATAACGAAGACACAAACAATAGATTGCACGATTTATTGCCTGGCATATTTCGCTGCATCTCGTCAGGTACATACTGCAGAAATCACACAACTTACGTGAATTAACTAGATATATCCTTCAAGTTGAAATATACACAATTTCGCACAGTAATGTCACTTATCTACACGGTAGTTTTAAGCTGACTAACATGTCTTTCTGTTTCCACAATTCTGGCTTGCGTTGATTGATCATAATTGCTTCTGCAAACTTTAACAAGCGAGTATTTTGTGTGTTAAACAACACGCGAAAGGCAGTGTCTCTGTCCACCACATGGCCGCTTATTGTTAAATGAACAAAAAATGACCGCAGTGTTATACTGACACTGACTGCCTTTAAAGTTTTAGAATTTTGTTGACCAAAGTTAAGAAAGGTAAGAATGATATTGCACGACTTTTATAATTCTATAACGTTTTGGCCCGCTTAACTACCGAAGATAGTATAATGGCCCTCTACTTGAAAAGCTTGGGATCCACTGGGTTATAGTGTTAATAATCTTTGCTTTCTTTATACACACATAAACATATACAGATACATACAGACATATACATAGTCACCGACCGACCGACCGACCGACCTACCTACCTACCTACCTACCTACCTACCTACCTACCTACCTACCTACCTACCGAACTACCAACCTACCTACCTTATTTTTCGCATATCCTTCACAGGACATCGCTGTCAACATCAGCATCTTTCAGCTGATTGTTGATTTCTTGGCAAGATTACGCTCAGTAGTTTGCCATTGCTTTCTGAGCGACCGGCGCAATACCTCGTAAGTTACCGACCCGGGGAGAATTCTCACGCAACGTCACGTTACTTACGAGAGTATACGAGATTACGGAGAAAGTCGTGTAACCTCTTGACCAGAGAGACCGGCACCTGCCTATCTACATATATTCATTATACATACGCAGAAACAAGCAATGAAAGAAGCTGTTATTTAATAGCTACTGCCATTTTGAAAGGTCATTAACAGTTGCACTATTCTGGGGATGTTTTCGAGTTTCGATATCTGAACTTAAGAAACATCTAATTTCTCTATTACTGTCTGCCAATGTTTAGTCCCTTCGTCGTCTTCACTCGTTGCTATTTTGTAAGCTCCCTTTAACTGCGAGAAGTGCTAAAATTGTTTCGTATTTATAAGGCGTAATCGACGTGGGATTTATGAATCACAGCTTCTCCAGTAATAGTAAATTATGTGCATATTTGCTCATTTAGTTGATGCAACGTCTTGGTCCCGTTCCCACTGGTTAAGGGGAAGTTAGTGTGTTGTGTGAAAACAGACAGAGGCAGGCACGATTATAATATTTACAACAGTCTGTAGGGGAATTTGGACAAAACGCCATGGATTAGCTGAGACGGACAGTCGGGATGTTTGGATCAGTAGTATAAGACTATAATAGTTGAAAGCCCCCAACTGTACTGTGAATCGCCGGGTCGCAAGCGTGTATAAATACTCAGTGCTTCACACAAATGACCACCGCCCGCCCTGAAGTTGCCAGAGAAGTCAAGCAAAACATACGAGTGGTAACGTTTATAGAAATACTTGGTGAGTACACTCGTATAGTTTGTTAGCATCGTCTAAGTCTTATTGTGTTTTCTTATCTTTTATTTTCGTGCTTCCTTTTTTTTAACTCTCGTTTATTTTCATATCGTTTCTTGTCGTGTGGTTTTTCTCTGCCTTGCAAGAAGGTTTCCTTGTCTTTCTTGGGTACATGTCTTTGTCTTCCTATTATATTGCCTCTCTCTCCTCTCTCTCTCTCTCTCTCTCTCTCTCTCTCTCTCTCTCTCTCTCTCTCTCTCTCTCTCTCTCTCTCTCTCTCTGTACTTGTTTGCTCTGTAGTCGCTTTTCTGTGCTTTTATATTCCCTGGCGTAAAAACATAAGTTAATTCCTTATCCTTTACAGAACAACCTCAGTATCTTTTGGCCGTTTGTGATTTCTTGGCAAGTTTACGTTCAGTAGATTGCCATTGCTTTCTGAACGATAGGCACTCATAGGACGGTCTGCGTCCACATCGATCGCAGCTATGTTTTGAACGCGTTGTGTGGGATTGGGAATTGCGATCGTAATCACTTCGCTACAAAGCAGACAAAAGCAGTTAAGAGTCCCAGTTAACCCACGTAAGACACATTGATCAAATGCTTTTTTAAAAAAAAATTCGCATATCCTTAACTGGACATCGCTGTCAACATCAGCATTGTTCAGCTGATTGTTGATCTCTTGGCAAGATTACGCTCAGTAGTTTGCCATTGTTTTCTGAGCGGCCGGCTCATTATTCCGCAAGTCATCAGCGCGGGTCGAACCGTTTCCAATTCTCGCGCGCTGCGAGACCCTGCGTGGATAAACGGGATTACGGAGAAAGTCGTGTAACCCCTCGGCCAGAGAGACCGGCGATCAAATCGCTGGTAAACATATATGTTAATATACCATTAGGCACTAACAGAGAGATGTGGTCTGTATTACAAGGGCTGCCTTTAATTTCCAAGACATTTCCTAGAACCCACTTTAAACTGGGTCCACCTGGGAGCCCAGGTTAATTTAAAAAAGAACAATCACCCACATGCAGTTTCGAACACATGTCTACTGGACCGGCAGGCGAGTGTCTAGCCACTATGCCACCGCGGCTCTCATTCATTTGTCGCCCTGATATTTATTTCTTCGTGTGTCCTTCTATTATATACGAGGCTATATAAGAAAACAAGACATTACAGTGTTAAATATGTCCCTTACAAATGGCACAGTCTTGATTTACTCAGATGTTTGCAGTGAATCGGTACAATTATTTTGGAAAAGTCATAACATCTGATGGGAGATGCCTAGAAGAGATTAGAACACGAATCGCCATGGCGAAAGTAGCCTTTAGCAAGATGAAAAACATTCTGACCAATAAAAAGATGTCAAATTAAACGAGAAAAAGAGTGTTGAGGGGGTACATAGAGCCTGTTCTTTTGTATGGATGTGAAACTTGGACAATGTGCAGTCAAGCTGAAAAACATTTGATGGGTACAGAAATGTGGTTTCTAAGAAAAATGCAAAGAATACCATGGACAGATAGAAAAACCAATGACCAAGTACTACAGGAGACAAATGAAAATCGTAAATTGATTAGAGAAATTAGACGTAGACAGTCAACATTTTTTGGACGTGTTATGAGAAGAAATGGATTGGAGAACTTAGTGACAACTGGCAAGATCGAAGGGAACAGACCAAGAGGAAGACCGAGAGGAAAATACCTAGATATCTTGGCCACATGGCATGGACGAGACAGGAACACTGAGCTGATCCACGACACTGGTGATCGAGTGAAATGGCGAGTCATGACCGCCCACGCTTTCTGGCATGGCACATGATTGATTGATTGCAGCCCTTGGTCCACCACATCTAACCCCTAGCGACTGTAAAACCTTTTCTAGAACATAAGGAACGATATAAATGAGACAAAGACTACCAGATTAACAAGGTAGGTCTGTCACCCGTTTAATCTTATAGCAATGACATTTCATTTGTTATTTTTGTGAGTCTTCTGATATCTATATCTTTCCGTTGATTCCATGAATGCTAATCAACACCAATTACTTGATTCTCCTCGTCTCTGTATACACTTATTCAATGTTCTATCTAGACTTTATTTAGAGTACAATACTAGACAATACACTGAAGTGTTGTACTTCAAGTATATGATCCTGTAGCTCTATTTCTAGTGTAGTGCTCTACTGCAAGTAGTGGCATTGGGCTCTATTTATAGTGAAGTATTTTACTTAAAATGTTTATTTTTAATGAAGTTTTGTACTTCAAGTATTTGATCAAATGGCTCTTTTTTTATAGTCAATTATTTTACTCCAAGTATGTGAACCTATAGTTCTAATTATAGTGTAGTGCCGCACTCCAAGTATGTGATCCTATAGTTCTATTTATAATGATGTGTTGTACTCCAAGTATCACTCGGATTTGAAATCAACCCAGCCTAATTGAAAATGGATAACATATAAAACTGACACTTTTCTGTAAATTGTTTTTGGAGAGCTTGGAATCAACCACTATACGTGGGTTGAATATTGCGAATACCTAGAAAGGCCACAGTAACTAACAACGGTTATCCGAAAGAGACTAATGACAGTAAGACACTATATACAAAAGAGACAAACCTTGTTCATTGGTTAGGTAATGAGAGGTGAGACATTGGAAAACATCTTGACCACTGTAAAGGTCAATGGGAGTAGAGACAGGGAGAGACCGTGAGAAATTATTTTGGCTAATTACGCTGCATAAACTATTCAATAAACTTCAGAGCAGAGACAGAGGCCTTGAAAGCGGCAATAGAAATGCCGTTGACAAAGGAAAATAAAGTGGAACCAGAAAGGTGATCCATCATACAAACTCCAGCGAAGAGAACAATTTTCAGACTCCATCCAGCACACAACAGACTGAAATACCAATTATATAATACAGTAAAGATTGAAGATACTAATCAATGTAATAACCATGGATCTAGTAAAATGGTAGCAAAACATTTGATGCAGGAATGCCCAACATATACAAAAATAGAAGAACTAATTTGACCTGCACCTGATCCAATTGAAGACAAACTATGGGGAAGTCAAGAGGCTGCGTTTGAATGCTGCTTTCTTTGGAAATATTCATACTGGTATCTGAATGTGTATGAAGAAGAAAACAGTGAAGAAGAAACGCGAAACGCAAAACACACCCACACACACACACACACGCACACACACACACACCACACACACACACACGCACGCACGCACGCACGCAGACACACACACACGTATATATATATCCATCACGTGCCATGCCGATAACCGTGGGCGGGCATGTTTTGCCATCTCATTCTATCACCAGAGACGTGGATCAGCTCCGTGTTTCTGTCTCTACCATGCCACGTGGCAAAGCCATCCAGGTATTTACTTCTAGGTCTTCCCCTTGGCCTCTTCCTTTTGATCTTGCCAGTTGTTACCAAGTTCTCCAAGTCATTTCTTCTCATAAGAGGCCCAAAAACTTTGACTATCTACTTCTAATGACTCTTATCAGTTTACGATCTTCATTTGTTTCTTGAAGGACTTGTTCATTGGTTTTTCTGTCTGTCTATGGTATTCTTTGCATTTTCTTCAGAAACCACATGTCTACAGCCATCAGATGTTTTTCACCTTGACTGCTCATTGTCCTCGCTTCACATTCATATAAAAGTACAGGTTCTATGTAGCACTTCAACACTCTTTTTGTCGTTTCAATTGATATCCTTTTATTGGTCAGTATGTTTTTAATCTTACAAAAGGCTACCTTCGCAATGACAATTCTTGTTGTTCTAATATCTTCAAGGCATCTCCTATCAGATGCTGTGACTGTTCCAAGATAACTGTACGTAATAACTTGCTTAAGAATATGCCCATTTACCCGTGTATCACACTGTGGTATTTCCATCTTCCCGTATATATGTATGTATCATACGCAAACCATCAACCAGTGACACACACACTCACCCAGCTACTGAGTTGAGTGCGTGGCGCGACACTGTCAGCTGTGAATTTCTTGTGAAATGCTTTTACATCTGTCCGTGGTTGTTTGTAGCGTGAACTGCACGTTCGGAATAATGACGGCCCCTGTCGCAGAACTGATTGGATAGCCTTATGCAGTATTGTGTGCTGCTGGTTTTCTAGTGACTGCCGCTTCCATCGACGATAAACTGTATTTTTCGTGGAGGACTTTTGTCCTGGCATTCTGGCGGCGGCATTATGAACAATGTACCTGTGCGGGCTGTTGGTTTGTCGAGACTCCTGTCTGTTCAACTTTTCAGATGGGGCAGTGAGGGACATTTTGTGTGATATTCATTGGCACAGATACGGAGCATAATGGGGACGACCCGTTGCCGTAAAGTTGGAAGCGTGAATAATGACTAATGACTCACCATCACAGAAAACACTTCAAACAGACACACACACACACACACACACACACACACACACACACACACACACACACACACACACACACACACAGACACAAAACACACGCACACGCTCACACACAAACATAGAATGCATTAACACACACATAATCAACCTATTATTATTTACACCGGCAAAGACCCAAGAGTTCTATGTTCTGACGTAATATCTACACGTAAAATGATGTCTGTAACTGCTTGCAGCAATGGACCAAGCACAACACTGCCTGTTTGTCGTCCTGGCCTTCTCCTGCCTGACCCAGCTGGTGACCTCTATTCCCATGATCATAGATGCGGAACTGGATTATGATACAAATGCGCCTGTACCGATGACTGAAGGTAGGGTCACGTGTGGTGGAGTGAGGCTGATTGATGTCATGTTTAGGTTGGTTAATATCAGTGACAGGAAGCCACAGTAGCCCTGTGGTTAGCACGCTGGCCTGCCAGCCCTGTGGTCAAGTGCTTGAATCCCAGAATGAGGAAATTTTGTTTAAACTCATGTCCTGGTCTGCCAGGTTGACTCAGCCTACAACGGTTACCAGGAAATGTTCTGAATGTAAGGGCGGGCGACATGATATTGACCATTGGTCTATAAAAATATGGTGCTAGCATCATAAACCCATACTGAGAAGTAGCGGCTGGACAATCGCCTGCCGTACCGGTGGTCTTGGGGTAGATCCTCATCGTGGAGGTTTCGAAAAAAAAAAAAAAAGACCCGGGCTCCCTGCCTAAAATGGACGCCAGTTAATGACATATATATCATGAACTGAAGGGATGGGTCATATTTTGGCAGAAATATATAACTGCCTTTTTTCTATGGCCTCGATGTGTCTGAGTTGTCTTTTATTGTTTGTCGAATACAGCACACGAAACGCCTTCCCTGCCTTCCCTGTGTTAGCTTTATCGCCACAAGTGTTTAAATTCACTAAGGGGATTCATTCTTTAGAATGTTTATTATTTATGTAGTCCCGTATAATTAACATCAAGGTCTAAATAGTATCAACGGCCAGACTAAATTTAATCAGTTAGAATTATGACATATGAAATACTGATCTTTAAAGAACAACCTTTGGGGGGTTGAGTGGTCTCGAGGTATGGTGTCCGCCTCGAGTGCTGGAGGTCACGAGTTCAGGCCCCGGTGAGGACCAGGATTTATTTAAAAAATCCACCTGGACTTCCAGTAAGTTCCCCTGGTCTCTGGGTAGTGAGATCGGACGCCCGTGTGTATTGTTGCGCACGTAAAAAATCCCTTGGCAGTTGGAAATCGAAAAAGAGTAGCCTAACGGCGCTGCCCGGACAAAATTTCGAGTTAAAAATCTACCCAAAGCATTTCAGGCTGCTCGCCGATGCAACGGAGTTCGTGCATTGAGCTGAGTTTCTCCAAAACTCAGGTTTGAGTTAGGAGGAAAACGGAGCACTTACGGGTTAAACCATGTACCGTGATGTTGATCCAACGACTAAAACTAAACTAAAAACTAAAGAACAACAATTGTTATCAAATCGCTTGCAGAATGGCGTGAGTGATCGTGCTTCTCCATAAATTACGATTTCCAGCTATATATCACTTAGTGTGCTGACACGTCTTCATGCTATTACAAAAGGCTGCTTATATTTTTTATTGTTATTTTCCTCTTGTTCTCTTTTCATGAACCTTTCCAGTTATCACGACATGGGCCAAGTACAACTCTGCCTGTTTGTCGTCCTGGCCTTCTCCTGCCTGACCCAGCCGGTGACCTCTATTCCCATGATCATAGATGCGGAACTGGATTATGTATTTTGTATTTCTCTTGATTAAGGGGAAGACAACAAGGGAAAGCAAATTAGTGAATACCTGAGTGTCTTGGCCACGTGGTATGGTCGAGACAAGAACACTGAGCTGATCCATGACTCTGGTGTTCGCGTGAGATGGCAAAACATGACAGAATACGCTTATCGGCATGGCACATAATGATGATTACTCTTGACATTATGCGGCCAAAAAAGTGATGACTGCGTGTTTACTGATGTTTGTGATTACTTGTCATTGTATCTTTCAAACAGTTTAAATTAATCATTGTGGCTGTGCAAGGAGTGTTCTATGCAACCACATCTCTGAGGCCTGAGGGGATGATTGGCTTGTTTAATAACTGTCCGGCATAATGTGCAATTTACACATAATTTGATATAACATGGATTATAGAAACATATATTCTTACGCTATGTGTTTCTTGATCAGTTAGATATTTGGTGTTGGCTTTTTCTTTTCAGATATATTTGACCTCAAAGATAAGACAGACATGTTTGACCCCACTTCCGTCTTGCTGACCCGTTTTCGCAGAAATCTCTCCCAGTGGTTACAGGGAAGCCAGCACTTTAATAACTACGAACATGGAAACAATGACCGTTTCGATCGCCACCGAGCCTACACCACCCGAAACAATGGACATGGTGAGGTAGTGGAGTCCTAGGTACTGCCTGCTACAGACCCCAGTGAATCACATGTATTTGAGAAGATCAGCCATTCTGAAATTCTGTGAAAGTGGTTTGCTGATTCGTATGAATAAATTATGAAAGCAACAAACATCTACTTTTGTCATCATGTTGCTATTAATCCTTACAATCCTAATGGTGCTTCTCTTCCACATTTATTTTATTGATTGACAGCTCGGTGCCTGTTCCAGTATTAATGCATAAAGTGCATTCTGGATCATCAAGTCACAGTGGAATAAACAACATGATGGTGAGAAAATTTACATCATCTTTCTCAAGTGTCTTCATCTTCTAATAGAAGAAAAGCCACAACCAACTCATACCAAGACTTGACAATTGGTTCGATTTTGTAGCTTAAGTTTTCTACGTGGTGAGGCAGCTAGTCTCACGCAGACTGTTCTTTGTTGCCTCTTACGTTATGCATGATATGTAATAGTACCAACTTTTCTATGCTTGGCTTATGGCCAGCTAACACGCAGGAGTTTCCTCAGGTGTACTCATACACAAATACTGATGTTAAACTGACAGCGCGTCTGTAACCGAAAACATGCCAAGACTGTTTATATTTCTTTATTTGTGTGTGGTTTATATTGTGCTAAAGACAGCATTTCACAAGATGTAGAATATTCTCTGCAATTTATCACTAACAATCGAGGTAAAGAAAAGAGTATCGAGGTAAAGAAAAGAGTTCGTAAGAGTTATATTGAGCTAATCCTGTGGTAGGGAAGCGAATCACGGAGAATTAGCAGACAAGAGACGAATTGTTTTTAAGCTGCAAGGATGTGGTTTGATAAAACAAAAATGA
Organism: Cepaea nemoralis; assembly: GCA_014155875.1. Taxonomy (NCBI): domain Eukaryota; kingdom Metazoa; phylum Mollusca; class Gastropoda; order Stylommatophora; family Helicidae; genus Cepaea; species Cepaea nemoralis. Next base: position 295,936 of record JACEFZ010013534.1, read on the forward strand.
TGAGAACACCGTGGACAGATAGAACTAGCTGCTCAAATAAGAAGTAGCCAGTCCACATTCTTTTGGCATGCGACGAGAAGTGGGTAGCTGGAGTCTGTCGTCACAACGGGAAAGCTGGCATGGAAGAGAGGCAGGGCGAGAGCAAGAGTTGAGATGCTGGACAGTTTGCCATCAGGACATGAAGTAACGTCGGTATCAGAGATGATTGGAAGCACGAGGGATAGAACGCCGTGGTCAGACATGATCATCAACGCCAAATGGCATGGGCTATATGTAGAAGGAAATGGCATGGGCTATATGTAGAAGGAAATGGCATGGGCTATATGTAGAAGGAAATGGCGTGCTCAATTGTGTCCGTATAATGGCCACCACAAGCCGAAAGCTCCAATGTTGGCTTGCTCTCCTTAGGATTCATAACAAGCGAAATGCAGTAATCTGCCTACTTGGACTTTCGTGGCAACTTCAATTCCAAATGTTGTATTCTGGGACACGGAGGCTGTGGGGTGTCCTGAAAATGGGTCTCCAGCTCGTCAGGTGGAGTGAGATCTTTATAATGAAGTTCTCTTTGCAGCCAGAACATGCTTTGTACGCCTGTAGTGGATAGTGCTCACAGAAAAAAGAAGAGAAACTGGACTCATTATTAATGAATTAGGCCCTGAACTGTCACCAAACTAGGAGATAGAGAATTACATATTACTTATGTGTCAATAATGTATGCGTAAGCGTTTGCAAGCAAGAAGAATGAGTAGCTGAGGTGAATATATATATATATATATATATATATATATATATATATATATATATATATATATATATATATATATATATATATATATATATATATATATAGAGAGAGAGAGAGAGAGAGAGAGAGAGGGAGAGAGAGCTAACGGTTGCTCTGACCAATGGAAAAGGATGACAGCAGATGGGAGTCGTCTATACATACTGCTACTCTAGAGTTATCCAAGCTGACGGATAAACACATGGAATAGAATTCAACATAGAAACAGAAACAGTACGAGCCTAACAGAAATAAAGCATAGATAAGAAAGCATTTTAAATATCATAACAGAAAAAAAAGGAAACAATTTATATTCAAATATACGGAAAGAACTAAATGCCTGACTATGAGTATATGTGTGATGAATGGCATGAATTTACAAGTGACGCAATGAACAACGCAACAACCAAACACAAGTACCGCTGCAGGAATATGCTGTAGGCATGTTAAGAGTTGGGGCCATCACATGGTTTAGGTCTGAGTGCACGGAGGAAGAGGTGACCAGTCTTCCACTCCTATAGCTAGAGATGAGTGCTGGAATTGAACCCTGGCCCGGCCACGCTCATGCATTTGTCAAGCGTAACCCTTTAACCGTTACACCAGCGTGCCCGCTATAAATATTAAGATGAAATAAAATGGATCTGATGTGGGGAATTTTAATGCAAATCAAGGATACAACAGGGTAAGAGTAGAAAACTAGGTTGGCACATCTGCAGATCCAAAATATTAGAAAATGAAGATGGCTGAATACTGTTGCGGCTTGGCAACCAGCATTATCTATTCATTACAAACGCGTTTTTAAAATATCGAGATTCAATCCTTTTATCAAGGTACACATGGAGCACTTTGCATTTAAGAAGCCAAATTGATTTCACATTAAAGTAAAAACAGATAACTGATTCCAGGGCAAGGCCAAACGCGACACTAGATGCGAGCCACAAAAGCTGTTTTTTTTTTTGCATATTCGTTGTACAGGACATCGTTGTCAACACCAGCATTTTACTACTGTTGTTGATGTCTTGGCAAGTTTACGTTCTGTAGTTTGTCATTGCTTTCTGAACGACCGGCTCCCATACCAATTCGTTAAAACCCAGCGCAACGCGGTCTGTTACCAAATCGCGCGCAGCTGTGTTTCGAACGCGTGTAAACGTGATTACGAAGCGCGTCCATAATACCTTAGCCACGGAGCCGACACAAAGCTGTTAGTAAAAAGTAAACTTAGATCTGACAAAACTACTTCAAGGAAAACATAAAAACCACTCAAACTAAAAGATGCGTCATCAAACCTAGGTAAATTCACATTTAAAAACGCCTTGAAGCAGTAGTCACTGAATAATTTACAAAGCTGCAGAAAAATTAATATCAGCCGAAAGATGAATGACATATTTGCAAAGAAAGAATTACTACGACATCTTGTGAAAAGACAAACAGAAAAACATAACATTGCTGTGGTCGAAGAAATGAAAATATCTGTTTAAGAAAAGTAATATAAATAATAAAATATGACATTTTGACTTAATTATAAAAAAAACACTGAGTATCAATTCAAAAAAAAAAAAAAGCTTATTCTAAAGATGGAATAAGGATACATCAAGCATCTACTTAACGTTCCACGTACTGATAAACAAGTCCCGCAGTCTGACAATATAAATATAAGCTGAGATAGAATAGAAAATAAGATTTCTAAGTAAGAACAGTAGCACGATACATTCCCGTGAACGTGTCTTCTGCATAAGAGAGAGTGAATGACTGAGCGAGTAAGTGAATGAGCCAGTGAGTGAGTAATTGAGTGAGTAAGTGAATGAGCCAGTGATGAGTGGGTCAGTGAGTCAGTCAGTTAGTATGTCAGTGAGAGAGATGGAGAAAGCGAGAGAGAGAGAGAGAGAGAGAGAGAGAGAGAGAGAGAGAGAGAGAGAGAGAGAGAGAGAGAGAGAGAGAGAGAGAAAGAGATGAAGAAAGAGAGAGAAAGAGAGAAAGAGAGAGAGAGAGAAAGGAAGAAAGAGAGAGAGAAAGAGAGAAAGAGAGAAAGGAAGAAAGAGAGAGAAAGAGAGAAAGAGAGAGAGAGAAAGGAAGAAAGAGAGAGAGAAAGAGAGAAAGTGAGAGAGAGAAAGAGAGAGAGGGAGAGAGAGAGAGAGAAGAGAGAGAAAGAGAGAGAGAAATCTAAGGGACAAATGAACAATATGTTACAACATTAAAAAAGAAAACGACACAACCCTGAAATGGAACGTCATTGTACTGATACACAAATAACATTTAGAAGAAAACAAAGCTACTCCGATGCCATCTGTTTATTGCGTCAGATGGCAGAGGCAACTCTAAAATGCACCAAGAGTATAATATGTAGCTTATGTAGACCACGAGAAGAGTGCATGTTAGCGAAGTTGGTAGTGAACTGCGCTGATAATGTCGTGAACACTGTAGGGTGCGCCCGGAATCCCTTCATAGCTTCGTCGCCTGTGAAAGTGGAAAAGATTGGCCACTTATTCCTCGATGCGTTCAGGCCTTCAAAATGTCACATCACAGACCCACAGAAGGTCGGCTTAGCTGAGAGGTTTAACCCGCTTAAATTTCAATTCTGGTGGCTCAGTTGTTGACCGTTCCACATGTCGATCAGTTCGACTTATATGTTCAAGTCCCGTTCATAAAGCAACGGCAAATTACCGAAAGTTCAATTGCCAAGTGTCACAAAGTGAATGTTGACTAAGTGACAGATAGAGTGGCTATGGTTATGTCTAGGGTATGTCCTTGTAACAATGTGATGTTGAACAACAGATTAATCAAGATGCATCACCACCAAAACACCAGTCAGTGAACAAGCGTTAATTTGCGCACATAATATTCCTTTAATTCTGAATTAACACAGACACATGTAACATATAAATCCAGGAACAATAATTCTCTAAGAATCTATCTCCATCCCAATGGAACACGTCGAATAACATTGCCTCTCAAGGCTACAACAATCTCGTCCCACACGACAGGTATACTAGCCTCTCTCTAGGCCCGACTCAAAGTAACCCACTATGGGTCTCGAATTCCACTCACTATCCCTGGAACCCACAGTGCGGAGTTATCTTCCAAACTCCGTCACAATTCTTCACTTTATCAGACCACGACCTTCTCCTGGTCTGGTCTACACTCAACTCCTCTCAGCTCGGGGTCCAAACATCAACTGCCCGTCAATCTTTGTCCCTGTCTTTTTAAACAATTCTATGCCCCACATTGCCTCACACACACCACACAACCTCACTGCTCCAACTGTCTGCCTCACCAGCTAACCTCTTCTCAGCTCGCCCCTTCAATTACTGTCCTCTCATTTACGCCCTCTGGGGGACCCACCATCCGCCCCATTTTATCTCGTGAACTGTTTATCTTGTACGGCCACTCACCTTAATGCCACTGAATACAGGCATGTGACACTACCCCACCCTCAAAAGAAAACATCGTTTTCAAATGTTGGGAGACTAAAACTTATTAAATATGTGACCCAGACACATTGCCTGGGTAGCCCTAAGTATGGCTGCACCTTACTCTCGCTACCACACTACATAATACATCAAATACTCATAGTACACTCCCATATTCCCCACACATAAATGCAAACATCTTTCTATCTTTGTATCAATGCATGAACTAATACATCACATAATAATAATAATACATCATAGAAAAGCATTATACTTATGTACCCACAGGTCTATTAATATCTTTAAGAAGACACAAGCTATTTGTGTACCGACCATATATCAGGTGGTTCTTTTCTTGCATCAACCCACCTCTGATTCCTGTCGATGCTGTGTCTACCTTTCATGTACCCATGACTCATGGTACCTCTACAATTACAACATCTGTTTGCTATCCCTAGCCCTGGGTCAGTAATGTCGCGAACACTCTTTTGACCTGACTCAACTTTCCTATCTGTATATTGCACCGTTACACTTGAGTCTCTGTTTAGTCTGAACTCTTTATTCAATCTTGGCCCATATATCTGGCACCTTTCTTTCTGCTGCATACGCCTTATGCCTATGTGCCCTGCACATGCACTATCCTGAGCTGTTCTAGTATATCGGTGTCTGTGTGCTAAAGGTACTGCTACTTGCCCACGTGCAGTTCCACTATCTGAAAAGCGGCGAGTAAGAACATTGTCCTTCCTCTCGAAGCACCATCTACCTTTCTTTGACTGCCTATGTTCTACTCTCCTACACCCTTGGGAACATTTGTTCAGAGTAGTATCTTGTCTCTGGGAGCCACTAGCACTATATTTGGGATCCATTCTCATCTGCTCAGCTGTACTATCCTTGTCCTGAGTTCCTGTGTCTACTTCAAGTGCCTCTTCTACCTCAGCTATACTCTCTAATTTAGGTTCTCTTGTGGTAACTACCTCATTACTGCTTACACTATATTTTTGGTCCCAATAAACTACTTCCTCTTCTGTACACTCTTTAACTCCTATAACATTTCCTATGATGAGATCTGCCACTGGTGAGTCTAAAACACATGCTGTCACTCTTCCTGTTATGTATGGTGTTTTTACTGTTATCACGGCTATTGGGTAGAATTCTACTGTCCCATTAAATGTTATGGATCTAATCTTTTCTCCTGTATAATCCGAGGGATGCACTAAACCCTTTCTCACCCCGATGGACGTACATCCGGAATCCCTAATTGTTAACGCTGGCCTATCATTAACAAACCCATGATGCATCTTCAGACTTCCTCCTTCATGCACAGCTGATCCTGCTTTAACTGTGTGACCACATATTAAGACTGGCTGACTGTCTTTTTCAAAAAGAGGTTTGCACCCACTACAATCTTCATTATTCAGCGTCTCAATTACTTGTGCTGCATTTGAGTGCTCTGTTTCTCTCATCCTACATTGATGACTGACATGCCCGTTCCTTCCACATTTGAAACAAGTGATCTCCCTTTTACTGTTGTTCGTTGGTCCATCTGATGGTTGTGCATCACAATCTGTCATTTTGTGTCTCCAGCTCCCACAATTCCAACATCCGGCATAACTTTGGACGTCTCTGGAAATTCCCTCTTCTATATGGGTACCGCCCTACTCTACCAACATTGTTTCCTCGGAAACCATTATCTTGAAGTTCTTGCTGCTCACCTTTATGTGCTGAATCCACACTTTTCGCCCTTGGTCTGATGACTGGATTCTGGTCCTGTTTAGTGTACGCTGCACAGACTATTTCCTCACTCATAAGTCTACCAATAGAACTGTTTGGATGTGCAGTCATGTAATTTTGCCCTAACTGTGACATTGTGTCTATGTCCTTTGGCTTACGTTCCTCGAAGAAAGCCACTAAATTAGTATTGCACGATGATAACACCTTGTCTCTCAGCATTAAATCCACTAATTTATTAAAATCTTTTCCTACCTCTGCCAGCTCCATCCACTTATTAAATGTGTTCTTTACAGTGTTAACAAAATCTGTGAAATCTTGATTTGTCTCTGGCCCTAACTGTCTAAACTTTGTTCTATATCCATGTTCAGTTAGTTGGAACTTTGTCAGCAAACGTTGACGTAAGATAGTGTAGTTGTTCCTTTCTTCTACAGGTAAATTGAACATAGTATCTAGAGCCTTACCCGTTAAATACTCGCCCAATCTAATTGCGTACTCGCTTTCTGGGATGCCTAATACCTTCACTGATGCTTCGAATCTCGACAAATAGGAATCCAAGTTGTCTCGGTCCGTAAAAATGGCAGTTTTAATCTCTGTGACGACTGCGACGGTCTTCTGCTTTCCTCACTTTGACCTTTCGAAGATAGTTCTAGTTTTTTTAGTGCAATTTCAGCTTCCATTTTAATCTTCTCTTTCTCTATTTCCACCGCATTTGTTTGTTTTAACTTTTCAAGTTCTAGTTGTTCCATTTGTAGTTTCACTTTTGTCTCTTTCTCTTCCTGTAAACGCTTTGCCTCGCGTTCATTATGCCTCTCCTCTCTTTCCGTCTGCTTTTGTTCTTTCGCTTCTGCATACTCCTGTAACTCTTTACCTTTCAGGCCTATTCTTTCACCTGCTTCAATATAATCCATTAAAGTAGGCATCTTGTACTTGTAGACACGTGGCTGTGAATCAGCCAACTATAAATGTACAGACTCTGCTGTTATTCTTTGTGTCACTTCCCTAAGTACACCCGCACTCCCTGTGTACGTAAATCCGTAGTGCTACAATATCACTCTGTACTCACCCAGTCACTCTATAAGCACTAGGTAGTGAGGGGGGAATATAACTATACTCCCTCCTATATATATATATATATATATATATATATATATATATATATATATATATATATATATATATATATATATATATATATATCAAATAACTGTAGAACAATTCCTGGAAATAGTTGTAAACATACATATACATACACAAATGGATGATGCCAACTATTAAACGCTAGACGCATAGGCCGGTGAAACGCAGACGGATGATTACATAGAAATAAAAACCACTGACATAAACATGCCCATGAAAGACCATACCGTGCGCATAATATAAACTGACAAATACCATCTAGATAGAAGATGTATTAACATAAGGATTACAACAATACCATATATCCAAAGAACTCAAATATTATATGTAACAGTAAAGAGAAAACAGTAAAAAGAACAAATATAAAATGAATAATGTACATAGATCTGACGTAGACACTTGGACACCATGTATAATGTCGAGACGACCCAATGCCACAGCACAAAACAAACTGACTCGTCAGCTGTCTCTCAACCAATACAATGTGCACCTAGAAACTTCACCTTTGCTCTGTCTCCCGCATTTCGAGAAATAAAGCAAAAATATCCTACTTATTACGACCACTGGACCACATACAAATATTTACGTAACGCACAACAACAACAACAATACTTAGGACGATGAGAACAACAGAAGCAAACAAGGGTTGCCGACACCAATGCGATGGTAGAATCTTAAAAAAGTCCTTAATTTGTTTTCAATAGTCTCCGAAAATCGCCTGGAAATGTTTGTCGGTTACTGTTTTGAAAAGATTACGACGTTAGCTTCCCACAATGAATTAAAGTTCTGATGCGTTGTCACTTTTTGTTGACGTGGTGACACGATTTTCGACTGTCGTAAAAGTTGAAGATGATGATAATTATCCCAACGCCTTGTATCTTCACAGTCCGTAATGTTTTTGTAACCCTCCCTGTAGGGATGGCCTGTGATTGTATAATGTATGTGAACGCTCTTGTTTTGCCAGAAATATTGGGTTTTCGTTGCGTTTTGGGGAGCCGAAAATACCTTTAAAATCAATGAATGTTTATCTGCGTAGTCACTGTCGCTTTGAAGTGATGGTATGGTTTCACTGTTGCTGACCCGGTTAAACCAACGAATAGCAGAAAATGATCACGCGCTTTAAATCCGCTTCGCAAGTCTTTTTTGGTGAAAACAATGCGCTCATATTTGCGAAGACGGCACCTGAATGACTGTTGTGGTTTGTTTGCCGATGATGACACACACACACAAAGACGTTAAACGTAAATCCTAGTTTCAGTAGAAACCCAACGTGTTATTCTCCGTGGAAATTTTTTCGTCAAATTCCCTGGTTCTCGGCCTTGACTCACAAGGTCATCTCTGTTAGTACCTCAGTGTACTACAATCTTCACTGACTGCGAACAAAGTAATGTCCGGAACTTTTCCGTTATCCACACATACTTCGCTGTCCTCGTAAACAGCACTGACCCTCTTGTCAACCCAATTTGTCCGTGGCGACTCACAATTTCCACCGTCGTTTTACCTGTGGTGAATTCTTAACCTATCGCCCTGCAACCACCCTGTGCTTTGTCCTCAACACACACACAAGATATCTCACCACGCCCAGGACTTCCCAACGAAATTGCTCACTGTCATAAATCCTGTCTTCGTCACACCCACACGCACCTGTCAGAATATCATCTTGCCAGTATCATGGCGCCGACTTTTTGTACTGTTCACTTGACCTATAAACACACGCGCCTGTTTGCGTTAATTTTCTGACGTCCCTGATAGCCGAAGAAATACTGCCTGGTATCCAATTTACCTGTCCTGACCTTCTCGTGACCTATGTGCTACCCAGTTCCCGCACGGAAAAAACCCAGTGTTTATACCGTGGACACGCTCCGCTGTCCACCCTTTCTCTCTCTCTGAGTGAGAAGTGTTATTTTTATCTGGTTTCTCGTGGACTCTGTATTAATTCTCCGACACTTTTGAAATGCGCTGTCTACTGAAAATGGTGTTTATTCTTGACAGGAGAGCTCTCATTATTGTTGTTGTAATTGGGCATCCGACTAATGTCTCTGATGTTAGTGTTCTCTCTAATCGACGAAGCCTCCCAGAAATCTACTCTGTCACAAAGTGAATGTTGACTAAGTGACAGATAGAGTGGCTATGGTTATGTCTAGGGTATGTCCTTGTAACAATGTGATGTTGAACAACAGATTAATCAAGATGCATCACCACCAAACACCAGTCAGTGAACAAGCGTTAATTTGCGCACATAATATTCCTTTAATTCTGAATTAACACAGACACATGTAACATAAATCCAGGAACAATAATTCTCTAAGAATCTATCTCCATCCCAATGGAACACGTCGAATAACATTGCCTCTCAAGGCTACAACAATCTCGTCCCACACGACAGGTATACTAGCCTCTCTCTAGGCCCGACTCAAAGTAACCCACTATGGGTCTCGAATTCCACTCACTATCCCTGGAACCCACAGTGCGGAGTTATCTTCCAAACTCCGTCACAATTCTTCACTTTATCAGACCACGACCTTCTCCTGGTCTGGTCTACACTCAACTCGCCGTCAATCTTTGTCCCTGTCTTTTTAAACAATTCTATGCCCCACATTGCCTCACACACAACACACAACCTCACTGCTCCAACTGTCTGCCTCACCAGCTGACTTCTTATCAGCTCCCCCTTCAATTACTGTCTTCTCATTTACGCCCTCTGGGGGACTTACTATCCGCCCTATTTTATCTCGTGAACTGTTTATCTTGTACGGCCACTCACCTTAATGTCAATGACCACAGGAATGTGACACTACCCCACCCTCAAAAGAAAACATCGTTTTCAAATGTTGGGAGACTAAAACTTATTAAATATGTGACCCAGACACATTGCCTGGGTAGCCCTAAGTGTGCTGTTATTTCCTCGAGAGGAGATTGGAATCAACATGCACATCTTTAACCTGATTATCTGTTGGGATTAGTTACTGACTTTTTGTCTACACTCCTCTCTTCCGTCTTATCATCCATACATCCCTTTCTTTCACTCTCTCTCTAGTTTTCCCTCAACACATACTCCGACAACAGTTCTTTTTAACATTAAATAAAAGATTTATTTATAAAACTATGTCTTGTGTATGGATGGGTATTGTCTGTGTAGTTGCTAGTGTTCTTCTGGTGTGGCTGCTAGATAAGATGTAGATAGATAGTCTTTCGTGTCTTTCTCTCGTCTCTTCTCTCGGCTAAAGTACAGGACGATATATAGACACCACAGAACGATCTCACCCTGACGGCTCCGTCTGCTTGCGTCTGTAGATAAATCCGTTCTTTGTAATGAAAATGTTCACCACTGTATCAATGTACTTAACCCGCTCACTATTTGCTGTCCGCTTAAAATGAACGTTCGTTGTTTTCGTATAGCGTTCTTTAATCCATTCTGGAACAACACATCGAGATTCTAAAATGTTCTATTAGTGTTCTGTAAAAGTTCTACACTCGATATTTTGTAATTGATATATGCCCTTGGTACGCACTTTGCTACTCTATGAGATTGAGTCATTTGAGCTTTTCCATTAGCTCATCTGATCTTTATTATTCTTTCTCTGTCGTCCTTAATTCTTCCGGTGAGACTTCTATTCTTTCTTTTCTCCTGCACAAGTGTCGTGCTTTATTACTTTAAAGGGCTTTCTTGTGGGTTATCAACACTGAGTGATCTGGACCACAGCCATCTGTATTCTCTTATTTGATACGTCTCGCACTGGTATGGAAACCTTATTTAGGCATCTATGTTCCTTTATAGAATTAATGTAAATCCACGAATCGAAATTTATCCGCATCCAAGCACTTTATCCCATTATAAGGGAGGATATTTCTTTTCATTACAGGACACATAATTCTATCTTCTCGTCCAGTTGGGAATACACACACTAAACTGACAAAGAAAGTGGCTACTCTTTATAGGTCAGTCTATGTCGCATAATCCTTGACATTGCTGGACAAAGCAAATTCAGACTTCATTATCCCTTGTCAGTGGAAAATTTCTGATCTCGAACTTTTCCGTTGTTTAATACAACCAAACCGCATTCTGCTGTCCAGTCTTAGTCGCAAACCTACCTCCAGAACGCAATAGGCTGGTCCATGATACTGTCTGTCTTTGTAGCAAACCAATTTTTTCACTCTACAGGTCACCTGTGTTGTAGTCGACTCTCCCGCCTTGACCTACATACACATGCGCTGGTCAATCCGTTGTTTATATCCTTCTGTTTCATTAACCCTTCTGCTCCCTGGGTGTTCGCTGTATACAGTTGTCGATCTGGGAATCACTAACATTCAGCATTTCACGACATAGGCCCCCTCTTAAGAGATTAGACCGCGTCGAATCTTTCTCACTGTAGGTTTGATTCCCATGATCCACAACCCTAGGCTTCTTCCTCTGGATCTGGATGTCTGGATAAGAAATCTGCTCCTACATTCTCCTTTCCCGGGATGTATTCCACTGTGAAGTGGTATGGTTGCAGCAACAATGACCATCTCATCAGTCTGGTGTTTAACTTCTGCGAAGTAGCTATTAACATCACGTGTTGATGATATGATTGGATCCTCACCTTGCTCACTTCATTATCCAGTAGGCGCTCTAATTGACACCCTACTATACTACTAACGACTGAAACTAGTGTTGGCTCCTCGCTCCTGTACGTTCAGGTCGACCTACTTTCGACTTGCGTCAGCGACGGCTCACAATACAGACGGATTGTCCCATCCTGATTGTAACACTGCTTCCATGTCCTCTTGGTTTCCCCCGGCTTTTCCTCTGGGGATGTTCCGCCTCGTCCTCGTCGGACCGAGTCGTCTTTCCCAAACCTCCTGGGCTTTTGCTTCCAGGACCATCTTGGGCGATGTTGTATCTGGTCAGCCAATCTTTGGTTGGAGTCCTGGGTAATTCTCGCCTTTCCCGACGTTACCCACCCCTTCTGAACTTGGGTACCGGTGAAACTTTCACTCTTGTCCTTTCCCTGACTTGTGATTTCCCTCCTACTGTCGTTGGGTAAATCTGACCTATCCCGTACTGTCCCATAGGCCCTCCTATGTTGTACTGGCGATCTCTGGTCTTCGTCTGGACTGGTAACCGTTGTCCTAATGGCTGCCATCACCATAAAGTGTGAAGCTTTGCTCCCGGATCTCTCCTCATATTTCCTAATGAGATGTCTAGGGAGATTTTTCTTCTCTTCCCCGATCCGTATTTTGTAGATGTTCTTGGACACCACCTTTTCCACAGGATAAGGTCCTTTCCATCCTACTTGGAGTATATTGGTCTCTGCTGGACTCCACACTTCCACTTTGTCTTCCACTTTAAGAGCTAGTTTCCTCTTAATTCGCTTGTTGGGTGGTGCTCTCTGGCACTCCGAACAAGACTTCACCCACCGGCGTACATCTCCGGTCATTCCTGGCCAGCAATAATGGCCGGATATTTGCTGCAAGGTCTCTCTGACACCCATATGTCGATTCTCGTCTATGATGTGTCCACTCTGAAGAATGTGAGGACGGTGGGTCTCTGGAACCACCCACTGCTCATGCAGGTTATCTCCCCTCCCCGCTCTCCGATAGAGTAGTTGATTCTTCAGAAAGTACTGTCCCCGTTCTGGTGGCTCAGCACTTCTTTGCAGCTTCCTGTAGCAAGGATGCAACGTAGTATCCTTCCTCTGGGCAGTATGCAATTCTCCTATCTCTGAGTTGTCGCATAGTGTCTCTGCCTCTTTTTCCTTCCCTTTAGATCCACTGACTACTGTTCCCTTTTGGGTTGGCTGTTTGGGCATCCCCAAAAAGACATATTTCGTGCCAATGATCATTGGAAATAAGGAGTCAGATAATACAGCAGCTGGAATAATGCCCGTGACGTACCTGGATTTAATCTCCACCTTGGCGATTGGCAGCGTCATAGTAACAGCACTCCTCATTGCCGGCTGTATTTCTATGGTCTCCCCTGTAAAGTTGGTCTGGGCTTACCAAGCTGGCGTCCACCACCGCTTCCCCATCCAAACCGGTATCGTAGAGACAAGCAACCTGCTGGCCATTGACTTCAATAAGTTCAACCACAGGTGGTCTCTCTTGGTCCTGAGTGTCTTTCATCTCCTTGACCGTTTCCTTGCCTTCCTCTTTTGATTCCTCGAGGTTGGTTATGCAATTGGCGTGTTTGGCCTTGCATCTGCAGTCCACAGTATTATGTGTTGTCGACTGGCAGTGAGTGCACTCTGTTCCCTTCCTAGGTTTCCGTGTGTCCTTTTTGTTCCTTTCTCCTTCGCCGACCTCAGCCTTGTCTGTGATCACCGATGTAGGAATCACCTTGCATGCTGCGAAGTAAGAACTTTTAGGTTTCGATCTGCAGTCTTTTGTGTTGTGGGAGGCCGCCCTACAAAATGAACACCACTTTTCAGACCACTGTCGTTTCGCTTGAGAATTCGAGGTGCTCTGGTTTCCTACCTTCACCTTCTCTGAACTCTCCTCTGTGTGCTTTATATAAGGTTCCCCTTTTTCTCCTTCCCAGTTTTTATGTTTCTTTTTCTCTGGTTTCTCCTGTCCTTTGGTTTGTGTACTTAGTTCCTCAGTTTCACCATGTACTTCCACGAATCGCTCCGCCAGCTTATTCACAACATCAATCCGTTCCGCCCCTTGTTCTCCCAAGAAGGTTCTGAGAGGTTTCGACATTTGCTTTCGCATCTGGTCGACCACCATCATCTCTTCGAGACTCTCATAATCCCTCTTGAATTCTGCCAAGTCCATCCATTTCTGGAGATAGGATTTCAGCCTCAGACTGTAGGCGGCGAATAGTTCTCCCGGCTCTCGTCTAGACGATCTAAACTTCTTCCGATACGTTTGTGCTGTGACTTCATAATGTTTCATCAAAGCTGCTTTCAATTCCTCATACTGATTTTCCTGTCCTGGTGGTAGGCGTGTGTAGACCTCGTAGCCCTGAACCACGTAACGCCTGGGATACTTTAAGAGCCCATCTGGATCTTTCCAGTCCCATAGCGATTGCCATAGCCTCGAACCGATCCAAAAACTGGAATATCTTTTCTTTACTTTCATCGTAGACTGCTAAAGGAAACTTCATGGCATGGTAACCCTGTCCAGTCATGTGGGTTGCCCCAGGTGAAGATGAACTTCCTTCTGCTGCATCTATTTCACCCTTAGTTTGTGTCTTGAGTTCTAACTCTTTCAAGCGGTATTCATGTTCCATTTCTTGTCTCCTGGCAGTCTGTTCCATTTCCAGTTTCTTGGTCTCCTGTTCCAATTCCAGTCGCTTGGTCTCCTGTTCCAGTTCCAGTCGCTTGGTCTCCTGTTCTAGTTTCTTGGCCTCTTGTTACATTTCCATTCGTTTGGTCTCCACCTCTATTTTTCTCACTTCCAACTCGGCTTTCCGGTCTTCTCTTTCCCCTTTACGAATCTCTCTCTCTCTTTCTTGTATGTAATCAGTTAGCTCGGTACCAGCTAACCCAATTTCCTCCCCGTTGGCTCTCAGTTCTGCTGTAGTTACTTTAGGAGTTGCCATAGTTACAGCAGATAAGTCAGCAAGTTGAGTAAAGATCCCTCAAGGCAGAAAAGAAGTACTCACTATACAATTATATTCCACCTAGAACCTATATCATTATCTATGTCTATCTAATATTATAAACCTACGACACCCCACCGTACATCACAACCACTCTCTCATCCACAAGAGGAGATATAGGATAAAGACTTATGTAGACGTGTGACCGTGTGACTAGGTATGTAATGTCTTACCACCTATCCACATTCACTCTGTCTGGAACTTTCTCACTGCAAAGTCACCAGCATTAATGAAATGTTTCTACCATATATGTAATGGCACCATATATCCAATGGACGTCCTTCCATTAAAAGTCATCAATATATACTTATATTCCTTCCAATCAGTATGTCCCAACATGTAGGTACTCCGCTATGCCTGTGCCAATATGCAAGGTACCTCTCTCTATGCATATGCCTCTTTATGCTTTTAGGTCATATGAGTATTATGTATGTACGTATCCCGCTGCTCCCACCATTTTATGTGCTGTTATTTCCTCGAGAGGAGATTGGAATCAACATGCACATCTTTAACCTGATTATCTGTTGGGATTAGTTACTGACTTTTTGTCTACACTCCTCTCTTCCGTCTTATCATCCATATATCCCTTTCTTTCACTCTCTCTCTAGTTTTCCCTCAACACATACTCCGACAACAGTTCTTTTTAACATTAAATAAAAGATTTATTTATAAAACTATGTCTTGTGTATGGATGGGTATTGTCTGTGTAGTTGCTAGTGTTCTTCTGGTGTGGCTGCTAGATAAGATGTAGATAGATAGTCTTTCGTGTCTTTCTCTCGTCTCTTCTCTCGGCTAAAGTACAGGACGATATATAGACACCACAGAACGATCTCACCCTGACGGCTCCGTCTGCTTGCGTCTGTAGATAAATCCGTTCTTTGTAATGAAAATGTTCACCACTGTATCAATGTACTTAACCCGCTCACTATTTGCTGTCCGCTTAAAATGAACGTTCGTTGTTTTCGTATAGCGTTCTTTAATCCATTCTGGAACAACACATCGAGATTCTAAAATGTTCTATTAGTGTTCTGTAAAAGTTCTACACTCGATATTTTGTAATTGATATATGCCCTTGGTACGCACTTTGCTACTCTATGAGATTGAGTCATTTGAGCTTTTCCATTAGCTCATCTGATCTTTATTATTCTTTCTCTGTCGTCCTTAATTCTTCCGGTGAGACTTCTATTCTTTCTTTTCTCCTGCACAAGTGTCGTGCTTTATTACTTTAAAGGGCTTTCTTGTGGGTTATCAACACTGAGTGATCTGGACCACAGCCATCTGTATTCTCTTATTTGATACGTCTCGCACTGGTATGGAAACCTTATTTAGGCATCTATGTTCCTTTATAGAATTAATGTAAATCCACGAATCGAAATTTATCCGCATCCAAGCACTTTATCCCATTATAAGGGAGGATATTTCTTTTCATTACAGGACACATAATTCTATCTTCTCGTCCAGTTGGGAATACACACACTAAACTGACAAAGAAAGTGGCTACTCTTTATAGGTCAGTCTATGTCGCATAATCCTTGACATTGCTGGACAAAGCAAATTCAGACTTCATTATCCCTTGTCAGTGGAAAATTTCTGATCTCGAACTTTTCCGTTGTTTAATACAACCAAACCGCATTCTGCTGTCCAGTCTTAGTCGCAAACCTACCTCCAGAACGCAATAGGCTGGTCCATGATACTGTCTGTCTTTGTAGCAAACCAATTTTTTCACTCTACAGGTCACCTGTGTTGTAGTCGACTCTCCCGCCTTGACCTACATACACATGCGATGGTCAATCCGTTGTTTATATCCTTCTGTTTCATTAACCCTTCTGCTCCCTGGGTGTTCGCTGTATACAGTTGTCGATCTGGGAATCACTAACATTCAGCATTTCACGACACTAAGTATGGCTGCACCTTACTCTCGCTACCACACTACATAATACATCAAATACTCATAGTACACTCCCATATTCCCCACACATAAATACAAACAACTTTCTATCCTTTGTATCAATGCATGAACTAATACATCACATAATAATAATAATACATCATAGAAAAGCATTATACTTATGTACCCACAGGTCTATTAATATCTTTAAGAAGATACAAGCTATTTGTGTACCGACCATATATCAGGTGGTTCTTTTCTTGCATCAACCCACCTCTGATTCCTGTCGATGCTGTGTCTACCTTTCATGTACCCATGACTCATGGTACCTCTACAATTACAACATCTGTTTGCTATCCCTAGCCCTGGGTCAGTAATGTCGCGAACACTCTTTTGACCTGACTCAACTTTCCTATCTGTATATTGCACCGTTACACTTGAGTCTCTGTTTAGTCTGAACTCTTTATTCAATCTTGGCCCATATATCTGGCACCTTTCTTTCTGCTGCATACGCCTTATGCCTATGTGCCCTGCACATGCACTATCCTGAGCTGTTCTAGTATATCGGTGTCTGTGTGCTAAAGGTACTGCTACTTGCCCACGTGCAGTTCCACTATCTGAAAAGCGGCGAGTAAGAACATTGTCCTTCCTCTCGAAGCACCATCTACCTTTCTTTGACTGCCTATGTTCTACTCTCCTACACCCTTGGGAACATTTGTTCAGAGTAGTATCTTGTCTCTGGGAGCCACTAGCACTATATTTGGGATCCATTCTCATCTGCTCAGCTGTACTATTCTTGTCCTGAGTTCCTGTGTCTACTTCAAGTGCCTCTTCTACCTCAGCTATACTCTCTAATTTAGGTTCTCTTGTGGTAACTACCTCATTACTGCTTACACTATATTTTTGGTCCCAATAAACTACTTCCTCTTCTGTACACTCTTTAACTCCTATAACATTTCCTATGATGAGATCTGCCACTGGTGAGTCTAAAACACATGCTGTCACTCTTCCTGTTATGTATGGTGTTTTTACTGTTACCACGGCTATTGGGTAGAATTCTACTGTCCCATTAAATGTTATGGATCTAATCTTTTCTCCTGTATAATCCGAGGGATGCACTAAACCCTTTCTCACCCCGATGGACGTACATCCGGAATCCCTAATTGTTAACGCTGGCCTATCATTAACAAACCCATGATGCATCTTCAGACTTCCTCCTTCATGCACAGCTGATCCTGCTTTAACTGTGTGACCACATATTAAGACTGGCTGACTGTCTTTTTCAAAAAGAGGTTTGCACCCACTACAATCTTCATTATTCAGCGTCTCAATTACTTGTGCTGCATTTGAGTGCTCTGTTTCTCTCATCCTACATTGATGACTGACATGCCCGTTCCTTCCACATTTGAAACAAGTGATCTCCCTTTTACTGTTGTTCGTTGGTCCATCTGATGGTTGTGCATCACAATCTGTCATTTTGTGTCTCCAGCTCCCACAATTCCAACATCCGGCATAACTTGGACGTCTCTGGAAATTCCCTCTTCTATATGGGTACCGCCCTACTCTACCAACATTGTTTCCTCGGAAACCATTATCTTGAAGTTCTTGCTGCTCACCTTTATGTGCTGCATCCACACTTTTCGCCCTTGGTCTGATGACTGGATTCTGGTCCTGTTTAGTGTACGCTGCACAGACTATTTCCTCACTCATAAGTCTACCAATAGAACTGTTTGGATGTGCAGTCATGTAATTTTGCCCTAACTGTGACATTGTGTCTATGTCCTTTGGCTTACGTTCCTCGAAGAAAGCCACTAAATTAGTATTGCACGATGATAACACCTTGTCTCTCAGCATTAAATCCACTAATTTATTAAAATCTTTTCCTACCTCTGCCAGCTCCATCCACTTATTAAATGTGTTCTTTACTGTGTTAACAAAATCTGTGAAATCTTGATTTGTCTCTGGCCCTAACTGTCTAAACTTTGTTCTATATCCATGTTCAGTTAGTTGGAACTTTGTCAGCAAACGTTGACGTAAGATAGTGTGGTTGTTCCTTTCTTCTACAGGTAAATTGAACATAGTATCTAGAGCCTTACCCGTTAAATACTCGCCCAATCTAATTGCGTACTCGCTTTCTGGGATGCCTAATACCTTCACTGATGCTTCGAATCTCGACAAATAGGAATCCAAGTTGTCTCGGTCCGTAAAAAATGGCAGTTTTAATCTCTGTGACGACTGCGACGGTCTTCTGCTTTCCTCACTTTGACCTTTCGAAGATAGTTCTAGTTTTTTTAGTGCAATTTCAGCTTCCATTTTAATCTTCTCTTTCTCTATTTCCACCGCATTTGTTTGTTTTAACTTTTCAAGTTCTAGTTGTTCCATTTGTAGTTTCACTTTTGTCTCTTTCTCTTCCTGTAAACGCTTTGCCTCGCGTTCATTATGCCTCTCCTCTCTTTCCGTCTGCTTTTGTTCTTTCGCTTCTGCATACTCCTGTAACTCTTTACCTTTCAGGCCTATTCTTTCACCTGCTTCAATATAATCCATTAAAGTAGGCATCTTGTACTTGTAGACACGTGGCTGTGAATCAGCCAACTATAAATGTACAGACTCTGCTGTTATTCTTTGTGTCACTTCCCTAAGTACACCCGCACTCCCTGTGTACGTAAATCCGTAGTGCTACAATATCACTCTGTACTCACCCAGTCACTCTATAAGCACTAGGTAGTGAGGGGGGAATATAACTATACTCCCTCCTATATATATATATATATATATATATATATATATATATATATATATATATATATATATATATATATATATATATATATATATATATATCAAATAACTGTAGAACAATTCCTGGAAATAGTTGTAAACATACATATACATACACAAATGGATGATGCCAACTATTAAACGCTAGACGCATAGGCCGGTGAAACGCAGACGGATGATTACATAGAAATAAAAACCACTGACATAAACATGCCCATGAAAGACCATACCGTGCGCATAATATAAACTGACAAATACCATCTAGATAGAAGATGTATTAACATAAGGATTACAACAATACCATATATCCAAAGAACTCAAATATTATATGTAACAGTAAAGAGAAAACAGTAAAAAGAACAAATATAAAATGAATAATGTACATAGATCTGACGTAGACACTTGGACACCATGTATAATGTCGAGACGACCCAATGCCACAGCACAAAACAAACTGACTCGTCAGCTGTCTCTCAACCAATACAATGTGCACCTAGAAACTTCACCTTTGCTCTGTCTCCCGCATTTCGAGAAATAAAGCAAAAATATCCTACTTATTACGACCACTGGACCACATACAAATATTTACGTAACGCACAACAACAACAACAATACTTAGGACGATGAGAACAACAGAAGCAAACAAGGGTTGCCGACACCAATGCGATGGTAGAATCTTAAAAAAGTCCTTAATTTGTTTTCAATAGTCTCCGAAAATCGCCTGGAAATGTTTGTCCGTTACTGTTTTGAAAAGATTACGACGTTAGCTTCCCACAATGAATTAAAGTTCTGATGCGTTGTCACTTTTTGTTGACGTGGTGACACGATTTTCGACTGTCGTAAAAGTTGAAGATGATGATAATTATCCCAACGCCTTGTATCTTCACAGTCCGTAATGTTTTTGTAACCCTCCCTGTAGGGATGGCCTGTGATTGTATAATGTATGTGAACGCTCTTGTTTTGCCAGAAATATTGGGTTTTCGTTGCGTTTTGGGGAGCCGAAAATACCTTTAAAATCAATGAATGTTTATCTGCGTAGTCACTGTCGCTTTGAAGTGATGGTATGGTTTCACTGTTGCTGACCCGGTTAAACCAACGAATAGCAGAAAATGATCACGCGCTTTAAATCCGCTTCGCAAGTCTTTTTTGGTGAAAACAATGCGCTCATATTTGCGAAGACGGCACCTGAATGACTGTTGTGGTTTGTTTGCCGATGATGACACACACACACAAAGACGTTAAACGTAAATCCTAGTTTCAGTAGAAACCCAACGTGTTATTCTCCGTGTAAATTTTTTTCGTCAAATTCCCTGGTTCTCGGCCTTGACTCACAAGGTCATCTCTGTTAGTACCTCAGTGTACTACAATCTTCACTGACTGCGAACAAAGTAATGTCCGGAACTTTTCCGTTATCCACACATACTTCGCTGTCCTCGTAAACAGCACTGACCCTCTTGTCAACCCAATTTGTCCGTGGCGACTCACAATTTCCACCGTCGTTTTACCTGTGGTGAATTCTTAACCTATCGCCCTGCAACCACCCTGTGCTTTGTCCTCAACACACACACAAGATATCTCACCACGCCCAGGACTTCCCAACGAAATTGCTCACTGTCATAAATCCTGTCTTCGTCACACCCACACGCACCTGTCAGAATATCATCTTGCCAGTATCTTGGCGCCGACTTTTTGTACTGTTCACTTGACCTATAAACACACGCGCCTGTTTGCGTTAATTTTCTGACGTCCCTGATAGCCGAAGAAATACTGCCTGGTATCCAATTTACCTGTCCTGACCTTCTCGTGACCTATGTGCTACCCAGTTCCCGCACGGAAAAAACCCAGTGTTTATACCGTGGACACGCTCCGCTGTCCACCCTTTCTCTCTCTCTGAGTGAGAAGTGTTATTTTTATCTGGTTTCTCGTGGACTCTGTATTAATTCTCCGACACTTTTGAAATGCGCTGTCTACTGAAAATGGTGTTTATTCTTGACAGGAGAGCTCTCATTATTGTTGTTGTAATTGGGCATCCGACTAATGTCTCTGATGTTAGTGTTCTCTCTAATCGACGAAGCCTCCCAGAAATCTACTCTGTCACAAAGTGAATGTTGACTAAGTGACAGATAGAGTGGCTATGGTTATGTCTAGGGTATGTCCTTGTAACAATGTGATGTTGAACAACAGATTAATCAAGATGCATCACCACTAAAACACCAGTCAGTGAACAAGCGTTAATTTGCGCACATAATATTCCTTTAATTCTGAATTAACACAGACACATGTAACATATAAATCCAGGAACAATAATTCTCTAAGAATCTATCTCCATCCCAATGGAACACGTCGAATAACATTGCCTCTCAAGGCTACAACAATCTCGTCCCACACGACAGGTATACTAGCCTCTCTCTAGGCCCGACTCAAAGTAACCCACTATGGGTCTCGAATTCCACTCACTATCCCTGGAACCCACAGTGCGGAGTTATCTTCCAAACTCCGTCACAATTCTTCACTTTATTAGACCACGACCTTCTCCTGGTCTGGTCTACACTCAACTCGCCGTCAATCTTTGTCCCTGTCTTTTTAAACAATTCTATGCCCCACATTGCCTCACACACAACACACAACCTCACTGCTCCAACTGTCTGCCTCACCAGCTGACTTCTTATCAGCTCCCCCTTCAATTACTGTCTTCTCATTTACGCCCTCTGGGGGACTTACTATCCGCCCTATTTTATCTCGTGAACTGTTTATCTTGTACGGCCACTCACCTTAATGTCAATGACCACAGGAATGTGACACCAAGTTAATCATAAAACTGGCAGTAGTGATTACGTGTGATTACAAAGTCCTGCGAAGAAAATCTTTCAAGCCCAAAAGAAAACCTTTCAAGACCAGAATAAAACATTTCAAGAACAGAAGAAAACCTTTCAAGACCAGAAGAAAAGCTTTCAAGACCAGAACAAAACCTAAGCCAGATAAAATCGACAACAACTTGGAGAATCCAGGCAACTATGAAGCATTTGATAGATATGCTAAAAGTAAAGTACCGAAGTCAAGACAGTTGACTTCATTGCACCGGTTGTTACCCCACTGGCCCGGTCTCTCTCCGCAGAACGGCAAGCCCTGGCCTAGAGCATAGCATTCAAGTAGGAACTGCCTAGCTACAGACACGAACCAACACAGAAGTCTCCGGACAAATAGTTTCCGTGCTCTGAACGACACAGTCCGGGGAACGAACCCACGACCTTCAGACACGAGACAGGCGGTTTAACCATTTCTCCACTTACAGACAAAGTCAATATATGGTGAAAACACATGTTGGAGATGTTGTACAATTCCATTTGCAATCTGTAGTACAACAAGGGTGTGCTGTATCAGTCTGGAGTACAACAAGGGTGTGTTGTAACAATCTGGAGTACAACAGTGGTGTGTTGTAACAATATGGAGTACACCAGTGGTGTGTTGTAACAATCTGGAGAACAACAGTGGTGTGTTGTAACAATATGGAGTACACAAGTGGTGTGTTGTAACAATATGGAGTACAACAAGGATGTGTTGTAACAATCTGGAGTACAATAAGAGTGGGTTGTAACAATCTGGAGTACAATAAGAGTGTGTTGTAACAATCTGGAGTACAACAATGGTGTGTTGTAACAATATGGAGTACAACAAGGATGTGTTGTAACAATCTGAAGTACAACAGTGGTGTGTTGTAACAATCAGAAGACAACAAGGGTGTGTTTTAACAATATGGAGTACAACAGTGGTGTGTTGTAACAATCTGGAGTACAACAAGGATGTGTTGTAACAATCTGAAGTACAACAGTGGTGTGTTGTAACAATCTGGAGTACAACAAGGGTGTGTTGTAACAATCACATGTAAAGGCAATCATCACGTAGCAGGTCCCTTGCAGAACATCGCACTCATGACGTCCTGGAGTTTAGTTTGCCTGTCATTTGCCTGTGTCCTGCCTCATGTACCCGCATATCCAAAGTGTCTGTAGTGTCCCGTATCCATCTCCGTACGGATCGACCCTAGACTCTTCGACTGAGGGAGCATGCCTTTCATCACTGCCCATTTCAAGCCGCTATGACGTTAATGATGCCGGCTTCGTGGTTATGTGCTTAGAGGTTATGACTTTTCTCCGTAATCTCGTATACTCTCGTGGGTAACGTGATGACGGTGAGAATCAGCAGTGGTTCGAATAGCATCGGTAACTTACGGGGTATGTGAGACGGCCGCTCAGAAAGCAATGGCAAACTATTGAGCGTAATCTTGCCAAGAAATCACCCTACAGCTGAAAGATGCTGGTGTTGACTGCGATGTCCTGTAAAGGATATGCAATTTAAAAAAATGACGTTAATGTGGAAGATGAAAACGGATAAGGGAGTTAATTATATCTTCATATAGTTTATGCAATGTAGCGTTGATGTTCCTGTCTCTCCACAGACACCAGCCTCGTATACTGCCAATTATATTTAAGACATATGTTCATCAACGTCATGATGCCATACTGTTCATCATCTTTTCTCTTGATATCCCTTTGCATCCCAGCTGAAACTTATGTCTATAAAAGAAGTTAGTTGCATATCCTTTACAGGACATAGCAGTCAACTCCATCATTTCTTGGCTGTTTGTGATTTCTGGCAAGTTTACTTTAAGGCTCCGGGGCCAAAGGCTTGCGAACGCGTTTCGTGAGCCGGGTACCAGGCGTTCGAAACTCAGCTGCGACCGATTTGTGCATCAGACCGTGTCGCATTGTGTTATAACGTGCTGGTATGGAAGCCGGTCGTTCAGAAAGCAATGGCAAACTACTGTACGTAACACTTGCCTAGTACATCAACAGCAGCTGAAAAATACTGCGTCCGTAACTCATTCGCCACGGAATGTTAGCATGTAACAGTTGTTG
The DNA here is from genome assembly GCA_014155875.1 of Cepaea nemoralis. Classification (NCBI taxonomy): domain Eukaryota; kingdom Metazoa; phylum Mollusca; class Gastropoda; order Stylommatophora; family Helicidae; genus Cepaea; species Cepaea nemoralis. Next base: position 320,156 of record JACEFZ010013534.1, read on the forward strand.
TGATGGCCACCGTACTGTGAGTAAACATATAACAATTGTTGTGATGGCCGCTGTACTGTGAGTAAACATATAACAGTTGTTGTGATGGCCACCATACTGTGAGTAAACATATAACAGTTATTGTGATGGCCACTGTACTGTGAGTAAACATATAACAGTTGTTGTGATGGCCACCGTACTGTAAGTAAACTCCAAAGTTGTCAGACACTAACAGATAATCACGGGATACGTGCCTATTAACATACTGCACGCTTTTGTAGAGATTTCACGCTGTAGAACTGTTTGCCCGATTTATGGTGTGATGCCCAGGTCTCAGAGAGTGTATATAAATACTGTGCTTCACACTAATGATTCTCCTAAAAAAGACGTTTTAAAGTAATTTGCCTGCAGGACTTTGTAAATTCATTAATGGTAAGTTTACAGATTTGTTAAAATTGTTTAATAATGTGACCAATCCGATGGGTCAAAACTGTGACTTGGGAGTCTAGCGTGTCTGTAGATTTGCTTGTATCTACGGACAGTGTTGTATTTGTCTGAAGTGATCGGGTTATCATATAAGATGAGTACGTACATAATTGTATGTTTCGCGTATTTGGTTATTATATATGATCAGTATGAAATAATTGTATGTTTGGCGTATGTGGCTATATTTGGCCAGTATGTATTTAATTGTATGTCTGACGTATTTTGTTACTACATATGATCAGTATATACTATGCACTACAACATCTACTAAAATCAAATGCGCTATCTCGTAATACCAAAATCACAATATACTAAACACTGATCAGACCAGTTGTGCTGTATGGCTCTGAAACCTGGAGTACAACGAAAGGAGATGAAGCCTTGTTACAAACCTTTGAGAACAAAGTTTTAAGACGCATCTTTGGACCCATTAGGGATACACAAAGTGGAGAGTGGAAAAGAAGAAGTAACAAAGACATTTATGATCTGTTTAAGTCCCCGCTAATCATTGATATGATGAAGGCTAATAGACTACAATGGCTGGGGCATATAGAAAGAATGGAAGATAAAAGGGAAACAAAACTCACTTACACTCAGGAAAAAAATGACCGTAGACCCCGAGGTAGACCAAGAAGACGGTGGAGAGATAATATATATACAGACCTACAAGCTCTTGGAATCAACGACTGGCAAGAGAAAGTCAACCAGAGAGACGAATGGAGACGGATTGTATCTGCAGCAAAGAACCTCATTGGCTCGGAACGCTGAAGAAGAAGAAGAAGAAGAAGAAGAAGAAGAAGAAGAAGAAGAAGAAGAAGAAGAAGAAGAAGAAGGGGAGGAAGAAGAAGAAGAATATGATCAGTATGTACATAACTGTATGTTTGGCTAATGTAATTATTATATTTGAACAGTATTAGGTTATTATGTATGATTATGATGCACACAATTGTATGTTTGGCGTATGCGATTATATTTGGTCATATGTATTTAATTGTGGTGGGTAGCGGAGTAGGGGTATCCCCTATCAAAGGAGAAGTAAGGCGCCTCCTTCCCTCCGCTAGCCTACGGGACACCCTTGGGCAAGGTGGAGTACCCGTTTAGCCCCCCGATCAGGGTTACGTGAAGCCATGGGTGCAGGTGATGGATGAAGATGGAGAGCAGCCAACAGATAGTTGTAGGTTATGGTCTCCACCTTCACGACGGTAGGCAGAGGATCTCTTTTTTGAGGAGACAATGGCTACGGTCACTGACCAGTATGGTCATTGCTAGGAAGGAAAGCAATAGCAAACTACCTTCTTTACACATGCCAAGAAAATCATGTTGTGTGAAATCATCGATAATCAGAGAAACGGCGTAAATGGGTGCTCCATAGTGTCATATATTTTTGAAGGGAGTGGGAGATCACTGTAGTGCATGCCCCATCTCTAACAAAAGATGTAGAGCCCCATCCTCTTCTATCTTCAATAACCCCAGAATATGAACCTTGAGTTATCTGCAGGTCTCGTTCTTTTAAATTATGTCTAGGAGATATAGATTATGGCCCTGGTAAGAATGGTAATTTACTAATTGGGAATCTGCCCCTTCTCCAATGATTCTTTAGCTCTGGAGCCCCCTTTTAGTTTATCAAATCTGAGGAAAGTCAGGAGAATTTTCTCAGCCTGATTTAGATGAAGAAAACATGGATGTTGAGCAGTTGATAAGTATAGAGTCTTTTATTTCCCCCTTTAGTAAGTCATTATGAGTTAATTTATCTTTTAACAATCAAACACATAATCAATCACATTAGATTTTGACAACATGATGCACAAAGAAGTTGTTGACACAGATAGGTTTGAACTTGACAAATTAACAGAAGGTCAATTCATGTTAATCATTTATTGACTGGCCTGAGCCTTCTGGTCAGTACATACATCTCTATTGTGATTTACACAAAGTAATAGAACAGTTGCACATTGGACCATTGTCCCAGACAATCAATAACAAGCATCAATATATGAAATGTCAACAAGTGTGAAAACATAGTAAACATTTTGATGTTGTACATATTAAGTATGATAGTGGTGTCTCAACCATAAACATTATCAGTTTTTCCTGAAATTGGGTGTGGGTTCTACCAATGAGTAAAGTAACCTGGTGACTGGAGGATTAGGTAAGCCAGGGTCCATTGACTGATGGATCCACGTCAGGTCTGCCCGTATAGCTCCACTGAAGGCCTCCCTATGCTCTGCTCATAGCGAAGTCATCCTCCCTCTCACTTGTGGTTCATCTCCTCTCTCGGCTTCCCTCCCTCAGGTTTGATTTAGGTGGTTAGTTTGCTGATGTGTTGGGTGGTTGTTGGTATGTAGCCACCAAGATCACTGATGAGTATTCACATAAATATATACAATCCTACCAATACAATAATAAGAAGTAGGTCGGAAGAAATCTAAATTCCTGAAGTAGGAACTAGTTCCCCTCCCCCTCCTTCTCTCTAAGCTAGTGTTGGGTTAATTTGGGGTGGTCAGAGTTTATCACACTGTGTACGCCTTGGATCAACTTGTTCCTGCTGTATGTAAATCTTCATTTGACCTGGGGTCAGTGAACGTGTACAGTGAGACAATGACAAGAGTGAGAAGGTGTCAAGATGCATGTAAATAAATGACATACATTTATAACATTTCTTCTACTCAATGGTGTTCACAATGTGTATAAATAATTCTCTGTGTTTTCCCAATTAACTACTTCTTCTTCTTGTGTCTAATAACTCTCTTCCATTACCTGTTGTTGTTGTGATGTTGAGTGTTGTGTTGTGTGGTGATGAGTGGAGTGGTGTTGTGCTTTTAAGTTATGTTGAGTAATGAGTTAAGTTCACTTCGTGTGATGGTGTTCCGCGAAGCACAACTTTCTCATGCATTGCAGTTCATAAGTGCTCTTATCTAATTAAAATTTGACATAAATATAAATATTTATTTCGCCAAACCCTATTAATTCTATAGATAAAGGAGAAAGGAAAGATTGATTTCACTTTCAGCTTTCTAGATTGTAAATAGGCATAGATAAGTCTGTTTTAGAACAAGGCACTTGTTCTAGTACACGAACTGTCATTTCAGCTGTAGACAGTGATAGCATCCTGTTTCTGGTGAAATGCACAAGATTGCTTTCGAATCATCACTTCTCACAGTTGTTTAGAATAGAATGTAATAGTGTAATGCACTTCTTAAAGTTAATAATTATCTTTAAGAATATCAGAGGTGGCAGTTTCATCGAAGAGAATATTCTGGCCGGGAATGGCTTTGCGTCATTAGAATCTACAGTCGAGCATTTTTACATTTCTGAGGTTTTAATTAATAATCATACATTTCAATTGACATCACAAACATGGGTTTACGTTACTTGACACTTGATACATCGGGTTCTTAGTCTAATCAAGGGCCAACAAACGTACCTCGGATCCAGACTTTTGCCTTGTCCATTGAATTTTTGATCACACACTCTTCTCACCTCCGTCCATGGAGCGAATTCAGACAAAAGTGCGGCTGATTAACATTTCTGATGAAATGGGGATATATGTTAATTATGCACTGGCGCGAAGGCGGGTCAGGTGGTTTTTTCATCCAATGATTTTCCGAGCTTGGTCTGATGAAATCCTTCTAAGAATCCACGTCATTTGTCACTTGTTCAGTTCCAGTTTCGATGTTAAGTTTTACGTCCCAATCTCCAATTGCGTTTGTGAAGTCAATTTCTTTTAATGTTGTTTCCTCTTTTTGCGGCATTTGTTGATAAGATGAATAATGTTGGCTGCGTTATGCTACATGGCCCCACTCCAGATTGTTCTATGGTATTGAACTATGTTTCCAACATTTTCAGTTATCAAGCTGTTCCCATTTGTCCTCCCTTGTATTCTCTTCTGCATCTGATTGACCTGGTTCATCAGGCACTGGGTGTCGACTCAGGAAGTCCGCTCCCACATTCATTTTCCCAGGAACATATTCAACCTGGAACGAGTAAGGTTGAAGAAGCTGCGACCACCTCATAAGTCGGGCATTCAGAGTCTTCGATGCTGCGAGAAACATGAGTGGTTGATGGTCACATTGCACTGTGAAATGTTTGCCATATAGGTATGCTTGAAATTTCTGTACACTCCATACGAGCGCAAGACACTCTCTCTCGATAGTACTGTAATTTCTCTCTGCTGCATTCAATTTCCTGCTAGCATAGGCTACAGGGAATAGCTCTGATGGTACATCTCCCTTTCTCTGCAACAGCGTTGCCCCAATTCCTATGTTACTGGCATCGGTGCGCAGCACGAATGGTTGGTCGAGGTCTGGTAGATGTAAGACTGGATGAGCAGTTAATGCCTGCTTTAGTGCTGTGAAAGCTCTCTCACAGTCAGCTGACCAAGTGACTTTCTCTGGTTTCCCCTTTTTGGTAAGATCCGTTAAAGGTGCTGACAGAGTATTGAAGTCTTTGATGTATTTTTGATAGAATCCACATAAGGATACAAATGATCTTACATCCTTCTTTGTTTTTGGACGAGGTGCTCTCTGGAGTTTGTCCACATTTCCCTCTTGTGGAGTTATCAGTCCATGAGATATCTTATGACCTAGAAAGTCCAATTCTTGGAATCCTATCTGACACTTCTTTGGTCTAGCCGTCAATCCAGTTTCTCTGAGGCACCTGAACAAAAGATGCAGGGTTTCTACATGCTCTTCAAATGTTTCAGTTGCGATCAGGATGTCATCCATGAAGTGACTGATGTCTGGATGCTGTAGTGGGTCAAGTAATTTTCTCATCATACGTGTAAAGACGCTGGGAGCATTACTTAATCCGAATGGAAGAACGTTGAACTCATAGTGTCCTCCAGGCGTGCTGAAAGCTAACCATGGTCTAACTTCCGGTTTTACAGGAATCTGGTAATATCCCTTACTGAGATCAATCCTAGTAAAGTACTTAGCTCGGTTGAGTGCTGTGAAGAGTTTATTCTGATCCGGCAGAGGTTCTGCTTGGAATTCAGTTATAGCATTGAGCTGTCGATAATCGATGCACAATCTATGTTCTCCGCTTGGCTTTCTCAATAAGACGACGCTGGCACTGTAAGGTGATTCAGATGGTGAGATTATTCCTGCGGTGAGCAGCTGTTGTATTTCTTCCTCTAAAGTCTTTTGCTTGGCATAAGGAACTGGGTAAGTCTTGACTCGCACAGGCACTGTGTCATTTAACTTCATGTCAAATTCCTCCAAATCAGTTCTTCCTGGCTTATCAGTAAGTACTTCTGCATATTTTGCCATAAGTTCCCTAATCTGCTTTTGCTGATCCTTTGTTAAGTTGGGATTGATTTCCACATCCTTAAAGGTCTCTTTGGCTTGCAGTTGGCACTCGACTCCCATTGTTGATCCTTCTTCGACTTCAGTAGCCACACTCATGGCCATCAGATGTGCAGGTTCGGTGGTTGAGGGTCTTTCATGATATTTCTTCAAGAGGTTTATGTGAAATACTTTCATCTTGCCTTTGACTGAAATTCTGTAGTTGGTACGTGAGATCTTCTCCGTCACTACATAAGGTCCTCTCCATCCGATTTGCAGCTTATTCTGACTGGTTGGAAGCAGCAACATCACCTTCTCTCCTACCTCTAACTCTCTATCCTTTGCCTTGCGGTTGAAGTTACGAGCAATTCTTCGTCTGGCTTGACGTAGATTGACATTCGCTTGTTTCCAACTGTGTTGTAAACGATTTTTCAACTCGGCAACATATGTGGATGCAGTCACGACTGTATCATCTGTAGTATTATCAGTCCACGTTCGGAGTAACGCCTCCAATGGTCCTTTGATTGGTCGTCCAAACAACAGTGTGGCTGGAGCAAAACCTGTTGAGTGATGGGGTACTTCCCTGTAAGCGAATAAAGCTGCGGGTAAATACAAGTCCCAATCCTCTGTCTTCTCCTGGGCAATTTTGCGCAGGATACTAATCAATGTCCCGTTCCACCTTTCCACAAGTCCATTTGACTGAGGGTGATATGGTGAACTGAAGATATGGCGTGCATGAAAAAGTCTGAAGGTCTCTTCCATGAGCTTACCACGAAACTGTGAACCGTTGTCCGTCAAGATCCTTTGTGGGAATCCTAGACGTGTGAATATTCCTAATAATGCATCAGCGACGTGTTTGGAGTCACAGCTGGGCATAGGAACTGCTTCGGCCCACATGGTTGTTGTGTCCACAAGCGTTAATATGAATCGGTTTCGCCTCTTCGTTGCTGAGAGAGGTCCGATTATGTCTACTGCCACTTTCTCAAATGGAATTCCAGTGATTGGCGATTCACCCAACATTGCCGGTGGTGTCCGGTGTTTTGGTGATACTTTCTGACACTGTGGGCATGATTTTACAAACCGTTGTATGTCTGAGTTCATCCCTGGCCAAAAGTAGTGAGTGGTAATCCGCTGTGTAGTAGCGTTGATACCCATGTGCCCACTGAATGGTAGACTGTGACCCATCTCTAAGATCTGAGTCCTGTATTGAGTTGGTACAACAAGTTGATTAAACTCTTGTCCAGCTCGTCCTGCTTTTCTGTAAATAAGTGCTGACTTCATGAACAGATCACCTTTACGTAGAGGTAAATGTGATTTTGGCAGTTTTCTGAAACAGGGTTCCAAGGTGCTGTCGGCTTCTTGTGCCCTCTTCAGTTCCTCCGTTCGAGGGATTGGCGTAGTTGATTCTGGAGTTTTTGTTGCCTGTGATCGAGTGGTCATGGTCGCCATCGCCACAGGTTTAACAGGTTCTCCTAGAACGATAAATCTACGGCCGAGGATTACAGGATATATCGGATCGTCCAAGATTGCTGCCTTGATCGTCCCGGTGACATACCGCGAGGCTATGTTCACTTTTGCCACTGGAAGAGACATATTTGTTGAACTCTTCAGTGGTCCCTGCAATTCCACTATTTCCTCTGTCACCTGTTCAGGGTGAACTAAGGATGATGAAACAACACAGTCATACGATAATCCAGTATCATATAAACAGGTCGTTTGGAATCCATTTAGCAAGATGGATTCTACAACCGGAATACGAGATGCTGTGTCTTGATGAGGTGTCTGTTTGGACGTTTCACCAGTGCTCACTTTTCTCTCTTTTCGGTTGGCCAAACATGCCGCTGTGTGTGGAGGTGGCTTCCTTCTGCAACTCTGAAATGTGTGACCTTTAATTTTGCAATGGGTACAGAATGGTTTGTCCTCCTTCGGCGCTGTTTGGACTGAGTGTTGAGTGTTTTTCGGGGATTTCCCTTTTCCCGGTGGCTACAGTGTTTTCACCCTCTTTTGGCTGTGGAGTTTTGTTTTGAGAGGGGGTGTTGTTCGAACGTCCCTTTCCTCCCATCTCCTTTTGAGATTTCTCAAATCTCTCTGCCAGGATGATTATAGTTTCCAGGCGGTCAGCCCCGTTTTGGGTTAAGAATGCCTTCATTTCGTTCTGCATTTTCCCCTTGATCTGATCAATGATAATCATTTCACGGAGTCCTTCATAATTTCCTCAAATCCTCCCAAGCAAGTCCATCCTTGTATGTATGACTTCAGTCTTTCGACTAGCTGTGCGTAGCTCTCACCCGGTTCCTTCCTTGCGGCTTTGAACCTGAGTTTATAAGATTCGGCGTCCACTTCGAATCGGCTTAAGAGTGCCGTCTTGAGTGTTGTGTAGTTCTGTTGTTCCTCTCTAGTGAGTCTTGAGAACACTTCATACGCCGTGGATCTTAAGGCTTGCGCTAACTTCGTCGCCCATCTACTCTCCTCAAGCCCACAGCTGACAGCCATTGCCTCGAAGCGTGATAAAAATCCTTCGATGTGGTCAGTCTGTTCATTAAAGGGGTCCAGAGGAAATGACATAGCTCCTGAATTAAGTTGAGAGACGTGAGGAGGTGGTTCTGACACTGGCGATCCTGATGAGGTTGAGGGTGTAGGACCACTCCCTTTCTCTATTCTCCGGATCTCCACTTCAATCTCCATTCTCCTCAACTCCAGTTGGTGTTGACGCTCTCTCTCCTTATCTTCCATTTCAGCCTGTAGTCGTTTCTCTTTCTCCTCCAATTCTGCCTGAAATCGTTTCTCTTTCTCCTCCAATTCTGCTTGAAACTGTTTTTCTTTCTGAGTCAATTCAGCTTGCAGTCTTTCCCTTTTGTCAAATGCATCCGAAACATAGTTAGCTAGCTCAAGGCCATCTAACCCGCATTCCCTACCTGTTTCTGTTATTTGGGCTCTAAACTTTGCAGTTTCCGCCATGTCTAGATTTTATTGCTGTGCTCTGATTAACAATATAATTGCAGCTAGTCTGATCCGCGTACGCTTGTCAGTCCCTGATCTGCAAAGATACAACAGAGCATGTGCAATATTAAAAACACCCTATGTTATGTCTGTCTGTCAATGCTGGAAAAGCCAAAGGCAGCAGGCACTGAAGTAACCACAATTAATTCCTAGTAAAGAAAAGAATCTGAAATTAGACAGAGGTTTCCCAACGGATAAGATTTTCCGGTGGTTGATGAAATGCTGTTAAGTTCAGACTTCACAGGAATAGAACACCTTCTCTGGAAGAGAAGTAGTGTTGGTAGAGTAGATACACACTATATATTTCACCTGGAGTACCTCTTTCTGAAGTAGAAGCAATATATGAACATGGCTCCTTCTCCAGGAGTAAAGATTAGTCACCTCTCTTATTTATCTATAAATGTCATTCATATCATGTGGCTGTCAATCAATACCCCACATGGTATCTGTTAAACATTCTAGAAAATGACAATGTTCAAAATCTAAAGATAACTGTATGCATGTATTTTGTGTGATTGTTTATAGGTCAATATATGGGAACCATCCAGGACGTAGACCGCAATATGTCATATATTTTTGAAGGGAGTGGGAGATCACTGTAGTGCATGCCCCATCTCTAACAAAAGATGTAGAGCCCCATCCTCTTCTATCTTCAATAACCCCAGAATATGAACCTTGAGTTATCTGCAGGTCTCGTTCTTTAAATTATGTCTAGGAGATATAGATTATGGCCCTGGTAAGAATGGTAATTTACTAATTGGGAATCTGCCCCTTCTCCAATGATTCTTTAGCTCTGGAGCCCCCTTTTAGTTTATCAAATCTGAGGAAAGTCAGGAGAATTTTCTCAGCCTGATTTAGATGAAGAAAACATGGATGTTGAGCAGTTGATAAGGTATAGAGTCTTTTATTTCCCCCTTTAGTAAGTCATTATGAGTTAATTTATCTTTTAACAATCAAACACATAATCAATCACATTAGATTTTGACAACATGATGCACAAAGAAGTTGTTGACACAGATAGGTTTGAACTTGACAAATTAACAGAAGGTCAATTCATGTTAATCATTTATTGACTGGCCTGAGCCTTCTGGTCAGTACATACATCTCTATTGTGATTTACACAAAGTAATAGAACAGTTGCACATTGGACCATTGTCCCAGACAATCAATAACAAGCATCAATATATGAAATGTCAACAAGTGTGAAAACATAGTAAACATTTTGATGTTGTACATATTAAGTATGATAGTGGTGTCTCAACCATAAACATTATCAGTTTTTCCTGAAATTGGGTGTGGGTTCTACCAATGAGTAAAGTAACCTGGTGACTGGAGGATTAGGTAAGCCAGGGTCCATTGACTGATGGATCCACGTCAGGTCTGCCCGTATAGCTCCACTGAAGGCCTCCCTATGCTCTGCTCATAGCGAAGTCATCCTCCCTCTCACTTGTGGTTCATCTCCTCTCTCGGCTTCCCTCCCTCAGGTCTGATTTAGGTGGTTAGTTTGCTGATGTGTTGGGTGGTTGTTGGTATGTAGCCACCAAGATCACTGATGAGTATTCACATAAATATATACAATCCTACCAATACAATAATAAGAAGTAGGTCGGAAGAAATCTAAATTCCTGAAGTAGGAACTAGTTCCCCTCCCCCTCCTTCTCTCTAAGCTAGTGTTGGGTTAATTTGGGGTGGTCAGAGTTTATCACACTGTGTACGCCTTGGATCAACTTGTTCCTGCTGTATGTAAATCTTCATTTGACCTGGGGTCAGTGAACGTGTACAGTGAGACAATGACAAGAGTGAGAAGGTGTCAAGATGCATGTAAATAAATGACATACATTTATAACATTTCTTCTACTCAATGGTGTTCACAATGTGTATAAATAATTCTCTGTGTTTTCCCAATTAACTACTTCTTCTTCTTGTGTCTAATAACTCTCTTCCATTACCTGTTGTTGTTGTGATGTTGAGTGTTGTGTTGTGTGGTGATGAGTGGAGTGGTGTTGTGTTTTTAAGTTATGTTGAGTAATGAGTTAAGTTCACTTCGTGTGATGGTGTTCCGCGAAGCACAACTTTCTCATGTATTGCAGTTCATAAGTGCTCTTATCTAATTAAATTTGACATAAATATAAATATTTATTTCGCCAAACCCTATTAATTCTATAGATAAAGGAGAAAGGAAAGATTGATTTCACTTTCAGCTTTCTAGATTGTAAATAGGCATAGATAAGTCTGTTTTAGAACAAGGCACTTGTTCTAGTACACGAACTGTCATTTCAGCTGTAGACAGTGATAACATCCTGTTTCTGGTGAAATGCACAAGATTGCTTTCGAATCATCACTTCTCACAGTTGTTTAGAATAGAATGTAATAGTGTAATGCACTTCTTAAAGTTAATAATTATCTTTAAGAATATCAGAGGTGGCAGTTTCATCGAAGAGAATATTCTGGCCGGGAATGGCTTTGCGTCATTAGAATCTACAGTCGAGCATTTTTACATTTCTGAGGTTTTAATTAATAATCATACATTTCAATTGACATCACAAACATGGGTTTACGTTACTTGACACTTGATACATCGGGTTCTTAGTCTAATCAAGGGCCAACAAACGTACCTCGGATCCAGACTTTTGCCTTGTCCATTGAATTTTTGATCACACACTCTTCTCACCTCCGTCCATGGAGCGAATTCAGACAAAAGTGCGGCTGATTAACATTTCTGATGAAATGGGGATATATGTTAATTATGCACTGGCGCGAAGGCGGGTCAGGTGGTTTTTTCATCCAATGATTTTCCGAGCTTGGTCTGATGAAATCCTTCTAAGAATCCACGTCATTTGTCACTTGTTCAGTTCCAGTTTCGATGTTAAGTTTTACGTCCCAATCTCCAATTGCGTTTGTGAAGTCAATTTCTTTTAATGTTGTTTCCTCTTTTTGCGGCATTTGTTGATAAGATGAATAATGTTGGCTGCGTTATGCTACACATAGGAGCAACCTCGCCCGGTAGGGATAGTCATGCACACCAGGTGACTCCAGACCGTCAACAGGCTACTAGGTGCAACAGATTAATATCATTGAAAGTAGGAACTTGGAACGTTAGAACAATGAATGCAGATGGAAAGTTAGAAAACATCAAAAAAGAAATGAAGAGAGAGAAGATTAACATATTAGGAATATCGGAAACGAGATGGAAAGGAGCAGGGATAAGGACAGGAGAGGATTGTAAGATTATTTACTCTGGGGGAGAAGAACAGCAAAGAGGTGTAGCCATTATATTAGATAAGCAAACATCAAATTCTGTCAAAGGATATCAGGCTGTGTCAGACATAGTCCTATTAGTAAAATTAAATGGAAGACCTTTTAAAATAAATGTCATTCAAGTATATGCCCCAACTAGTGAATGCAGTGAAGAAAGCATAGAGGAATTTTATAATGACATGGAGTCTGCTTTGAAGAACTGCAAAAAATCAGAAATAAATATCATAATGGGTGATTTCAACGCAAAAATAGGACAGCAAGGCGATGGATGCAATGTAGGCAACCATGGTTTGGGAGAGAGAAATGAAAGAGGATACAGACATGTAGAATGGGCAAAAGAACAAGAAATGGTTGTAGGAAACACCTGGTTTAAACAGCACCCTAGAAGATTATGGACATGGAGGAGTCCAGACAGCAGGATTAAAAACCAGATAGATTACATCCTGATTAGCAAAAGGTTTCGAAATGCGTTAACAGTCGTAAAAACAGTTCCAAATGCAGACTGTTACAGTGATCCCAGATTAACTACAGGCACATTGAGGGTAAAGTTAAAGAAAGTTAAGTATACAGCAGGAAACCCTAAATATGACTTGTGCAAATTGAAAACTGACAAAGAAATACAAGATAATTTTAACATAGAAGTAAAGAACAAATCTGATATATTGTCTGGTCTAGAGATCCTATTTCAAGATGTAGATGATCAATGGGAAATGATGAAGAATTCAATCAGTTGTGCAGCAGAAAAAACTATTCCAAAAGTAAAGAAAGTGGGCCGTAAGACATGGATGACTGAAGAAATGTTACAACTAATGGAAGCAAGAAGACAGAACAAAAATAATCCTGCCAAATATGAAGAAATTCACAGAAAAGTCAAAACCTTATGTAAGGAGGCAAAAGAAACATGGCTTGAGAAAAATTGCAGAGAAATTGAAAAACAACACAACAGTAACAATGCGAAACTAATGCACAAAAGAATTCAGGAGCTTACTAATCAAAGAACACGTACATCAGCAGGCTGCCTAAAGACAAAAGATGGAAGAGTCATAATAGAAAAAGATCAGATCTTACATGAATGGTCAGATTACGTGAAAAACCTTTATGACGATAACAGAGACGAACAGTATAATGTTCAAAATAATAATGAAGGACCAGCAATTTTGAAGATGGAGGTTCAGCATGCTCTTAACCACATGAAATCTGGCAAGACCCCCGGTTCAGACAGCGTCACAACAGAAATGATTAATGCTTTAGAAGAATATGGAATAGATAAAGTTACCAGTCTGCTTAATACAATATATGATACTGGAAATATACCTCAGGAGTTATGTAATTCTGTATTTATTGCAATCCCAAAGAAATCGGGAGCCTTGGAATGTGATCAACATCGAACAATTAGTATAATGAGTCACATCACAAAGATTTTGCTAAGAATTATCATTCAAAGAGTTAGGAGGAAAATACAACCTGAAATAGGAGAAGAACAATGTGGGTTTGTGGAAGGCAAGGGTACAGTAAATGCTGTGTATATACTGAGAACCATAATCGAACGTTCCATAGAAGTAAACAAAGATCTACACCTTTGCTTTATTGACTACACAAAGGCTTTTGATAAAGTGAGACATGTTAACATGACAAGGATGCTTGAAGATCTACAAATTGATGGAAAAGATCTTAGACTTGAAAAACCATATATTGGAAACAACAAGCTGCCATAAGAGTTGATAATGAAGTAAGCCAATATCAGCCTATTAAAAGGGGTGTGAGACAGGGATGTGTAATGTCTCCAGATCTGTTTTCCCTGTACAGTGAAAGTATTTTCAGAAATATTGAAGATATGGAAGTGTCATATATTTTTGAAGGGAGTGGGAGATCACTGTAGTGCATGCCCCATCTCTAACAAAAGATGTAGAGCCCCATCCTCTTCTATCTTCAATAACCCCAGAATATGAACCTTGAGTTATCTGCAGGCCTCGTTTTGTTAAGTATTGTCTAGGAGATATAGATTATGGCCCTGGTAAGAATGGTAATTTACTAATTGGGAATCTGCCCCTTCTCCAATGATTCTTTAGCTCTGGAGCCCCCTTTTAGTTTATCAAATCTGAGGAAAGTCAGGAGAATTTTCTCAGCCTGATTTAGATGAAGAAAACATGGATGTTGAGCAGTTGATAAGTATAGAGTCTTTTATTTCCCCCTTTTAGTAAGTCATTATGAGTTAATTTATCTTTTAACAATCAAACACATAATCAATCACATTAGATTTTGACAACATGATGTACAAAGAAGTTGTTGACACAGATAGGTTTGAACTTGACAAATTAACAGAAGGTCAATTCATGTTAATCATTTATTGACTGGCCTGAGCCTTCTGGTCAGTACATACATCTCTATTGTGATTTACACAAAGTAATAGAACAGTTGCACATTGGACCATTGTCCCAGACAATCAATAACAAGCATCAATATATGAAATGTCAACAAGTGTGAAAACATAGTAAACATTTTGATGTTGTACATAATAAGTATGATAGTGGTGTCTCAACCATAATATCAGTGTTCCTGTAATTAGGTGTGGGGTATACCAAGTAAAATGTAACCTGGTGACTGGAGGATTAGGTAAGCCAGGGTCCATTGACTGATGGATCCACTTCAGGTCTGCCCGTATAGCTCCACTGAAGGCCTCCCCATGCTCTGCTCATAGCGAAGTCATCCTCCATCTCACTTGTGGTTCATCTCCTTCTCTCGGCTTCCCTCTCTCAGGTCTGATTTAGGTGGTTAGTTTGCTGATGTGTTGGGTGGTTGTTGGTATGGAGCCACCAAGATCACTGATGAATATTCGCATAAATATATACAATCCTACCAATACAATCTTTTAAAAGTAGGTAAAAGAACCTAAATTCCTGAAGTAGGAACTAGTTCCCCTCCCCCTCTTTTTTTCTCTAAGCTAGTGTTGGGTTAATTTGGGGTGGTCAGAGTTTATCACACTGTGTACGCCTTGTATCAACTTGTTCCTGCTGTATGTAAGTCTTCATTTGACCGGGGTCAGTGAACGTGTACAGTGAGACAATGACAAGAGTGAGAAGGTGTCAAGATGCATGTAAATGAATGACATACATTTATAACATTTCTTCTACTCAATGGTGTTCACAATGTGTATAAATAATTCTCTGTGTTTTCCCAATTAACTACTTCTTCTTCTTGTGTCTAATAACTCTCTTCCATTACCTGTTGTTGTTGTGATGTTGAGTGTTGTGTTGTGTGGTGATGAGTGGTGTGGAGTGGTGTTGTGTTTTTAAGTTATGTTGAGTAATGAGTTAAGTTCACTTCGCGTGATGATGTTCCGCGAAGCACACTTTCTCATGCATTGCAGTTCTTAAGTGCTCTTATCTAATTAAAATTTGACATAAATATAAATATTTATTTCGCCAAACCCTATTAATTCTATAGAGAAAGGAGAAAGGAAAGATTGATTTCACTTTCAGCTTTCCAGATCGTAAATAGGCATAGATAAGTCTGTTTTAGAACAAGGCACTTGTTCTAGTACACGAACTGTCATTTCAGCTGTAGACAGTGATAGCATCTTTTACAATGTTTCTGGTGAAATGCACAAGATTGCTTTCAAATCATCACTTCTCACAGTTGTTTAGAATAGAATGTAATAGTGTAATGCACTTCCCAAAGTAAATAATTATCTTTAAGAATATCAGAGATGGCAGTTTCATCGAAGAGAATATTCTGCCCGGGAATGGCTTTGTGTCGTTAGAATCTACAGTCGAGCATTTTTACATTTCAGAGGTTTTAATTAATAATCATACATTTCAATTGACATCACAAACATGGGTTCACATTACTTGATACCTGATACATCGGGTTCTTAGTCTAATCAAGGGACCAACAAACGTACCTCGGATCCAGACTTTTGCCTTGTCCATTGAATTTTTGATCACACACTCTTCTCACCTCCGTCCATGGAGCGAATTCAGACAAAAGTGCGCGCTTCTCAACATTTCTGATGAAATAGGGATATATGTTAATTATGCACTGGCGCGAAGGCGGGTCAGGTGGTTTTCTCATCCAATGATTTTCCGAGCTTGGTCTGATGAAATCCTTCCAAGAATCCACGTCATTTGTCACTTGTTCAGTTCCAGTTTCGATGTTAAGTTTTAAGTCCCAATCTCCAATTGCGTTTGCGAAGTCAATTTATTTTAATGTTGTTTCCTCTTTTTGCGGCATTTGTTGATAAGATGAATAATGTTGGCTGCGTTATGCCACATGGCCCCACTCCAGATTGTTCTATGGTATGGAACTATGTTTCCAACATTTTCAGTTATCAAGCTGTTCCCATTTGTCCTCCCTTGTATTCTCTTCTGCATCTGATTGACCTGGTTCATCAGGCACTGGGTGTCGACTCAGGAAGTCCGCTCCCACATTCATTTTCCCAGGAACATATTCAACCTGGAACGAGTAAGGTTGAAGAAGCAGCGACCACCTCATAAGTCGGGCATTCAGAGTCTTCGATGCTGCGAGAAACATGAGTGGTTGATGGTCACATTGCACTGTGAAATGTTTGCCATATAGGTATGCTTGAAATTTCTGTACACTCCATACGAGCGCAAGACACTCTCTCTCGATAGTACTGTAATTTCTCTCTGCTGCATTCAATTTCCTGCTAGCATAGGCTACAGGGAATAGCTCTGATGTTACATCTCCCTTTCTCTGCAACAGCGTTGCCCCAATTCCTATGTTACTGGCATCGGTGCGCAGCACGAATGGTTGGTCGAGGTCTGGTAGATGTAAGACTGGATGAGCAGTTAATGCCTGCTTTAATGCTGTGAAAGCTCTCTCACAGTCAGCTGACCAAGTGACTTTCTCTGGTTTCCCCTTTCTGGTAAGATCCGTTAAAGGTGCTGACAGAGTATTGAAGTCCTTGATGTATTTTTGATAGAATCCACATAAGGATACAAATGATCTTACATCCTTCTTTGTTTTTGGACGAGGTGCTCTCTGGAGTTTGTCCACATTTCCCTCTTGTGGAGTTATCAGTTTATCAATTTAGTTTAGTTGTTACAGGTCTTTGTAGGGTTAAGTTCCTGTTGGTAATCTTTCTCTATGAAATAGTATAGACTACAATTTTCGTAACTTTGTGTCCACAGATGTCCTTTCACTGAGAGTTAAGGCTGAGTTATGTGACCTTTCGGCTCTGATGGTGAACAGCGTTCCATTTAACACAAACAAGTAGCCAATGGGACGCCTCCTGATGGCACGCTACTAGTATAGACACAGCCTCAGAGGCAACCCCAACCGTTATTATTACCATCGAAACAATGCGGGTGTTAATATAATCACAGAATAGTTCCTTGTTCTGATAAACTCCAAACACATCGCAAAACACCACCATTGAAACTGAACAGGACGAACGTCTTGCGTCCAATGAAATGTTTTGTTTGTTTCTAGCAAAATAAAGAGCAGAAACTGTTCTTATGATCATGTTTAGTTATTTGTGGTTGTATTGTAATCTGTCATTTCTATGGGTTCATGTAATCAGTCGTTGAATACTATCATCTCATAGAAAGCTGACACTTGAAAACCTAGACCTCCCCCAATGTGTCTCCACCTTGCCGTGGTGGGGAAGCTTGCGTGTCCCACTGACCCCATGTGCTGTGTAGATGGATGAAAACTACATATCGGACAGCTTATGGGATAGGGGCCAGACTAAGCGAGACACAACCTGCTGCTCTGCAGGTAGACTGAGGATAGCAGTCAAAAGTTTAAATCAGGCGCACGAAGGCAGAAGTTCTTGGTCTGAAGACGTACTATAAGGCTCTCTGTCGAGGGTTGTGGCTGAACGCCTCTAAGCCATAAACCCTCGGATGTGAGAGCCCGGTCGATACCCACCTACCGAAAAATGGAGGTGAGATTCTGAGCACGCTACATGCCCAGTCCAGATACTTGTCCGAAGGCTCTCAGCTGGGGGATATGAGGGATCCCTGGATGAGAGGGCCTGGCCGTTTCTCGCTCACTTCTGCACGGAGGTAAGGTGCTGAGCCGGCAGCACATGTAGCCTACCTCGTGAGCGAGTAAAAAAAAGGTAGAAGAGCCCCAGTCAAAATGGTTACGAAAACTGTCAGTATCTACCTCGTAGAGAGTCTAGACAAAGGTGGAAAAACGTCTCAATAACACGAAATGGAACGCACGGCTAGCGAATCCATTGCGTGGCCCGAAGTCCAAAGTGAAAGCTTACCTAGTGGATATCGCCCGCAGACTGACCGTTCCTGGTGTGTGCTTGAGCGACCAGTGGCAAGCGAAATGCCCAACACATGGAAGTGAGGAATTAAAGCAGCCATGAGCAGGACGTGGCAACTCCTCGGGTGAGCCCAGTCTCAGAGCAATATGTGCCGGCTCTGCAATTATGGAAGCCTCCTTGGATAGCAGGGGAATGCCCATGGTCTGCCCCTGCCTTCCCTTGAGGGTTTACCGTGTTGTCGTTGACCGTTCTACTTTGACCAGCTGAGATGTGGGCGATACCACAGCACAAACAGTCTAACGTCTCTCGAAACCCCGGGAAGGCTAACCCGTAAAAATGCCTGCTGAAGTCGGATGTGCTGGCCTACGGGTGCAAATAAATCAGGCACAACGCAAAAAAAATCTGAGTGAAATTTCTTTCGTGCTAGGAACAGCTCTGACTACCTAGTTTCCGAATGCCGCTCTTGTTCGGAACAGCTCTGACTAGGTAGTTTTCCGAATGTCCGTCGTGCCTGGAACAGCTCTGATGGGCACAAAGACAAGCACATGTCCGAACCGAAAACTCGCTGAGTGGATACCATCTGCAGACCGGTCTGGTTTGTGCGGGAACGGCCCGTGGTGAACGAAATGCCAAATATATTGAAGTGAGGATTTAAAGCAGCCATGAGCAGGACGTGACGATTCCCTCGGTGAGCACAGCACCAGGGCGCTATGTGTCGACCCTGCAACTATGGAAGCCACTTTGGATGGCGGAAAATGCTATGGACTGTCCCTGCCTTCACTTGAGGGATGACCAAAGTCTTCGACTGTTCCAACTTGACCAGCAGGTATGTGGACGGTACCACAAAAGTGAGAGTCTCCCAGGAATGCTAACCAGGTCAAAACAGCATGCTAAACGTCGGATGTGTTGGCCTGAGGGTTTTGACCCAAGGGTGCCTAACTAGACACACCGCAATCACATCTGAAAAAACACTCCGGATGAACGCAAAGAAGAAGAAGAAGAAAACCTAGACGAACAAGTGAGACCTGATCAGTTTCTGTGTGATGACGTATTACACTGAAAATCAATTGTTGGAAACTAAGACTTTGTTGAAGTAAACACATGTTGCTTGTCCGTTGCAGGACGTAGCTATCTACCCCAGGTTGAATTTCCCAAGCAATTAGTAGTGTGCTGTTTCCAGAACGTGAAAACATTTAAGTACAGCTTCATACCCATGGAGGCGTTGAACCGTTTACCCCACCTTCTGCGCACTGGAAGTGTAAAAGTGAGCGATTATTGAAGTAGAATGCGGATAGAACACGAAAGTAACAGTGGAATATCCGATCGTATGCAAGACAGCATTTTAAAAATATGTCTAGCAAAAGCAAAGGATAGGTGAAGCATTCCGCAGCAGACTCCCCGTGCTGATGGCACTGAGCTGGGTGAACGTGTACTATATCAACACGTGCAAAACCTTTCGGGGTTGAAGCAAAGTCCACGTTTCTCTTCTTACAGGAGCTATACCGACTGCCAGCTTGCTAGTCTGTGGCTTTAAAAGATACCATTAGAAGAATCTCTTCCCCTTCTCCAACACTCCCCCTTCCCCTTCTCCAACACTCCTCCTTCCCCTTCCAACATGGGAAGCACGTGCCTTAATTGTGTGAGTACTCAGAATCTATTTCCCAGACTGCACTACTTGGTTGTGGAGTTGAGTCTTATGGTAAGCTGACAAATTACAAAATTTCATTGTTTACTCTAAACAGGAAAAGTGAACGATCTCTGGAGGTTTTGGCTTGCCGTGTTCAGAGTGTGTAGACACTCCAAAGTTCAACCAATCATGACCATCAGACAAGAATATCTGTATTTGCCAACTAAAGGGACCTGCAAGAATGCGACAGTTATAGAGAGTTATAGTCAGCTATTGGGAAATTATTAAGCAGGCCCATTCTGGAGACATGAAGAGATGTCATTGACAATCAACTAGAATATAAACATAGAAGCTTCCGCCCAACTAGATACAGCACTGATCAAATAGCCGCAATACGCATAATAATAAAGCAATGCGTGCACTGAACTCATCTCTTTATATCGGATTTATGGACTATCCAAAAAAGGTCTTTGGTAGCGTTGATATGGAATCTTTTTGAAAATTGAAGCATTATGCAATAAAACAAAAAATCATCCTAATAAGGACAACACATAAAAACGGGAAATGTGTTCTTGGTTAGGTTGCAATATGGGCACATACGAGGGTAACAGACACAACAGCTGCTGGCAACTTGCCGTCTTCACAGACGATAGTTTGTTACTTCGTGCTTAAAAAAAAAAAGGGGGGGGGGCATAATAACTACAACCCATGGCGGTAGAAGACCAGGGATGGAGTTATACCTCAACATAGCACACAGCCTGGGCTGCAATGTAGAGAACATGTGTTGCCCATATAGCATGCGTCCTCTTTTGACCTGCCTAGTTTATTCCAGAGGAAAGGAAACACCAATACATCTGGAACAAGACAAGCTACAGAAGCTGCCTAATCAGTAAAGAAATGCTCTAGCTGTCCACCTGTCGGAGCTTCGTTCCCAGACCAGCTGCCAGCCAAAGCTTAGGGCCTGGTCAGAGCTGCCACGATATTTAGACTTTAGGCTGCATTTCTTCCCCCCGGGTTAGGATTGTACTCTCGAGGGGAACAGACAGATATATTAAAATAAGAATTCAAAAGACAATAGTAGTTTCATAACACTAGAAGCATTGTAATCATCATCATCAAGTGCCGTGCCGGCTGGCGTAGGCGTAGGCGTTCATGGCTCTCCATAGATCTCGGTCTTTGGTTTTCTGGATCAACTCTGCTGCTGATATTCCTCCATGCCACCGTCTCAATCCATCCAGCATCACTTCTCTTGGTCTACCTCTGCCTCTCTTCCCCTCGATCTTTCCAGTTGTTACGATGTTCTCCAATGCCTCTCTTCTCATCACATGACCGAGGAAAGCTGTTTGTCTCTGTCTTATTGTTGTATATAATGTTCTAGTTTCATTAGCCTGTTTCAGGCACTCGTCGTTAGTTACTCTGGCAGTCCAAGGAATTCGCAACATTCGTCTCAGGAACTACATTTCTGTTGCTTCTAATTTCTTCTTAATTTGTTCATTTACATTCCAAGATTCACTGCCATACAGCAAAACTGGTTCTACATAGCATTTCAGCACTCTCTTTCTTACATTCAGTGATAGTGACTTATTGCATAAGATACTCTTCATTTTCTGAAATGCGGCTTTTGCCTGCCTATTCTGCTCCTAATCTCTGTTGTACATCTTTCATCTGATGTTATAAATGCCCCTAGGTATCTAAAATTATCAACTTGGTTAAGGATTTTCCCTTCTATTTCTATGTCACATTTTGGTGTCATCATTTTCTTTGATATTACCAATGTTACTGTTTTCTTGATATTCAAGGAGAGTCCTTTCCTTGCACTCTCTGTTACTACAACGTCTAATAATTGTTGTAGGTCTGTTGAATTATCCGACATTGCCATGAGCCTGACGACGTCATGGCATGGCTCAGTTATAGCCTGGGTCATAGAGTACAGGTTGCGACTGTGTTCAGAATTGAACACGGGAACGTGGAAAGCAGGGGCTTTCCACACAACGTGAAAAACGCTGGAAGCTCACTGCCCAGGTGACAGGAAGTGAGCTCGGGCAGAAGTTAGTCGGCGTGGATCCATCGTCCTGTGTGGACATGGTGAAAAGTAGACAGCGTTATGGCTCTATATTGAGCCACGCATTTTATCTGTGATGTAGTGTAATGTGATGTGACTGTCGAATAAGTGATGATATCTTCGATTATGTGATTGTGTATATTATACGTAGGAAACTTATAACAGTCTTTGTGTTCACTCTTGTTCGAGTTAACTGCAGTTCGAGTGGGTGAGGTTGATGACGTATGATCGAGTAGCCAAGATATACTCATGTGCTGCGAGATGACCAGGGTTCTGACTGGAGAAGAAGAGAAGAAAGAATCATCCCCTGTTGGACACGAGAAGTGTTGCTACACAAGTATTGATAGTAGCTCATTCAGATAGACCCAGACACAGACCCTGGCACTTGGGGGTTTATCGTCCATATGAAACCTGAGGCCACAGATGATGATTTGACATACGTAACACGTGCCAACGTAAAGTTTAAGCCACAGAGTATCATTCTACAAGTAGAGAATTGGCTAACGGAAAAGTTGATATCACACATGATGAAACGAGAAACATAATCACCAACTCCTGCTATCATAATGAATTTAAAATGACAAAACAGGCGTTGAACTGTACGCATTACAAAAGGCATGTGAACAATTGAACAGATTCGGCAAAAAGATGTAGTCAACAAATGTCTTATCAAGGATTGAAAATGTGACTATGTGAAATATATAAACAGTTAGTACTGTGTGATTGAAGAGATTGACTTAATATTGGTGCAAGACTTTAAAGACCAAGAGAAATTTATTTCCTATAAATGTGTCACTAGTAACAATGAGTGTGCACAAGTTGAACTGTGAAATTATTATAAGTGTGAATAAAGACAAATCAACAGCAAGTATTGATTATGCTAATGAGGCAATAGACATATGTGACGGGAATTCCCCGTACGAACTGTTAAAACCAGGTCACAGCAAGAGAAAATACGAATCAGGCCTACAGAGTTGTGACAGGCTTGCTGTGTCAACAAGCGAGGTCAGACGGTCGACAGGTCTACTGTGTTGATGAACAGATGGTCAACAGAGAAGCGACAGTCGTAGCTGGCTACAGTGTGTAAATTCAAGAACCGACACACGTTAACAAGTTGAGACGTCAGGATGTGATCAGCCAGGCTGAAATAAACTACTATAAAACGTGAACATTTTATAATAAACACCAGAACTGAGTGAACTTGTAAAGCGCCGGTATTTGACAGAACGCCGTGTTATATTCGTGGGGCCTGGTGTGTGTGTGTAGTTCATAGCTGCCGTAAAAACATTAACTCTAGGCGCTATTGGATCAACTGAAATTAGGCTAAATATTGTAACTGTGTGATTAGACAGTGTAAGTTAGGAGAATTGTAAACAAACAGCAGGACAGTTAAGCTAAGAACAGGCAATATAGAAGCCATTAGCGTTGTGCAATTAGTATTTAACATTAGTCTATATTATTATTAAGCATGTGTAGTTATATTTGTGATATGTTGTTATTGTTTAGTTTGTGTTAGATATGTAATTGTGAATTTGTTTTATGTGACAGTAACCTAACGAATGCATATAAAATTACTTGGTAGTAAAGTAGTAGCATTATGTAATAATTTGAGTGCAGCCTACGTTAGGAAATAACTATAATTATAATTATTGAACAACGTACTAGTTCACAGTTAGTGTAATAATAGTTAAGGAGTACTAGTACTAGTACTTATGTGTGGAAACCAATATCTTAATGAACAGTATACGATAATAAGATGATAGTAGTGATTAGTGAACGATACTGTAGAATATTTTACGGTTATGTTGTTATAATTAATTTTGGTTATAGGTTACTTTTATGCATGATTTCTGAATTTTGTTATAATTTTAGTAATTATTTTGTTTGGTTCTTAATGATTTATTGCATGCAGAAGTTTGGTTAATTTAGATCATCATCATTTCTTGCATGCAGGTTTGAGGAGGATATTATTATTTTTCTTCAGGTATTTTATTGTTATTTAAAATAGAATTGGCAATTGTTTGTCCAGTGGAAAATTAACAGATAGGGAATAAACACCTGGCGAAGTGAATTTCGCATGAGTGAGTTTGTTTACAACTGGAGACGTGCATTGCCGGCATGGTTCGTGGGTAATCTTTCTGTGCCGACAAGAGCATTTCTCAAGAATGTTTCGCATCTTGTAGAGCAGCCTTCCGAAATATGGCATGGGTAATTGTTATGTGGCGGGGGACTTGCTATGCGGGGTGTTGGGCATATGTGATTGTAGGTTCAACTAACTGTTGTTGTGTGTATGGGTTAATGATACACAACAGAGTGTTGTTGCGGAAAAGAGTGGTCTAGAAATAAAAATAGCTTACAAATGATAACAGCTTGTGAGGTTGTGTTACATCAACACCTGACCGGTGTCGCGTCTCTGGGTTATGATACGCGGCATTGTTTTGGGCTATGGTGGAACATAATTTCTAAGCATTTAGTTCATATTTTCCACTGTATAAATTTCTCTGAAGTTGAGTTTGTGGCATGGAAAATTATTTAGGTTAACATCATTATGTCTTGCATGCTATGGTTGAGTGTGGTAGTTGGTTTAATTTTCATTAGTGGATTTTGGTTAATACTATCTTTAGTGAATGGGAATTCATGTCAAATGGGTGGATATCCGAGCGGTGTTTGGCAGTGCAGTGTTCTCTTTGGTAACATCAGACTGGTCGACTCTAGCACGGCATTGGCAGAGATCGCTGGGAGAAAACATCAGTTGGGATGGAAACCGGAGATGACTTTGTCAATATTGATAGTATGATAAGTTACGTCATGTGGGCGGCTGATCTCTGATACGGGTTATGGTGGTTGATGTGAATGGAATGAATGTGTTAAATGATAATCCGTGACGGGGACCGGCGGCACAGATCATTTCGATATTTGTTAGGTTTATATTTTAATTTTGAAAGATTTTGTGATTGACAACAGTAGTGGGTAGGTAAAACCATATGGGTATTGGCATCATTTAATGTGGGGTTGCTAACACCGGGTGAGCTGAGTGTGTGCTCGCTGTGTGATGGCGGTCTCGCATTGCAGGTTGTTAATATGTGTGGTTTAGTGGCAGATGGAGACTCACTCATGTATGGAGGCACTATGAATTAACTGACTGTACAGAACTAACCTATGTAAATAACTTGATGATTGATTGCATGTATTACTAACACGTGGTCATGGTGCCACATAGCCATACAGGTTGAGTTAGAATTGAAATTGAAGAGATGTTATTGGAAAGGAAGCTATATTGCAATATGAGTATGATTATGTAATTATATAGAGATTGATTAGTAATTATTTTATGGAATAGAGAACTTAAATTATAAGCAATGATTGTTATTATTGCAAATATAGCATTATATTATAGGTTATATAATTATATGATTGATGTTGGGTGTTAGATAATTATTATTACTATTACATATTTATTATTTATACGTATTAATGAATATTGTGAACTATTTATGTAAATGCTATATAATTTTAGTAATGAGAATATAATTACTTATTGGTTGAGTATAGATATTATTTAATTATGTTATTAATTGATTGATGGAGACATATATTTGTGTTCATATTTATTATTATGTTGCATTTATTGATATTTGTTGATTGATTTTGATTAATATAAGAAGAAATTGTTTAGATTTATAGGATACTTAGTATTGGAATCATTAATGAAATTGATGAGAGTACGATATAGAGGATGAAGACACAATAGAAGCTGTGGCAGTTGAAGCGTAATGAGTTGGTCAAATGGAACGAAACGGCCAGTAATATAAGATGCTCTCAGGCTTATTAGCTGCAATTATGTTCATTGCTATACGCTGGGTCTACAACGACAGAGTCAAAGAGGATGTTTAGGCTGGCGGTACTTGGAACTTTGTATAGGCATGGGCGGTGGTGGAAGGCTGTGGCTGCAGTGGTTGACTGACTGGGGATGCGGGTGGTCAAGTATGGTAACGCGAAAACAGCAAAGATGTGCTGGCGGTACTTGGAACTTAGTATCTTCCTTGGATAATCCTTGCAGTCGGGTATCAGTCTGTCTACCATGGGAACGCTGGCTTGCGTTGTACAGGTGGCCTTGTATGTAACGCGATAACAGCTGATCTTCTAGACCTGGGACGAGTGGCTTAGCAAATGCGTGGTGAGGATGAGCAGATGAAGCTGAGTGATGGTTAGTCTTGTATGACCACTATAGACGCTACCTGCCAATAAAACGCGGAATTGATTATGATACCATCATAGCATTAATAGAATGGAAATATTAAGTCTCGGAGTCATATTACAAACTGAGGGTTCATATATAGACAGATTAGAATTTAGATGTAGAAATTCTGATTCAATGTTACAAAGAACAGTTACATTGATATTGTAATATAGGAATTTGATAAAAGGTTGTAGGACAAAATAGAGGTATGCATTTGGATGTACGTTATATGTTGATGAGAATAATTAACTAGTTGTATATTTCAGAGTGACAAGAACTTAACAAGGTTTATGGAAAGACGACAGATAGTTAAATTAGAATTAGAACTACATTAATATTGCTTACATAACTAAAAATTGGACTATTTCAAAAATTGATTCTCAATTTTTGCCCGTGGAAGGGGGGAATGCCATGAGCCTGACGACGTCATGGCATGGCTCAGTTATAGCCTGGGTCATAGAGTACAGGTTGCGACTGTGTTCAGAATTGAACACGGGAACGTGGAAAGCAGGGGCTTTCCACACAACGTGAAAAACGTTGGAACTCACTTCCCAGGTGACAGGAAGTGAGCTCGGGCCAAGGGAGTCGGCGTTGATCCATCGTCCTGTGTGGACATGGTGAAAAGTAGACAGCGTTGTGGCTCTATATTGAGCCACGCATTTTATCTGTGATGTAGTGTAATGTGATGTGACTGTCGAATAAGTGATGATATCTTCGATTATGTGATTGTGTATATTATACGTAGGAAACTTATAACAGTCTTTGTGTTCACTCTTGTTCGAGTTAACTGCAGTTCGAGTGGGTGAGGTTGATGACGTATGATCGAGTAGCCAAGATATACTCATGTGCTGCGAGATGACCAGGGTTCTGACTGGAGAAGAAGAGAAGAAAGAATCATCCCCTGTTGGACACGAGAAGTGTTGCTACACAAGTATTGATAGTAGCTCATTCAGATAGACCCAGACACAGACCCTGGCACTCACCAATACTGTGTCATCTGCATAGCCGTATATTATTTATATTATAACCTCCAACTAGTATTCCTGGCATCTCTTTGATCTCTCTCATTATTACTTCGCTATACAGGGAGAAAAGATCTGGTGACAAGACACACCCTTGTCGTACTCCTAGCTTTATCTGTTCATAACTACCCTCTTTATTTCCCATTTTAATTGCTGCTACTTGGTTCCAGTAAATATTCTTTATTATTCTTAAATCTTTTCCATCAGTGTTGATATCTTCCAACATTTTAATCAGTTCATCATGTTTTACTTTATCAAATACCTTAGTATAATCTATGAAGCACAAATATATGTCTCTCTGTTTCTCTATTGACCTTTCTATTAGTGTCTGTAATGTATAAATTGCATTGTTTGTGCCCTTTCCTTCCATAAATCCATACTAATTTCCATTTTTATTTTATTTTTGGTTCCTCTCATTATGATTCTGAGTATAAGCTTAGTGATATGGTTTATAAGGTTAATTGTACGAAAATCTTCACAATCAATTGCTCCTGGTCTTTTTGGTATAGCTATAAATACAGATTTCAGCATATCACTGGGTAAATATCCACTGCTGTAAATATCATTCAACATTTTGGTTAATATATCTACTCCAAATTCTCCCAATACTTCTAATTCTTCTATTGTGATTTCATCTGGCCCAGCTGTTTTTCCTTTCTTCATACGTTTCATAGCGTCAGCGACTTCTTCTTTCAGAATAGGTGGACTTTCTAAGTTACTATCTTCTGTTAATTCTTCCCTTTCTCCTTCATATAATTTTCTTATATACTCATTCCACCTCTTCATTATAGCATCTTCCTCTAATATTATCTTTCCTGTTTTTGATTTCAAACACCCTGTATTTATTCTTATTTTTCTTCCTGTAAGCTCACTGATTTGTCTGTGCATATTTTTTGTATCTTTAATGGAATTTAATTCAATTTTTTTGCATTGCTCGTTTAACCAACTTTCTTTAGCCTTCCCACATTTATCTTTTATTTCTTTATTTATCTTAGCGTATTCTTGTTTGTCATTTTTACTCTGTTTTCTTTTGTCCATCAGTTTTAAGATATCTTCATTCATCCATTTTTTCTTAGCTATTTTGCCTCTCTCCGGTAATACTTCTTTGCTAGTTTGATGAATGGAGTCCCTTAACATTTCCCATTGTTCATCTATACTCTGTATTTTAGTTATTGCATTGTACCTATTTTTCACACTCACTCTGTATTGTTCTTGCATTTCTTTATCTATTTTCAGAACCTCTTTATTAAGTCTCATGTTCTTAACCATTGTTTTCCCTCTCTTTAATCTTACTTTTATTTGTCCACATAGTGGTACATGATCACTATTACAGTCAGCACCAGGCATTGTCTTTACATTAATTAAAGCATTTCTAAATCTTTTATTAATTAGTATGTAGTCAATTTGGTTGCGTATTTTCTTATCAGGGCTTATCCATGTGTACAGTCGTCTTTTATGGTGTTTAAACCATGTGTTTCCAATTATCATATCATTGATATTTGCCCATTCTATTAGCTTTTCCCCTCTTTCATTTCTTGTACCTAAACCATAATTCCCCACTACATCCTCCATTTTTCCCTTTCCTACTTTTGCATTAAAATCACCAAGTATTATCTTTATTTCTTGTGATCCAATTTGAGCCATCGCCATTTCTATTTCGTCGTAAAAGTGTTGTATTTCTTCATCACTACTGCTTGCTGTTGGTGCATATACTTGTATAATATTTATGTCTATTGGTTTGCCTTTGATTTTTACCATAATAACTCTATCTGAAATACACCAGTATCCATTAATTGACTTGGCTGTTTTTTCGTCTAATATTATTCCTACACCTTTTTCATGTGTATCCCCTCCAGAATAAATTATTGTGTGATTGTCAGCTATAATTTTGCCCGATCCCTTCCATCTCATCTCACTAACGCCTAGTATATTCATTTTCATGCTATCCATCTCTCTTAGAACATTGGTCAACTTTCCTAGCTCATTTAATGTCCTAACATTCCATGTTCCTACTCTAAATTTATTTATTTAGTTAAGATTTTGCCATCAGTAGCTGGATGACGGTCTGGTGTCACCTGTGGCTCATGACTGTCCCTACCGGACGAGGATGCCCTAAGACAGCCATTAACGTCCTTCACTAACTTTGATATATGTTTTGCCATGAAGTCTTGGGAAGATAATGTGGTGGTTTCCCCTTGCCTTCCACATTCACATGGTGGTCTTTTTACCTCTGCCTTTGACAGCCATTTCCGACTGTAAGGACAAGTGAGTGCCCTGCTCTGCTCAGCTGCAGAGTTGTCCACTTATTCCGGTGGATACTCGGTCCCCAGAGCTGTGTTAGCCACACCGTGGTGTGTTTCCATCCTCTACCGCGGGGAGGTGCAGTTGGGATTTTCTCTTCATAAAGTTATGGTCTCTGACCAAAACTCTCCAGTACTTTTGGAATTGATTGTGGAAGCCAATAAATTAAACCTAGCACCAGACTTAGTACAGGGTGTATGTTTAATGACTGCGCAGTGTTTGAAAATATTGCCAGCCAAGTTTTGTATTTACTTATTATGTTGCATGAACTTTACAGAGGGTGAATACAAAACTCGGACCGGCAATATAAAAACAAACAAACTACACAGTGATTAAAAATACACCCTATATATTAAGTGCAGTATTAAATCAGTATTACTTCATTGATTACAAATACGGATAACTACTAAACCAGTTACAATAAATTACAAACATTCGGCAACTAGCAGCTGCGCATTGTAGAAGCACTAAAATTATATAACAGAATCACTTACACAGATTTTTAGGAGAGAACTATACAGTTTACAGGAAATTAAAGGCGAGGAAAACGTCGCTGGGCCTTAATAGGACACACACTGAGAAAACTATAACATTCTTTGTCTATAATCCAAAGGGTAAAGGAAATGGAGTGAGACCTTAAACTACATGAAGAAATTGAGAAAAGAATTAGAGACAGAGATTAATAGTAGGGAGGACATTTAGGGAGGTACAGCAAATAGCAAAAGGCTGGATGGCTTGGTGTGGGTTAGCTGATGTATTGCTCCAAAGGGGGAAAACAGAGCAGAAACAATCAATGGAAGATGATGGGAATGTCCTCAAAACGTAGAAAACATGTTGATGTCTGTATTGTGACTTGTTTGTCCAGAGTGTCTCTTACGCATTAATAATGGACAGACAGAGAGATGGCGCAATCAGTTACATAAGTGTGGAAAATAAACACAATTAACATTGCAAGATTTAATGCCAAGATAAAGACAATAGTAAATGATTGTTGCTTTTATAATTTATTCATGTCAAACAGAAAACTACTTCTACTGAATTTCTGAATGACTCATTTGGTCAAATATACTGAATGTCCGAGTAATTCATCTGGTCAGATTCTTGTAATTTGTTGGGGTCATTAGGAAAGGATCTATGGCAGGCAGTACCTAAGCATCCGCTATCTGACCACGTCCAATGTTACGGCTGTTGAAGCGGGGGTGAGCGAAACGTCTGCTGCTTTCTTGGTTGAAGTGTTGGCTTCCCTGCAACCACTGGGCAGTGTTTCTCCGAAAACGGCTCAGCAAGACGGAAGTGGGGTCAAATATGTCTGTCTTATCCTTGAGGTAAAAAATATCTGAAAAAATATCAGCCAGCATCAAATATCTAACTGAACAAGAAGCACATAACGTAAGAATATGAATTTAAAATGTAATTTATACACTTGTTAGTAAATTCAATACTTGTATTTATATCATTGTAGTTGCTCTCAATGTGTTTGCGTGATATTGAACTCCCAGTGTTCGATATGTGTTAAATATGTAATTGTGTATTAAGTCCATTATTAGATAGTCAGGAATTAGCCGCTGAGCGCATGCATATTTATAATAAACTAAGGAAAGTAAGTGGGCTTTGTTGAGCGTATTGAGGCGTATTTGTTTACGGTGTTAGCTGTCTATTTTTATAAACCAACCAACACTCAGTGAGCGATGTTGTAAATATCACTTTACTTCACAGAACATTTCCTTGTGCCCATTTGAGGCTGTCACGGCATGGGAAGTCAAGTAAAGAAAATTAGCGACACTTGAATGAATATTGGAATACATGATCACTGGGCCTGAAAGCTAGGGTGCTAGCCACTGAGCTACCTAGGCATTACAGTTAGCGTTTAACTGTCCACGGGGATCACATTTAACTTATGATTATTTGTCCTCGTTCTCACTCAGAGAACTCCAGATTAAGTTAGTCGTAGTTAGTCAGTTGCGGTACCAACTTCACGGCAAAGGATCACCCCCACAATGCTCCGTTCCTGTGCCAATGAATATAACACAAAATGCTCCCCACTGCCCCATTTGAAAAGTGGAACAAACAGCAATACCGACAAACCAACAGCACGAACAGGCAAGTACACTCATAAGGCCGCTGCCAGAATATCAACACAACAGACCGCCACAAACATTAGAGTTCATCGTTGATGAAAACGGCAGTCACTAGAAAAGCAGCAGTTTTACGGACATTAAGTCTATAATACAAGTAGTAGTTCATTTTAAATTCATGACTTTCTATCAGTTTTAGTGCAACGAAGTTGGTTCATGTCTGATTTATTGTCAGTTTGACACCAAGACATTTGAAACAATACATGCTGCAGAAGCTCTACCTATAGAAGAATACTCTAACTGTTCGCCCGTCGGAGCTTCCATCCTAGACCAGGTGCCGACTTCCCGTCCTTGACTTGGGGAAGTAAATTACAAGTGCCTCGAAAGTCGGAGAGGGTTCATCTGCTGATGGCAGGGGATACAGATAAGGAAAGCTAACTTTCACTCAAAAATCAGTCTAGTGCACTAGTAGCAGGTGTTTTCTGAACCCGTTTCTAAAGCATTTTGGTGTTTATAGAATGATTAAGACAGCGGTGTAAGTAAAGGACCCTTTTACACCTGTTACGCCTTAAGGCGAATTGGACCATGGTTTTATACCCATATATTATAGACCAATTGGCACTGGGTCGGTGATGTGGTCAGCCTTTACATCCAAAAGACATTTCCTTGTACCAACTTTAGACTAGGTTATCTTGGGTGTCCAGGTCAATATAAAAACAAATAAATTCCAATCCAATGCTGATCGAATCCTTGACCACTCAACCTGCAGGTGAGCGTCTAGCCACTACGCTAGCGCGGCTGCGCGTAAATTACCATGCATGTCGTAAAAGACGTCTGAGAAAGGAGATTATCCGCCACATCATGCACCCATCTTCTCTTTGGTCTTTGGGCTGCACCATCCCCTAGAAAACTTGTTTGCAAACTCCAGCCATTCATAAATAAGTTCTAACTGTACAGAAACAAGATGAAAAGGGGCTCTTCTTAAAGAGTCATGGTGCGATGCAAAGACAACTGCAAGGAGTCTGGATCTCTGGCTTACCTAATTTGTCTCGGAAAATTGTTCCGATTTGTCACCAGGAGTGTTACAACTGCTGTATTATATGGGGAGGGCATACAGCGCGCTGCAGGAGACAGCAAGGGACAGGGCAGCTTGACACGAGTTGGTTGAGAGAGTTGAGAGCCAGTAAGGGATACTACAAGAGACAAATGAAAATCGTAGATTGATTAGAGAAATTAGACGTAGAGAGTCAAAATTTTTTGGACATGTTATGAGAAGAAATGGACTGGAGAACTTAGTGACAGCTGGCAAGATCGAAGGGAACAGACCAAGAGGAAGACCGAGAGGAAAATACCTGGATGGCTTGGCCACATGGCATGGACGAGACAGGAACACTGAGCTGATCCACGACTCTGGTGATCGAGTGAAATGGCGAATCATGACCGCCCACGCTTTCCGGCATGGCACATGATTGATTGAAGGGATACAGGGTAGGAGCAGTAGAAGAAATACTTTAGAGAATTATTTCAATACATAGTCAAAGGAACCAATCCAGTTGAAAAATAAAACCGTTGTGTACATATAGGGTGTAATTTTAATGATTGTGCAGTGTTTGAATATATTGCCGGTCCAAGTTTTGTATTTATTCATTCGTTCATTCATTCAGTAGCGTGTCCTTTGCAGAACCTCGCTTACATAACAACCATCAGGAAAACCTCTCGATCATAAGCAAGATGTCCTGCGTCTGATACACTCATCTGGAGATTATCCGCCACATCCTGCACCCATCTTCTCTTTGGTCTTCCTCTTCCTCTCTTCCCAGGCTTATACCCCTCCATAATTTCCGGTCCCCAGCATGGCGGTTAGGCATTGAACCGCTACGGCCTCTGGAGTATTTAACTTTGTGGCTGCGGTTTGCATTTCGCATTTTCCTCATGTTGGACTGTTAGTATATGGTTCCGTCGTCCTGCTACTGAGTGAGTGCGTGGCGCGACTCTGTGAGCTGTGATATTCACGTGGAATGCTTCTACATGTCCGCTTTTGTTTGTACAGTGACCCGCATGTACGAAACAATGGCTATCGGCTGTTGCTGAATGGACTAATTTGCCTTTTCGGTTCACGAGAGCATTTTTCAGGAAACTCCTGGAAGTCGACGCTGGAACTACGGAGTTTGTGCTTAATGCGACGCTTTCAGCGGGTCGCCCTGAGGATAAAGACAGAGCCATGTGAGAAAACCCAGGTCAATGAGGTCTTTCAGGTGACTGCCGATTCCATCGACAATGAACTGTTGTTTCAGTGGAGGACTTTTGTGTTGGCATTCTGGCGGCGACATTATGCACAGTGTACCAGTGTGGGCTGTTGGATTGCCGAGATTCATGTCTGTTCCACTTTTCACATTGGACAGTGGGGAGCATTTTGTGTGATATTCACTGGCACAGGAACGGAGCATAATGGGGACGACCCGTTGCCGTGAAGTTGGAACCTCGACTAACTGACTAACCAACCACCCCTCCATTGTTGTTCTCTCCAAACTTTCGTGAAGTTTGAAGTGACCAAAATATTTTAATTTTCTTTGTCGGTGTCTTTAATAGCCAAGCTTCCTCAATATCCAGCTCTTGAAGTATGGATGCATGTGTTCTTTTCTTTATCCAAGATATTCTTGGAACCCGTCTCTAACATTTATATTCAAAGGCATTTCAGCTTGTTTAGTAAGTGTCCAGGTCTCACAGGCGTATGTTGCAATGGGAAAGATGCATGTTCTTAAAAATATAATTTTTAAAAAAAGTTCTATCTAGCGCTTGTATTCACCCTCTGTAAAGTTCATGCAACATAATAGGTAACTACAAACCTTGGACCAGCAATATTTTCTAACACTGCAGAGTCATTAAAAATACACCCTGTAACTAGAATTCATATATTATTGACTTGAATACTTAAAATGTTGATAAAGTCAATGACGGCTCAATAAATCTCTGATGTTGATGTTAATCATGTGTCCCTACCTTTAGTAAAGGGCACAGGCTCATTTGTATCATAGTCCACCTCCGCATCAATGACCATAGGTAGTGGGGTCACCAGCTGGGTCAAGCAGGAGAAGGCCAGGACGACAAACAGACATAGTTGTACTTGGTCCATTGCTGCAAGCAGTTGCATACATTTTTTTACTTGTAGATCTTATGTCAAAACAACGATATGTTGTCTCTATGTGTATACGTGTTGTGGTGACACTGTGTGTATGCGATAATATATTGTGTGTGTGTGTGTGTGTGTGTGTGTGTGTGTATGCGTGTTCTGTTTGTTTTATTGTTACAATTATGTGTTGTGTCCGTTTCTTCTTTACGTTTGGTGTTTGTGTTTGAAGATGAGCGTAAGAGTGTATGATGGTGGTGTGTGTATGATGGTGTGTGTGTATGATGGTGTGTTTGTGTATGATGGTGTGTTTGTGTATAATGGTGTGTTTGTGTATGATGGTGAGTGTAAAAGTGTATGGTGGCGTGTTTGTGCATGATGGTGTGTGTGAGTGAGAGTGCATGATGGTGAGTGTGAGAGTATATATGGCGTGTTTGTGTATGATGGTATGTGTGTTAGAGTGTATGATAGCGTGTTTGTGCATGATGGTATGTGTGTTAGAGTGTATGATAGCGTGTTTGTGCATGATGGTATGTGTGTTAGAGTGTATGATAGCGTGTTTGTGCATGATGGTAAGCGTGAGAATATAAATTGGTGCGTTTGCGCATGATGGTGTGTGTGTGTGTGTGTGTGTGTGTGTGTGTGTGTGTGTGTGTGAGTGTATGACGGTGCGTGTGTGTGAGAGTGTATGATAGTGTGTTTGTGCATGATGGTGAGTTTGAGAATACATAATGGTGCGTTTGTGCATGATGGTAAGTGTTAGAGTGTATGATGGTGTGTGTGTGTTGTGTGTGTGTGTGTGTATGTGTGTGTGTGTATGTGTGTGTGTATGTATGTGTGTGTGTGTATGATGGTGTGTTTGTTCATGATGGTGAGTGTGAGAGTATATAATGATGTGTTTGTATATGATGGTAAGTGTGAGAGTGTATAATGGTGTCTTTATGTACTAAGGTGTGTTTGTTTGTGATGGTGGGTTTGCGTACGATGGCTTGTGTGAGAGTGTGTTATGGTGTATGTGTGTGTGGTATTTTTTGCACTAACTCGCTTTGAACTCAAGCGTAATCCATACATACTACTTCTAGTAGCGCTGAACTGAATTTTGTGTGTAGATTAGCTGTCCCTATTAACAGTGTCCCTCGCCATCAGGCGAACCCACTCTGACTTCAGAGGTACTTGGAATTTACAACCCCAAGTCAAGAATGATATATCAACATTTTAGTCCAACTGTCCGGTGTAGTAGTTGAACCCCTTATTTCGGCATCAGCACACCAGATGTTTAAGAACACGCGTTCGTATCGTTTCGGCTATTCTGACCTACTTATGTGTGTTTGAGTGTATATTATGGCATGTGCATGCGCTGCGTATATGAGCGACATAATTAAATGAGATTCGTTGTACTGCTTTAACCAGCAAATGACTCTGTACATCCGAGTTCGACAAACCTTCTCTAGAATTTGCTTTTCTTAGCCCTCGATTGTCCGCAGTCTACAGCAGGTGTACTAATCGTTTTGTGTGGTCACTATCCTCTGACCTGTCCTGACCGTCGGCTTAGCTCCTAGGGTCACTGAAACAAGCAAGCCTATTTGCCACTACAAGGTGGAATCACCGTAGAGGGACTGCGTTTCTCTGTGTATGTACTATGTATTATTCGAAGACACATTTATTTACATTACGCCTTCTTGATCAGATATTTTTATATTCTCAGAATGTTTAACCATTGATTATAACTTTACTGAATCCAACAATGTCTGCATGAAGAAAACTGTTATAGGATTGTGGTTAGAGTGCTTGCTTACCAAGGCTGTCGTTCTGGTTAAATTCTCAGCTGCACATTGTCGTCTTGACAGACGTTAGTTTGTAAAATGGAGTTTTACCTTTCCATAGCACAAAGCCGAGGCTGAATTTAGACAATGTGATGCCCATGCAGCAGGATCCCTCTCTCGACCTGTCTAGTTTATTTCAGAGGAAAGGTAACACCAATACGTCTGGACCAAGACAAGCTGCAGAAGCTGCCAGATCAGTAAATCAATACTCTAACTGTCCGCCTGTCGGAGCTTCCACCCTAGATTAGTTGCCGTCAAAGATTTAGGGCCTGGTCTGCCCTGCCATGACATTTAGTCTTTAGATTGCATTTCCTCGCACTAGGCTTGTGCCCTCCCAAATGCACTCCTCCACCCGATGCCTTTGGCACAATGAGGTGTTTAGTGAGCGCGGCCCAACATTCGGCGATAATTACATATCTAGGATCGGAGGTAAACAATATATTATAACCGGCTTATGATATAAAAATCAGTATTGGTAAGGCAGCAGCCACAATGAACAGGTTAACAAAGAGAGTCTGGGAGAACAGAACGATTATTGCTAAAGCAAAAGTCCTGGTCTCATAAGCCGGTCACCTTTGTTCCCATTGCCCCCCCCCCCCCCCCACCCCTTTCCCCTTTTAAGACAGTGAAAACTCGGTAAACTTACATACACCAAGAGAAACGTTTTAAACAGCTTTCATATGCAGTATTTGCGAATAATACTTGGCGTTAAGTGGCAAGCAAGATAAGATCACAAATACCGAAGTACCGGAAAGATCGGGTGGTTTGACGATGTGTTCTATTCCCAGTCTTCAAAGACTTAGATTATAGGATACATTAGGAGGATGGCTGATGATAGAGAACATATATATTTGGTGAATTAACAGATTGGTAAAAGATCTCGGGATCGTCTTCTGCTACAGAACAAAGATGTGTATAAGCAAGTCATGACTGATACACGCATTGCTATTGCATCCTGTGGAGCAAGTCGTAACTGATCACGTTGCATGGAGGGAAACGATTAGGAATGGTAGCAAAAAACAAAGGAGAAAATGATTGCATATAGGTCACACACTGAGCATGTGAGACGTCAGGTGGTGCGTGATGATGGAAATGACCATATGTTTGCATGCATTCATTGCAGACGAACATTTACCGCGCTTTTGATTTGAACAGTCACATTCGCTACAGCCATAGGGTATAGTTATTATGCCGTTTTTGAAGCACAGTGTAACAAACTATCGCCTGTCAAGACAACAAGATGTCTAGGAAAGGCTAGGCGGACACATGATGAGACTGCCACTTTTACCATTAGTAATGGAACTCATCGCTGGCTGTTGAAAATGAGGACAAAGCACGCATGGGAATGTCACGAGTGATGTGATGTCGGTTTGTGACTAGACTCAACTCACATAAAACATAATATAGCAATATTCTCAGAGAGTTTAACATCGGTTATAGCAGGATATAGCAGTTTCTCAATAGCTGTTTTAGTTCGCTGATTCTCGGCTAGGGTGTTCCCCCCCCCCCCCCCCCCCCCCCCCCTCATTTTCCCCCTAGAAAGTTAAGGGTTTCTGGGGGACGAAATTTGCACTCCAGGCATAAACTGCTCCATAATTCAACTTTCTGCACATTCTCTGTCATCGTTTTACTAAATAGGATCCTAAGCATGGTCAGACGCCAGAAAAAGAAATTTACAAGAAGCAAACAAAAGAAAGGATGCATAAAAAAAAAACAACCCAGAAAGACAGTAAGACGTAGCACTTGCTAACAAACAACATGAGTGTACTCACCAAATGTCTCTAGACGTTACAACACTGGGAAGAATTAAATTCTGCTTAGTTTGGGTTGTCAGACAACTTCAGGGCGAGCGGTGATCATCTGTGTGAAGGACTGGGTATATATACACACCCTGATGACCCGGCAACTCATAGTACAACTGATGGCTTTCACATAAAATAATCTTTACTACTGATCCCTTGATCCAGACTGTCCGTCTCAGATAATCCTTAACGTTTTGTAAAATCTCCTCCAGAGTTTAGCAGACTGTTGTAATCGCTCCTTCGAATGTCTGTTCTCTCACAACACATTGACGTAACCTTGACCGGGGAGAAGGAGATTATGACATGGTGTCAAATAAACGAGCAAATATGCACATAAATTACAATTCGATAGTAGTTGTAATGCATAAATTACTCTTCGTATACACTTAACCATTGAGAATCAATTTTAAAATAGCTCACAACTACAGGAAGGAGCTTACAAACGCGCAATGGAAGAAGACCACACATTGATTAAATATTGACAGAAGATAACATGGAAATTGCACCTGTCTTTATGTCAGAATCTAAATCTCATAGACAATTGCATTATATTGCTCCGTTAATGATTTTACTTCTCATGGCTTTTCCTGGTACTACTTTTAGGCTGGCGGATCTAGACGCCTGGGATTCTGAGATGAGTAGCAAATATTTGTTTTTTCATTTTCATTTTCTCTTCATTGTTCTCATTTTTGTCATCTTTTTATTCTTCTCATATAGTTCTTATGCCGTAATGTAGCCACAAGAGGGTCTTCTCCGTGATTACATGTTGTATTTTGTGTATGTATGTGTTTGCTGATAAAGGCTAGCGTCACAACGTCCTGTATGTTTCGTAATTCTGTTCTGTAAAACTGCATTGCTTTGTGTTATTTTATATTGTTTACATTTCCACAACTTTATCGCAGTTACACCAAATTTTATTCATATTGTACATACCTTGCAACGTTATATCCTGCCGTAGCAGTTGCTTCTCTGACCTAAATAAGTGTGTGATTTAGTCTGTTGATGTGAGGTTTCACCAAGGGAGATCGCAGAATCTTTGTCTTTCTCTACGCAACTTTGAAGGTAATTGCTGTGACCTACTATCCAGTGTATATAACTTATTTTGCATCTGATTTCGTGTGTGAAACAAGAAGGCAATTTCACTTTTCTATAGATTATTTACACATATGACCAAGGGATTACGGACGCATTCGTAATCCCGCATACTCCATTCGAAGCACAGCTGCTGGCAACGGGCCGCCTTGCATTTGTTTTCATACAATAGTATGAGTGCCGGTCGTTCAGAAAGCAATTATAATCTACTGAACGTAAGCTTGTCAAGAAATCACAACAGCCAAAAAATACAAGGGTTGACTGCGACGTCATGTAAATGATATGCAAGTAACCTAACACATACATGCATGTTTCGTATATTAGTATAACTTTACATTCACTTACCTGTAATCTGTTTTGTGTAACTTTTATACGTGACGTGTACTGGCAGCCGCAGTAGTACAGTAGTTAGCACACTTGCCTGCCGACTTGCTTAGCAGAAGATTTAGAAATGCGTTAACAATAGCAAAAACAGTTCCCAGTGCTGATTGTTACAGTAACCACAGATTACTTACAGGAACATTGAGGATAAAGTTAAAGAAAGTTAAGTATTAAAACAGGAAACACCAAATATGATTTGTGTACATTGAGTAATGACAAGGAAATACAAAACAAATTCAACATAGAAGTACAGAACAGATTTGATGCATTGTCTGATCTAGAGATCCTTTTCCTGGATGTGGGTGATCAATGGGAAATGTTGAAGAATTCAATCAGTTTGGCTGCAGAAACAACTATTCCAAAATTAAAGAAGGTGGGTCGTAAGAAATGAATGACTGAAGACATTTTACAATTAATGAAAAAAGAAGACTCTCAAAAAAAAATAATTCTGCCAAATATGAAGAAATTCACAGACAAATCAGAATATTATGTAAGGAGGCAAAAAAGCATGGCTTGAGAACAATTGCTTAGAAATTGAAAAAAAAACAACAACACAACAGTCAAAATACCAAATTAGTGCAATAAAGAATTTAGGAACTTACTAATAAAAGAACAAGTACATCAACAGGGTGTCTAAAAACTAAAGATGGCAAAATCATAATAGAAAAAGATCAGATTCTACATGCACGGCCAGATTATGTGAAACACCTTTATGATGATAACAGAGAGGAACAGTATAATATTCGATTTAATAATGAAGGACCGCCAATTTTGAAGATGAAGGTTCGAAATGTTCTTAAACATATGAAAACTGGCAAGGCCCCCGGTGCAGATAACATCACAACAGAAATTATTAAAGCTTTAGAAGAATATGGAATAGATCAAGTCAACAGACTGCTGAACATATTATATGATACCGGAGATATCAATCAATCAGTCATGTGCCATGCCGGAAAGCGTGGGCGGTCATGACTCGCCATTTCACTCGATCACTAGAGTCGTGGATCAGCTCAGTGTTCCTTTCTCGTCCATGCCATGTGGCCTAGCCATGCAGGTATTTTCCTCTCGGTCTTCCTCTTGGTCTGTTCCCTTCGATCTTGCCAGTTGTCACTAAGTTCTCCAGTCCTTTTCTTCTCATAACATGTCCAAAAAATGTTGACTGTCTACGTCTGATTTCTCTAATCAGTCTACGATTTTCATTTGTCTCCTGTAGTACTTGGTCATTGGATTTTCTATCTGTCCATGGTATTCTTTGAATTTTCCTCAGAAACCACATTTCTGCAGCCATCAGATGTTTTTCAGCTTGACTGCACATTGTCCAAGTTTCACATCCATACAAAAGAACAGGCTCTATGTACCCCCTCAAGACTCTTTTTCTCGTTTCAATTGACATCTTTTTATTGGTCAGTATGTTTTTCATCTTGCTAAAGGCTACTTTTGCCATGGAGATTCTTGTTCTAATCTCTTCAAGGCATCACCCATCAGATGTTATTACTGTTAAAGAATATTCCCATTTACTTGTATATTACATTGTGGTATGTAATTCTTCCTAGCGACGACCATAATCTGTGTCTTTTCACAATTTAATTCTAACCCTCGTTGTTCACTATGTGCAACGACCGCATCTACTAATTGTTGCAGATCCTGCTCATTGTCTGCAATCAATACTGTATCATCTGCATATCTAATGTTATTGATGTTTCGTCCTCCAATGCTGATTCCATTTATATCTTCTACATTTCTGAAAATATTTTCACTGTAGAGGGAAAAAAGATCTGGAGACATTTCACATCCCCGCCTAACACCTCTCTTAATAGGTTGATATTGTCCCACTTCATTATCAATCCTTATGGCAGCTTGTTGTTTCCAAATATGTTTCTTATAAGTATATGTCTTTCCCATCAATTTGTAGATCTGCAAGCATATCCACCATGCTGACATGTCTAACTCTATCAAAAGCCTTTGTGTAGTCAATAAAGCAAAGATGTATATACTTGTTTACTTCTATAGCACGTTCGGAATTATGTAACTCTGTATTTATTGCAATCCCAAAGAAATCAGGAGCCTTGGAATGTGATCAACATAGAACAATTAGTATAATGAGTCACATCACAAAAATGTTGCTACGAATTATCATGCAAAGAGTGGGGACGAAAATACAACCTGAAATAGGGGAAGAACAATGTGGTTTTGTAGAAGGAAAGGGTACAGTAAATGCTGTGTATATGCTTCGATCAGTTATTGTATTGTATATATTGTATGCATTGTATGTATTGTATATATTGTATGTATTGTATGTATTGTATATATTGTATGTATTGTATATATTGTATATATTGTATGTATTGTATATATTGTATATATTGTATGCATTGTATGTATTGTATATATTGTATGTATTGTATGTATTGTATATATTGTATATATTGTATATATTGTATATATTGGATATATTGTATGTATTGTATATATTGTATATATTGTATATATTGTATATATTGTATATATTGTATATATTGGATATATTGTATGTATTGTATATATTGT